>OY756377.1:15674282-16209086 GCA_963576895.1 Ceraclea dissimilis
TTCCCGACATAAGTTTAACAATATGTTGATACAACACGATGGCAGATCCGTTCGAAAAATACATCGATAAAGTTTTTTTATTATTTTGTGTTACTGTTATGTTCAACTACATATAAAAATCTGATGTTCGCACCAAACAAAAATTGTGATTTACAAAATAAAAAGTTAATGTAGATATTATAGTACAAGTATCCAATATCGTTTCACCGCGCCCATACTCTATGGTAAACCCAATACGAGTGAGTGGCTCTAAATCTCAGTACTACTAGAGACTTCACTTGAGACTCTGCAAACTTAATCATCCTTGGACGTGTGTAGCTCCTTATTTCACCTACTCCCTACTTATCTTCCCACTTATCTCACAACATACACCACGTATCATATTTATCTTCTCATTTATCTCACTACATACACCATGCATGTTGGATCATGTCGATTCTTTATAAAATCATCCCGCATCAAAAACATCCACACATCTCTTCATACGGTATTATCAATAATTGATTTTCTTTTACCTGCATTCATGGGCGTCGCCAGGGGGGGGCAGCTGCCCCCCCCCTAGAATTTGGAATATGTATTTATTTTTTCATACTAAATCGTAAAACGTCACAAAAAATCACATTACTACAACACCTTTTCTCATCATATTATAAATTTTCTAAAATTTGTATGAAAATCCATCAGTTTCATAATAAAAAATTGCCTACGGCGCAATTTCTTATCACTTTTTTATAGAAAAATTTTTTTCATACATATTATTGTGTAATTATTACATTTTCGTAAAAAAAATTTTTGCGCTATTTACTCGTTTGTATGCTTTAGAAATTCTCTTAATTTTTGTTGCCCCCCCTAGCTCCGAGGCTGGCGACGCCCATGCCTGCATGTATTTTCTTAACAGATAATTTATTATAGTTAAAGAGGTAATTATTAATAATATTTTGTTTTCTTTAATTTAGCATATATTTAGCTTTTGATAATGCATATAATTAATAAATGTTAATTAATATTCACATGCACAAAGCTTTTTGTTTTAATATTTCTTCTTGTGCTTGCATCATTATTAAAATATAACCTCAAACAATACTTAATTAAATTTTCAACAGAGGGTGATAAGATCCAATTATGAAGAACGATTTAAAACTCTGTTCAACAACATATCTTCTACAAAAAATAATAAATAACTACACTTGCCCGCAAAACAGAACCACCCGCAGACCCGTTACAAATGAGGAGCAGCCTTGTCCAAAGTGTGACAAAGTGTGCTTGTCCAGAATCGGCCTCCATAGTCACCTTCAATGGCATCGTCGGCAGGACCAATGACAACGTGGCAACGATTCTTCTGAGTTAAAGACATGCTCGGCAACGGGCTCTTGGCATTACTTCTCTTCTATTCTGGCGTAGCGTAGGCTGCGTTCTCCTGTTCTAGATTGAACAATGAACAGGAATGGTACTTACAATGTATTCATTGACACACGTGAGTTTCTTTTCGCCCTCACTCTAACTCTCATCCGAAATTCATACTTTGTAGGTATGTACTATTTCCCACCGTGAGTTAACCCATGGTCCCGTTTTTAGTGCGTTGTAAAACGAAGGACCCAGCTCCATTCCCTGATATTTCTTATCCAAGACATCTGCTGTCTTCCCACATTGCGACTTCCCTCATTTATTTAGATTAACATCCAAGTATTCCACCTACACTTTCGATTTGACAGCTTGTTTCCATCCCTAACAGATATTTGATTAAATGGCATGGCATTTTCTCCTTTATTCTGCCTACATATTTACTTTGAGCATAAAAACATAGAAAGTAAATGAATTTTGCTATTCCACACATTGTTTCGTGTGAGTGCGTGTGTGTGTGGGTGTGTGTATTATGTAGGTATCCCTAGTAACACATATTCTTGCATATTTTATAATCAGAGGTGGGCACCGTTAGTCAAAAAGTTAACTTCGTTAATCGATAATCCGTTAACTAAAAAGTTAACTTCGTTAATCGTTAAAGCTTTACATTTTGAAAAATGTAACGGAAGTTAACGATAATCCGTTAAAGCGTTAATGTAAAAAATCGCAGTTAAATGGCATGAAATAGAACTACATAAGCACAACTACTATCACATTTACACTATCTCGATGTATCCCAACGAAGTGAAATTTCTTTTCCAACTCCCAACCCACATACGATACCACATATAACCCCATATAACCCTTGAATTATCTAATGCCAGCGCCTTAAGTGGATGATGTCTATGCAAAAAATCAAATACTAACGGACTTAATTAACGGAAGTAAAATGTAACGGTAGTTAAATAATCCGTTAACAATTTTCGGAGGTGAGAAAAGCGTTAAATCGTTAACCAAAATGTTAACTTCGTTAATTAACGATTAACGGATTAACGCTTTTCTGCCCAGCTCTGTTTATAATTTAATGATGCCCACATAAAACATAGAATGATATATGCCTACCATGCAGTAATGTATTCAGTAGGCGGATATCATGATACCATATCTAGTCTTAGTCTATCATTTCTTTAGTTCTATTTTTTACAAAGGAAAGTTTACTTCCATATAAGTTACGAGTAATTTCACTATGCATATTTTATTAGTACAAACGTTTGTGAACCTATAAATTATATAATAGATCCAATTATGTAACTAATTATTATTTCATAGTAAAATAAATTTAGAAACACAATGATTTTATGTTAAAATTTTTATCCTAGCTGTATCCGGACTGTACACTTATTTTAGTTGAAAAAGTTACGTACAATATATTGTTAATAAATACCTAATTAATTTAAAGTTAATTCATAGTACGTTGAGTTGAGATATGATCTGGATGTTCTGACTGAAAAAATACAGTTTTTTCCCCAACAGAAACGAGAGGTATCTTCATTCAGATAATGTAGCGTTATGTGAACTCCCTTGGGGAGAAAGCAGAATGGGTGTTCCGACACTTACGAGTCGACTTTGACTGGCTTAAGTGATCATTTTATGCCCAGGGCAACGTTCACCTATTCCACCACCCTGCTGTCAATGGTATAATTTTTGGAAGTTGTATACTATATGCTACAGCTGGAAATTATTTCACATTGAACCAATTTTACGATGCTAACACCATCTGCTGAGGAACCTACTTTTTATTGTAAAAAAATACTGCTCGGAACATTTTACAATCAACATTGATCTTGGATAATATTTTCTGTCGTAACTTGTCTCAGGTCCTCGTTGATAAACTCTATTGTCTATGACAATTCCAAATGTCCAGATAACCCCAGGAGAGATGTGGTGACTGTATACTCGTATGTACGTATCTATATCTAGGTATATAATTTGTTGGTCAGAATGTAAAATATATGCATTTGTGGGGAAGGCAATTAAACTTGTGTCGTGTAGGTGAGTTGGTCACTTGTACTTCTTGTAACCTTACTGTTACTAATGATTATGTCTAAAGTTTGGAAGCTTTATCACGTAACAACTTACCTCTACCTTATCCTTATGGTGTATGTGTTCAAAGCTCTCATGGTATCAAGTTTCACTTAATTTTGTTCTTTTCTCCCATCAAATTAGTATAACATATTCAGGAGACGAGTATCCTAAAACATTTCCAATGTCTTTAACGTTCAAAATCGCATGATCACGTGCAGAAATATATTTTTTTGAGTTTTTCGGAGCAATTTCACTTTATTCATAAAAAATATGGTTTTACGGTAGATACTCGTATTAACGCATATTATCACTTGAGAAAAACAAAATTCTCTGCGACTTTCACAAAGAGAGTTATTTTTTCTGAAACTGAATTCAGAGGTATTTTTCAATACATTTTTTTCAGGAATGTATACAACATATTATGAAAGATCTATTACACTAAGGCTGGCCACAAACGTCCCGAAGTTCAGTTCCGGAATCGACCGTTTTGCAAAAAGGTTCCCACCAAAACCTCTTTCTGAATTTAAAATCGGGGTGACGCTGAATTCAGAGAGAGGTTTTGATCGGAACTTTTTTGCAAAACGGTCGATTCCGGAACTGAACTTCGGGACGTGTGTGGCCAGGCTAATACAGTATGAGAAGGTTCAATGTATTTACGTTATTTTTGGTTGTCGAGATATTTTCTTCTTCTCTCGTATGTGAGCCACCATTGTACAGATATTATTTGTTCTGAAAAATACCTCTTTTAGCGACACCCACTATTATGACTGAACCCCCCATCTCCCATGCTGCATATAAAATACAACAAATCTCTCAGGTGATATGAACAAAGTAGAGTATAGATTAATGATGTGTCGTCTCGTTATCTGTGAGATGATGGGTTCAGGTTTCAGAGTAACTTGCACCAGTCATCCTATGTTTTGTTTATATAGCAGTATACTAGTACCTACTCATTAACCTGAGAATGTTTACCTATGCAATAATATATCACCCTCTGGCAATAGTGGATTTAAATAACTTATTTGTCTTTGTTTCCTATTCACTATTCTGTTTCCGAGTATCAGTTTCTGTTCACAGAACTGTTAAGGTTCATACTAGCAATTAACAATTTAGTTTATTTTATCCGGGGGGACAGAGCTTGTTAACACACTTCTGAGTATTACCAGGTAGAAGAGTCTACATATCGCCGCTCGCTTTTTACTTTGACTTAAGCGACACAGGGTCAACTTTTCAGGAGAGCAATTTAAAGTTTAAAAAAACAGAAAAATCCTGATAACTTTTTTATTTATGAACCGATTTAAATAAATTGTATGGAGGTTTTGTTCATGGATTTTTTTTCTGTTATTAAGTATATAATGTTAATAAATATAGTCTCTTTTGTGTGAGTTTGATGGCGCTTAATGCCTTAATGCCTAACCTGATATTAAGTATAATTCGAAATTTATTAATTCAAAACAAGTAAATGGCCACTTTCCTTAAAATCATGAAAATTCAAAATGACTAACATGCCATTTGTAATCTTCCTCCAAAAAAACAAAATGACTTACACTTCATTTATATATATTTTCTAATAATTCAAAATGGCTAATAGAACTTTTTATGACAAACTGTATTAAGCAGAACGTCTAAATTAGCACTGAAAATAAAATCGTTATAATTCAAAGTGATTAATGCAACCATGTTTTCCAAACACTTCCAAGTTAAAATGGCTAACACACAAACTCTTGTATTTTATATAGAATTTTGTGAGTAATAAAAGCTGAAGATCAATGTATCGGAACTCTAGGTATTCATCTTCATATCTGTTTCAAAAAAGAAGGAAAGAAAAAGTTTTATAAATATATTCTTTATAAATATTTCTTAAATATATTCTAAATAGGTATATACGTTCGCGCCCATCGCACACAAAAGCAACACGTGTATTGACAATGAAGTTGTTAGTTGAACGACCGATAATAATATTTTCAAACCTTATAATTCTGTTTCAAACATTTTGTCTTAAACGACGACAGATGTACCAAATATCAGCTATTGTTTTAACCGCAAAAATACTAAAGTGCAAATTCAATTATAAACAATTACTAAGAATGATTAACGCATTACATAAAATTAAAAAGTAACAATCTACTGTGACTAATGGCCATTTTTATTTAATTCAGTATTTAGTAGAAATGACTTAAAAGACACGAAATGACTAATATCCAAATTTCTAAAAGTCTAAACGACAACTTAACATTATTTAGTATCATGTAAATGTGACTAAACGAAGGACATGTTTAGATTTAATATTATACGATTTGACTAAAGTGCATCTGTCTAAATAATTTTGATAAGTCAAAAAAGCTAAAGCGCCACTCGCATTGTTTTATGTGTTAAGTTTGTTTTTCTTATAAACCAAACATTCATGAATTGTGAAAATTTGGCAAAACAAAGCGCCATTCGCGATTTATAAGTTGTTATTTTCGTCGCTTTACTTATTTTTTGAAAGATAAAAGTTGGTTTTTTATTTGACTAAACGACCAAAAAAGTTGTCTGATTGACCTTGAACTTGGACCATTCGGCGCAGCTCGCCTAGACGATTCCAACGATATATATAACTCATTTTATACTTAAGTGGCGCTTAAGTCAAAGTAAAAAACGAGCGGCGATATTATTATTCATGATTGATAAATAAATTTTAAATTCATCAGCCTAATACTAGAAAACATTCACCAATCCAGATATCATGGATGTCAAAGGATAAGGTTCAGGTGCTCGGGGCCTAGAATACAAACATTGTGGCTAAAATATCAGTATTAAAAAATCTTCTTACAATATTGCATGTAGGCAATTACAGTTTTTGCATTTTTATGAACATATTTTCCGGCAAATCTAATTTAAAGTTTATATGCATAACATAATAATTTGTTTATTGACTTCTGATTGAAATTATTTCAATTCTGATTATTGTTAAACAGACATGACATTTATATAATGCGGCCGCTTCACGCTCGGCGACCCTCCACGAGTTTTGTGTGAATGAGTAAAAGGACGTACGGACGAGGTGATTGTCTTGAACTGTATACGTAACCGACGGTTAACGCCTTTTTACTCATTCGCGCGGGACTCGTGGAAGGTCGGACAGCATGTGGATGAGGCATAAAAATATCATGGTTTTTGTAAAACAAACATGACAGTTGTAAAAAAAAAATCATCAAAATATGAAGTAAGTATATATTTATGGTCAATTTTCGCGACCTAATTTTTTTAGTCTCATTAAAAGGTATAAATACACATTATCTCTTTACCTACCTGTACGAGTATAAAAGTTATGAGTTGTGATAGGTAAACAGCTCTTTATCTAAAAAGGAATGACAATGACATAATTTTATTTGTCTACCACAAATTTGATATGCGAGACCACATTGATAATAATAATTCTGAAAGTACATCTATGAATTGTGGAGTTCTGAAGGTGATAGAAGACAATTTATGTTCACGAATATCATGTTACATCGTAGTCTCATGATTGTATCAATTTATAGAAGAAAGTATACTACCTATATTATTTATGCACTGAGCTGGTATTGGCAGAGCCTACCTGGCGCCATACAATAATAGCAACTTCGTAAGTCTACAAAAGTGGTCTCCAAGGCGAAGTTCGTGGGCACCTGGTAGCTCGCGACCTATATTTTAGGCGCCCGCAAACGAAAATATGGACAAAATAATTATTATATTCTTATCTTTACTGTATGTATTACGTTCAAATAATATTAATTTGCTGTCTTTGCATCTTTACTGTCCCCTTATGTTGAAATATGAAAAACATTAGATTAGGATGAAAAATATTCGCCTGCGGAGCTGTTCATAACGTGCAATTGTGAATTAAAAAATACAACAATAGTGGTCAACAGGGGAAATTGGAATAGGCACCTACTTAAATTTATCTGCAAAATCTCTCATTATCAAATTGTTACCACATCGATGCTCAAAAATTGATGTGAAAGTCCATTAAATTACAGTTGTCTCCTAAAAAAATAGCCTGCGGTGGTAATTATAACTACTTATGGATCAGTTAGTAGAATATGTAGAACACAGAATAAGGGCTTGGCACCAAGAATAACAGTCATTTCCCACTGCATTAAGGTTCAAAATCGCATGATAAAATGGTAAAAATAGCGTTTTTTCCATTTTTTGGGGTTAATTTTGCGTCTATCAAAAAACTTTTACGGTTATTCCCTAAATTTTAATACATATTATTAGTACATAAAAAAAATTACTCCGCGACTTTCTGGAAACAAGTTTCCGTCTTTCGGAAAAAAGATCACAGGTGTTTTTCATAATTTTTTTTGTGAAATCTATACAAGATATAAAAAATATTTTACGTTTATTCCCTAAATAGAGGTTCAATGCATCTACCTTATTTTGTTCCAAAGCATATTTAGTAACGGTTGTCGAGATATAAGGTCTCCCGTTTTTAGAAATTTTTGAAATATCGGTATGCATACTCTTAAGATTGAAGTTAAACTGGGCGGTACCCGCGAAGTGTGGCAATGGTGCAAATTCGGTTGGATACCACTGGTCTACATCGTAGGTATTGTTTATTCCATTCCTCTATATGTCAAACAGGGATGTTAAACAAACAATGCGAACCAAATAACTTTCATTGGAAATAATTTGAGATGTTCCAAGGTACACGAATTGATTAGTTCCGTATACGTCAAATAATGTTTGGAAGGAAAGACGATAGAGGATGAAAAAATATGAAAAACGGTCCATGTATGTCTAAAAATCGACAGTTTTGGAGTTGTAACCTTTTGAAAATTGAAAAGTTTGTAAATTTCCCATTTAGGTTTTCTGACGATATCCCTCAAAATACTGACTCCATTTTGACAAAATACACAAAAAATCTCGATAAAGATCTTAATTGGTGGCTTTTCCTTCAGAATATAGTGAAAAATTTGTAAAAAAAAATGTATTTTTTCTTTTTCTCCATTTTCAATCGTTACGATTGGTTTGCAGCAAAGCCCCATGTCTCCTTCTCCACTCTTCCCTGTCCCCTCCGGTTCTTTTATATTTTTCTAATAAATAACAAATTTTCAAAAAAAATCTTAAATGATAGTCCAAGAGCCCGCTGCTTAATTTATGACGTATCTGTTTTTTGATCGAAATGTGGTATAAATGATAGCTTACCAATAGGGTATTACATCGCACTAGGGTTGCCTATCAAAATCTTGCCGCAACCCCCCCTGCCCCCCCCGAAAAGGTCCCTCTTCGCGGTTTTTCGCATTTTATAGGAATATGGTAAGAGATAGGAGAAAGTAGTCAATGACAAAAATAATCCTTAATAAATTCTCTACACAAAATATTAAGTCAATTTTTTCGTAGAACTAGCAGTTTACCCGCAATGACCGGTCCAAAACCGAAATTCATTTAAAAAACTAAAAAAATGATTTTAAACTAAATTGGTTGAAAATTGATAAGAGCTACAGGAAAATAGTCACAAAACGAATTAATTACCATAGTCTTAGCTACAAAACGAGCTATAAATTATTTTCATACATTAATTAGTTTAGGAGTTATTGCAATAAAACTCAGTGACGAAAATTCTTAAAATTTAGTTTTTCAAAAAATAACCAGCGATATAGCGCCGCAGGCCAAATATTTTTTTCCATAAAATGTTAGTGATAATGGGTGGAAGAAAGTTAAAGAAAAAAAAATATTTTTTTTTTTTTTTTTTCAAAAAATATCCTGTTTTTCGACCGGCCATTACGGGTAAACTGCTAAATCTACGAAAAAATTGATGTAACATTTTTTGTAGAGAATTTAGCAAGGATTATTTTTGTCATTGACTACTTTCTTCTATCTCTTACCATATTCCTACAAAATGCGAAAAACCGCGAAGAGGGACCTTTTCGGGGGAGGCAGGGGGGGTTGCGGCAAGATTTTGATAGGCAACCCTAGTGCGATGTAAAACCCTATTGGTAAGCTATCATTTGTACCACATTTCGATCAAAAAACAGATACGTCATAAATTAAGCAGCGGGCTCTCGGACTATGAGCCTTAATAATTAATTTGAGCTACTAACATTCATTATGCTTCTAACTATTTTTCTCTTGAATATTACGAAAAGATATAAATGGCACACAAATTCGGACGCAAAGCGATAAAATCGCCCTTAATTCAGAATGTAGGTAAATTGATTAACTACTAAGTTGTGGTGTTAATAAAATGAATTGCGTCCGGCCCATTGGGAATAGAGTTGTCAATCTCTGTCCTTGTAGAGCCGCTGGCAAATGAATTTTACTCAGTTTTAAAGTCGATGAAATTCGCGATAAGGAGAACTTAATTCGGTAACCTCATACTGTATTGTATTTAATAAATGTTGAGGTATAAAATTTCGCCTAACATGTCACTTGTTGAAAGCTGTCTCTTATAAATCACTTCATAACGTTCAAAATTGCATGCAAGTAATTACAAACTGTACTGGGGCCTGAGTCAAACCGTTCGTTCGCATAACAGGCCCCTGGAAGCTCACGAATCAAATTTTAGGAATAGGGTTTTTTACATTTTTTATCACAATTTCGCTTTATTCATACATGTTTTATGGTAATTCAATAGATTTTAATGCATATTACCATTACAAGAATGAATGTTTCTCTGCGACTTTCCCAAAGGGAGTCATTTTCATTTTAAAAAATCAGAGGTGTTTTTCACTTCTTGTTTTCAGGGATACAATACAAGATAATATGAAAGATCTGTTGAAGCAATGCAGTAGAAGAAGGTTCAATGTATCTACCGATTTTTTTTTACAAAGCATATTTAGTAATGTTGTCGAAATATTTGTTCTGAAAAATACATTGTTTGCGACACTCACTATCTTAAAATTAACTTAAATCAGCCAAATGTTCTTTTATTCCTGTTGTTCTTCTTGTAACTTACCATAATATATTTAGCATGTTTCCTACTGCATTCTCCATAAATAATATCGCAATGACTTTCCTCACGCGATCAAGTAATATAAAACATGAGGTGATGGTAGGTTCTGATAGTTCCATACTTGTTCACTATTGTTCTATTCATGGGAGATCCCGACTGTGGTTTCATCAAGTACTGAACACAATACTCCTAGATATGAACAATGAACATAGTATATAAAGAATGGCGAAGAGTATTTAGATGTATGGTGGAAACAAATGCGGTCATCCTAGGACCTACAACATAGCATTTACCTATAGTAGATAGACAGTATCTACTTAAAAAGTCTTACGTCGTATATTTCTGATTCTGAGAGTAGTGGAATCGGAGAATACTCTATTCTCCAGCTACAGCACCTTATGGAAAATGCCACCCCTCCGAATTCAGAAATCTGCTAGAAATTCAAGACTTGATTGGAACGATTACTGGAAATTTGGCACTTTTACCAAATGAGATTTTTTTAAATAAACTCTAGGAATGTATCCACAAGTGACTTTTTTGTTGTTTATAATCGCGCACAAACTTTTTCTGGCTTACCAAAGTAAGCGATGGCCGCCCTCTGAAGGCTCCCGCCCATAGTCCCCGGCCTACTCGGCATTTTGTCAAATCCAGGGCTTCGTTCGATTCTCAAACTACCCCGACAAGGATGTATAGTGTGAGGTAGATATGGATATATAGGTATAACTCTCATAAAACTTTTCACGTCCTTTTCAGCAATGAGGTTCTCAACCAATTCTGAATGTCATATCGTTCGTGCAAAGAGAATTTTGTGTGTTTTTGTACACACAGTTTTCACTAGTTACCCCATTATTGGTAAATACCGTGATGGAGTAGTCGTAATAATAATTAATAAACAAAACTTCATTGGACTAAATGAGAAAATAATAAAAAAGTTTGAGAACAAGACGCCAAAAGGCGGGCTTATTACATGCGTAATATCTTACAGCCAACCTATAGTATATTTTGCCCATATCGTATGTTTCACATGTGCCTTTTTTCTGGCTGAAGAAATTAATGTTGAAAAGATAAAAAAAAGGGGAAAGGTGTCCTCACTCGTAGCACGGATTTCCAATTTGTTATCGTTACGTTATCACAGTTAACTGTTACTTAGGGGAGGGTTGGGTAATCAGCTGCTGGCTTTTCTGAATTTATATCCCCGAGTTTCCCCTTTCAGCCCAAGAACCCATAGATTCACATTCCAAGAATGGAATTGAAACATAAAAAAAAAACATTTTACTTCTATGTAATTTTATGGGCACGCGTGCTACTAATAAGTATCATAATTTGTTTTAAAAACTGCGCGTGCATTTCTACATAATAGTTATAAATTCATTAAATAAAATGTATCAAAAACGGACTTTTACAATTTTAAACTGTCACCTAAAGCAAATGTGTGTGCAAATTTTCAAAGTGCTGGGACATTGGGAAGTTATTAAAATTTGAAGAGAAAAATGTAGATGAAGACAAGAACAACAACGACGGATGAAGTTAGACAATGCGAAACACAATGACTCATTAATTTTCCACAAATTCCACAGTATGAACACATTCGACTGGGCGACCAAGAGCACCAGAAGAAAATGTTGAACGCGTTCTACCACACGTCAAACACAATTTACATTCATCAGTTACCACACAGTCAAAGAATGACTTATTTGATGTGAATGGTTCCAAAGGTATATCTTTTTAAAATGGGGGCATTCTTTTTAGATGACCCTGTAAGAGTGTAAGACATTGCTTTTGTAATAAGTCCGCCCTTCTGTGTCTAAAAAGATTTATTTGCTATTCATATTTGGTCTGTGGCTAATAAAGATTTATTTATTTATTTACATATACCGAATTTACTGGACAAACTGTTATTAGGATAATATACCGTAGTTGTAGTATCAAAAGCTACCTATGTGTCTGAAATAATATGTGCACACATTATGTAATATAAATAGTATATAATCTTGGCTAAGCTTCTACATTTATTTCACAAATAGGATTACATTTATTATTTAGCTTCACAAGAAAAGTGATTATTTAAAAATTAAACCCCAAAGAACCGCAATAAAAAAAATATACACAGAACCCCAAAAAGGTAAACGGCGTGGAAAAGGTTTAACGAAATAATAAAAATGGGCACATTATGGGGACCTTCAGTCCATAAATCCGGCGTGGCTAATCACAGGTCACACCGACCTGACCTGCCAGACGGAAATAACTCGGCAAGGGTTCGATATAAAATGGCTTTACATTTAAATTCGGTATAATATTTGCATACACTCTCTTTATACTTGTAACTCGATAGCTTGATAACTTGTAATATCGAAACCTCGATAAATATTGTTTTTGCCATTAAAATGTGGTATGTTGGGTGATATACTTCAAACGGCGTCATAAAGAGATGAGAGGTTTTTTTTTTTCTCAAAATAGGCGTTATGTCGAAACCTCGATAAATCACTGTTTTTGCTATTGAAATGTGGTATGTAATGGACATTGTTGATATGGGTACCTCAAAAGGCATCATACAGATATGGGAGATTTTTCTTCTCGAAATAGGCTTTTAATTAGTACATTCTTTAATTAAATAAAAAAAAACTTAATTAAAATATTTCTACTCATTTTTAACATAAAGTGTAAAACATAGATATGAAAAAATCTTGTTATATGATAGAATTTCATAAAATTTAGTTCATGGCTTAGACACTTTTTCGATTATGAGAAAATTTTTCGTTCAAAACATTAAAAAATAATTAATATTCTTCTACAATCCAATCTTTTACACAATATGTGCCTTGTGAAAATGATTGTCTATTCGTATAATATGAAAAAATCAATTTTCTCGACAATTCGTGAAAATTGTAACACCTAACTGTTTCCAGACATCGTGACTTGTTTTTTTTGTTATTTCCGATGAAGGTTTTTTTTTAAGTCATGATTATTTCAAGGTCACGAGACATGATTCATTGCTTTGCCAATTCCCCATGACGTGTTGGTCGAGCTATTATTAACATTAAACATAACTATTTGTTAACACGAAATTGCCCGTGCGGGCATGAAAAATCAATGCCAGTAATTATGTGGATTTCCCACCAATTTCTAAGTTTATTTTTCAGTTTCAAATAATGATTCTACTTTACTTTAGGTAGGGGGGCGCATAGCCGTAGCCAGGGGTCGAACCCCTAAACCCCCAAAAATTCCTCAGCCAACCTACCGTTTTGTATATAGGAAAAATTAATCACATTTTCATCATGTCATGAATTTGCAGTAATTATGGTGAAAATGCATCAAATCATGAGTGTTTCATTAAAAAAATTGCATGCGGCGCTAATTCAGTTAAGAATTTTTTTTTCACAGTATTTTTATATGTACTAAGAAAAATAAACTGCACCTTTTAATGAGTCTTTTTTTATCTTCTTATGTTTTACGATTAAATTTTCACCCATTTTTTTTCAAAAAATTTCGCCTGCAGCGCTATTACTATTTTTTAATATCAAAATCTTCGACCCCCCAAAGTAGATTTCTGTCTACGGCCTTGGAAGGGCGGCAGGTGTACTGTAGGTTCTCTATGTTAGCCATAACCATTTGATAAAATAAAAATTTAGATGGTGTTTTAGAAAAATGATAATAAATACTAGATAGTGCCCACTGGATTAATAATTTTAACACCAATGATAAAAAAAAGTCTTCTGTACCTATTTTAGAGTTGCGGACGTATTGACCTGACGAACTAACCATTTTTATTTTATTTAAAAGGCAATCCACCCGAAAGCGAGTGATTTATGAATACCTACATAACTATAACTACACTAGCATATAGAACTGAAATAAATTACTAACTTTCTACAACCGATAAAAAATATTTAAGGTGTATTTTCGTTTGGGTATAATTACCTCTCTTGGGAGTAATTAACACAGAAAGCCATTCATAGAATTCAGTGGAAATTCCACCCTACATCATGAGGCATTGTGTTCAATTTGGCATTGTCTTCACCTCACAGAGACTAGAGTCTCTTGAAATTCACACCTTCTTTATTTTAATAACTAGCTGATACCCGTCAAAAATGACGCGGTTTTGGGGTAGGCAAATAGAACATATCGCCAGACCCTATCCTTACACGTAAAATTATTGTACGTTTATTGTATTATTATCCAACCACTATTGCTTACAATGCTTACCTTTTATTTTGGATTAATAATAATTTTTCTCTTTAAAGCTTCCGACCCAACTATGACGTCACGGTAATTTCCCACGGCACTAAGGTTCAAAATTGCATGAACAATCGCATGATAAAATGGTAAAAATAGCGTTTTTTTTTTTCATTTTTGGGGTTAATTTCGCTTCAATCAAAAATCTTTTATGTTATTCAAAAAAATTCTCCGAGACTTTCAGGAAACGAGTTGCTGTCTTTCGGAGGTGTCTTTACAATTTTTTTTGAGAAATCTGTACTTACATCAAGACATAAAAAAACTATTATCGTTATTCTCTAGATCTAAGGTTCAATGTATCTACCCTATTTCTTTCCAAGGCATGTTTACTGATGAGGTTTTCGAGATCCAAGGTTTGAAAAATGTCATTTTTAATAAAAATACGATACCCCTACTCTAAATGTTCTCTAAAATATTGCAGTGATTTTGAACACAATTTTATTTATAGACGAAATGTATTCTGATTTTCTCCAAATCTAGTCTGGACAACAATCTTATATACCTAGTCACTTACATCATCTTAGGTATAGGTACTTGGAACCGATGGTACAACATAAAAATATTGGAAAAACATTAGTAGGAGAGTTTCCCACGGGCGATTGGAATATAATGATAAGCATTGGATTATTAAAACGTCCTGATGGGAAAACATTCCTTTGTACCTACATTTCTATCTATCTATCTATACCATCACGCCACGTCCCTTGTAGGGTAGGCAGAGAGGACATAGCGCCAGACAGCCCTATCCTTACACACACTCCTAGCTTCCGTCACATTCATGCATGCAGTCATACACGCTCTCCGATTCCTTTTACTCAAAACGCGTCCGTCCTTGAGGATCTGGTCGACATGATCGGACCAGGTCAGTCTCGGGCGGCCGCGCTTCCTCACCCCTCTTCGCTCATTCAAATATATCTTTTTTGTCATCCTGTCATCATTCATTCTCTCAACATACCCAAACCATCTTAGTTTGTTTACTTTCATTCTTGTCACAACACCAGTCTTGCAGCCACTCATTTCCGTACCTACATTTACACAAATACATTAGGTATCTACTGTCTACCAGTGGCGAAGGGTCCTAAGAATTGGATTGCAATCGAGTTACCTAAACATTCTTATACTTACCTATTTGTTTTATTTGTCTCGAGAGCACAAACAGAGTATATTATAATATAAGTATTTTAGTTATTTATTTTAAATAATACACGGCGCAAGGCCATTAATACATAAATAGTTGACAGACATTATATCAAAGAAGAACAAATATATGAAAGCAATAACAGCAAAATAAAAAACAATAAACAATACAAAACAAAAAAAGTATAAACATTACCAACAAACAAACCAGCAAAGGCTCTAAATTCAGCATATATAACATTAGAATATCGAAAAAATTAGAAATGATATAAAAAAAACAATAATACAATTCGAAAAAGTCAATAAATATTTTTGAAAAAAAAGTAAATTCGAACCCGAAAAATGAACACAGAAACAACGAAATTTGAAAAGGGCCATTAGTACACAGATACTAAAGATTGTAAAATATTAGAAAAGAATGTGAAAAGATAGAATAATACGAGTATAAAAATACACAGAAATATAAACAATACATACATACACACTCTGGTTGACTGTAAAACATTGTTTTTGCAATAAGTCCGCCCTTTGGCATACTACTGTTAGTGCAGTAACGAGAGCAAATTTAATGGCATTTTCAGGAAATAAATACAGTAGTCTACTTCCCTTTCATACTTTACGTATTTGGGGACGCTGAATTCGAATTTCAACTTTGCCACCTCGTAAATGTGATGCGTTCTGAGATATTCGAGAAAAACTCAGAAGAAAACGTTATTTTTAGAGACTTTCGCTCATAACTCGAAAAGTATACATTTTAGAGAAAAGAATCTCGAGACAAGAATAAACTAGAGTAAATTTCCTACAAAAAGCGATGATATTCATTTTTCTGAAATAAACCGCTTACGCGCTACTATGCGCTAAAAAAGGGCATAAATTCCACTCTTTTTTAAAAAATATTTTCTCTTTTAATTTATTGACTATAACTCAAAATATATAGAGTGTTTTGGAAAAAATTGTTGTACATAAATAAAGTACACTATATTTTCTACAATTAGTGCTAAGAAGGTTTCTGAGACAGACTAACCTCTATTACGTTAGAGCGCATTGAAGTTCACTATAGTACATTAGAAGCAAATTCTTCATTATTTAAAATGGATATATAACATTAAAAAAAATAAAAAAATCTACTAAACTTTCTTGATGCTATAAACACAAGGCTGAAATTTTTATATTTAAATGTTTGCTACCCCTCAATAGCGATGGGTCGGTAGAAATTTGAGAATTCCTTAGAAACAAAAGCTCATTCTCCAGTTTTTTGTCCATAATGTGAAAATTAAAAACAATAGGGACAATTATACTAAGACAAAAATAAAGTACATTTTATTATCTATGAACTACCTAAATAACTTTTTTTAGTCAAATAGACGATTCAGCAGCCAGAGTCCGTTAAAAATTTTCCATATCTCGAAAATATTCTAAAATTTCTACTTATTTTGGTTTACCGCCTGCAAATAAGAATCTAAACATTTTTAAGAAACAAAATGTGAAAATTCATCAAATTTCCTACAAATTATGTCTCTTGCGTTTTCGCCCTCGCGAACTGGTTCGATGTTCAGAAGCATCGAAATTTGGTATAGCGTGTCATATTAATTAAGCGTTGATAATACGAACTACGACTATGGTATGTAACAGTCGTAGTTCGTATTATCAACGCTTAAAGATATGGAAATCGCTTCGAGATATGGAAAATTTTTAACGGACTCTGGCTGCTGAATCGTCTATTTGACTAAAAAAAGTTATTTAGGTAGTTCATAGATAATAAAATGTACTTTATTTTTGTCTTAGTATAATTGTCCCTATTGTTTTTAATTTTCACATTATGGACAAAAAACTGGAGAATGAGCTTTTGTTTCTAAGGAATTCTCAAATTTCTACCGACCCATCGCTATTGAGGGGTAGCAAACATTTAAATATAAAAATTTCAGCCTTGTGTTTATAGCATCAAGAAAGTTTAGTAGATTTTTTTATTTTTTTTAATGTTATATATCCATTTTAAATAATGAAGAATTTGCTTCTAATGTACTATAGTGAACTTCAATGCGCTCTAACGTAATAGAGGTTAGTCTGTCTCAGAAACCTTCTTAGCACTAATTGTAGAAAATATAGTGTACTTTATTTATGTACAACAATTTTTTCCAAAAAAACTCTATATATTTTGAGTTATAGTCAATAAATTAAAAGAGAAAATATTTTTTAAAAAAGAGTGGAATTTATGCCCTTTTTTAGCGCATAGTAGCGCGTAAGCGGTTTATTTCAGAAAAATGAATATCATCGCTTTTTGTAGGAAATTTACTCTAGTTTATTCTTGTCTCGAGATTCTTTTCTCTAAAATGTATACTTTTCGAGTTATGAGCGAAAGTCTCTAAAAATAACGTTTTCTTCTGAGTTTTTCTCGAATATCTCAGAACGCATCACATTTACGAGGTGGCAAAGTTGAAATTCGAATTCAGCGTCCCCAAATACGTAAAGTATGAAAGGGAAGTAGACTACTGTATTTATTTCTCCGCGAAAACACCATATGACTAGACTATGTGTCTAATAAGATTTATTTGTTATTTAGGAATTATTTATTTGGTCTGTGGCTAATAAAGTTTTGTTTATTTATACACAACACTTATAACTTATAAGTACCTATTTGTTTATACATATTACGAAGATCCATTAATAATATTTTATTTTTCGCAGGGGTTTCAAGGCTCCCCGCATCGGGAGACGCTCCGCCGAGCACCGTCGCTTCATCTTCTACTGTGTCTACGCATGGGGCTGCACCTTGGCGCTCACCAGCATCTGTGCCTTAATGCAGTATCACCCTGATATTCCTAATCACATCGTCAAGCCCAACTTTGCTGAACTCAAGTGTTGGTTCGAAGGTAATATTCTATTCATGTAATTACTGTCAACTCATTGTAAAAACGCAGATCTCCTTTTTAACTATGTTTTAGTAATTTTTTGATCAAACTCTGCAAGTTTTGTGCAAATTCGATGACATTTTATTAAATAACATAAGCGTGTACTTGATTCCTATATAAAAAAAGTACTGTCGTATGCAGAATATTATGTAAAACCGGATGAAGTTTAATTGGCGCCGCAGGCAATTTTTTGATGAAAGAGTTGTAAAATAATGAATTTTCTCTCTCGAAAATAATGGAACTTTCCTTCAATCGTTTTATTGAGCAATTTATATTAAGAAATGCCTGACCGGGTCAAATGACTCTCGGACCGGACACTGGGACCCAGACCTCAAAACCGGGACGTATGGCAGCCCTACTTTAGCAGGCTTTTTCAAGCTCTAGTAGCAAATAATTTATTCCACGACATGTCCTCATAATACTCAAAACGATAATAATCTCTTCTGCTTTTAATGAAAGTGATTAATGATGATTGAATCAGTGGCGGATTATCCATAAGGCAAAGTAGGCACGTGCCTAGGGGCGCGAGGTTACAAAGGGGCGCGCGAGCCGCGCGATGAAGCTTTTAAACAAAAACAAAAAAATAGAAAAAATAGTTGTGTAAGTAAGTATGCACCTACTTACACAATATAAAAGATTATGTAATTCTATAGAGATGTAGAGTTTCCGAAGCATGCTCCGCCTTCTTGATTATTTCTACATCGCATGATTTTACAATAGAAGTTGGTAAGATACAACTGCAATGGTTGCGAGTTCGTCGCGTCGATCCGTTCGCAAGCATTTCTAGATTGTGGGGTAAAGGGTGCAGCGCGGGGATAGGAGCCAAGCAGCCGCCCCGGCCGCCACACGCTGGTCAGCTCGAGCAGATGCTTGCAAAAGTTTGAAAGAGTCATTTCCAGAAATTCACGATGCTTTAATTGCTGTCGAGAAGAATCCTGAGCAAAAACGTTCTGTTGTATGTGAAGCTGAAGGCATAAGATTGAAATTAGAACGACTAGAAACTGCTTTCATGATCTATTTTGGGGTTTTATTTTGGTTCACATGAACAAAACCAATAAAAAATTACAGTCCGTTGATATTGACATTTGTACAGTTATTCAAATGTATGACAGTATAATTCACATACTTTCTGCAGAAAGGTAAAATTTTAATAAATATGAACAGCGAGCCTTGGAATTCTCATTAGTCAAATAATATGAAAAAGACACAAAGAGGATACGGAAGAGAAAGCTCACAGCAGATGAATCTGCCGAAGATATTACTTCTTCATTATCTGGTCGGGAAACATTCAGAGTGACATTGTATCTAGTAATTATAGACAGGTTGAACTTCAAAAGAGACGAGAGGCGTACAGCAATTTTTACACTAAATTTTCGTTTTTAAGCAATTTGGTCAATTTGAACACTGAAGAAGTTCAAAATAGAGCTAGTATGTTAGTAACGATGTACTCTGGTGATTTAGAAAAGTGATGAATGTGTCCATCTACGTTCTTATTTCACAAAACGATAGCTCGAGGTGGAGAACTGCCCCGAACAACCAAAGTGATTTTACAGGTTCTAAGAAATAAAGAACTTGAAACAATTTGCCCAAACATTGACATAGCCTTAAGAATGTGCGAATCGACGGCAGTCAGCAATTGCAGTGGTGAGCGGAGTTTTTCCTGTCAAAAGAGAGTGAAAAATTATCTTCGCTCAACCATATCAGATAAGAGATTAAATTCGTTAGCAATACTTAACATTGAATCAAACTTATTATAATCTTTAAACTATGACGATGTTATTGACAACTTCGCAAGACAAAAATGTAGACGCAGATTCTTTTTTAACAGTTGTCATTCAATGTGATTAGTATATACCAATATTTAAATAAATAATTCATAACTGTAATTTTTTATTCATCAATCAATTAGGTAATCAATTATTTTATTAATTATTAATATTATAACTGCGAAAGTGTGAATTTGTGTGTATAGGTTACTTCTTCATGAGCAAAAAAACTACTAAACTGATTTTGATGAAACTTGGTATGTAGATTGCTGGAGACACAGATTTACACATTTTATCCCAAAATTTCCACGGGATGGGGCATCACGATGGGTTAAGCCGTGTGGCGCAGCATTAATTATTATAGCATGTATAAGTACTAGTTAAAAATTAATAGGTATACCTAATATAATATGGACGCTAGAGGGGCGCCGATGAGGTGCTTGCCTAGGGGCGCTCTCAACACTTAATACGCCTCTGGATTGAATACAAACATTTTAGAAATTCAGTAAGTATTCGTATTTAAATAAATTTTAATTGTTTTCTTTCAGATCGCACCCGTGAGCTCTTCTTTTTCTATATCCCCGTCATCATATTGGTCGTATCCAATCTGTTCCTGTTCTCCAACACCAGCCTGAAGATTGTGCAGATCAACAGAGAGACGGCCATGTTGCAGACTGGAGACAGTACTAGGCACGACCAATATAGTAAAGACAAACAAAGGTATCTTTTTATACATTGTTTGTCCTATTAGACATCAGAAATGACAAATAGTTATAATTTGTTGGCGAAATATGGTTTTGGACCATTTGTATTCAGATCTGCATTGAATAATACCGAGTATAATAATAGAGATCATTTGGGATCTTTTGAGTCAAAAGTAGTCCAAAGTCTCACGGTTTTCGAGATATTCGAGACGCATTTTACAGAAAATACTCGAATTACCCAAGTTTTCCTCAAGTTTTACTCCAATATCATCGTAAGGAAAGGTACCAACTAAGTTCTATCGTTCTTTTTTGTTACTCTAGTATGCGTTTAGTTAATTTAACTCATTGGTTTTAATCCGAAGAAACAATAATGATAAAAAACATCGAATTGAAGTTTCGAGAAATAGATATTTCAAAAACTAGTTACGACTTTGGAGGAGATTTTCGTTAAGAAAAAAACCTCTTAAGATATAGAAATTTGGAAAGAACTTATGTGATTTATGCTCTTTCAAGTGATGTAGGTACAAAACATTATATTTGCTGGTTACTTGGATTTAATTTTGTTCAATTTATTAATTGTGTAAGCCTGACGATTCCAAGTGCTTTAAGGCCAACGATAAACCATTCTTACATGCTCGTTTCATTTCAGATTTAACTTGTACCTGAAGCTATTCTTAGTAATGGGCATAAACTGGACTGCAGAACTGTTGAGTTTCATCATAGGAGGGAACCAGTATATCTGGATATTCTCCGACTGTCTCAACACCATACTAGGAGTTTACATCTTCTTTATATTCGTCTGCAAGAAGAAGATCAAGAATCTCATTATTAAAAGGTATGAGACACTATTCTCCTTATTGTTCTTTCTTCTTTTCATTCAGTTACCCAGATATTTTTATGAGACGAAAAATCCTATACACCTACAATTGTTTACCTATTAATATTTGCCTTTAAACAGGGCGTTTTAAAAATCCACCATGTATCGCAGTATTATTTTGAAATACTTTTTATCTAATTATGTCTCATGACTCATCAGGTATGTGATTCTGTGTCATTTTCCGCGGCGTTAAGGTTCAAAATCTCATAATCAAATGTTAAAAATTGCGTTTTATTACTTTTTGGGGTGAATTTCGCTATTCATAATAAATTTTACGGTCATTCACTAGATTTTTGCCATTTATCAATACGAAAAGTAAGTTTTTCTTCGCGACTTTCTGGAAAAAAGCCGCTGTCTTTCGATAAAAAAATCAGAGGTATTTACATATTTCTTTTTAGAGAAACCTATACAAGATATAAAAAAATCTTTTACGGTCATTCTCTAGATAAAGGTTCAATATATTTACCCTATTTTTTTCCAAAGCATATTTAGTAAGGTTGTCGAGATGTAAGGTCTCAAAAATCTCTTTTTTTTGCCATGTCATAATTCTCGAGTTTGTTGTGAAACGCAATAATTATGATTTTCCAGAACAAGCACTATGAGGAGTTCTAGGGATCGTGCAGAACAGATATTTATTAAAGACGTAACTTAATATTTTACTCTTTTTTAAATCTTTTCATATTTTTCAATTCCTCTAGATGTCTCTTTAAATAATTATTTCTATTAGGAATCTATTTGTTTGGTAGTTTTTATTCAATAAATATTTTATTATCAAGTATTCTTATTAGGTATATTGTGTATTTCATCTTTCAATCTATTTGTGCTTTTTTTATTTATTTCTTATAAAAACCTTTTGTCACAAAAAGGACAAAAGTGACCATAGCGAAACTCTCAGAATGACAAAACAAGCATGTACTTTCATTTCTCCCTAGTCTCGTTAGTGAAGGCTTTTGGGCCACTTTTTTCCATTGTCCTTTATTAAAAAATCAGTCACTGACGTCTGTAAAAAGATGTCAGAAATATTTTATTATTTCTCATATTGCACAGATCATTTTTTCCACAAAATTGAGTACTTCATAATGCCATCCCAAGGACAATTTCATTTGAAAAGGAAAGTCCCATTAGAAGCCAAAAACAGGGCGCTGAAAATCCTAGATACGTCTCTGATGCCATGGCTCTGCTTTATGCAAATTTTTCCTTTTTTTGCAATATTCAACGGTTTCAAAAACAATCTCATTAAATTTACCAAAATCATTGAAAATTCTCCGTAAAAAATGACACACTACATATTTAATTGCCTTTTAATGTGTAGTACTTTAAACAGAACATTATTTCGCAATATTGGTATTATTTGTTGCAAAACTTATGCTTTTTTTAAAATTTATTCATCGTGAAATGATTTTAGTGTATTCTAGTATAAAATTCAATGTTAGGGTATGATATTTTTCTTTTCTCTGTATCAATGTATTGCTCTTTGTAGCATGTGTTAAGTATGGTAGAAATTCTAAAGGAAATAATTAACTATGGTAGATGCTGTTAAAGTTGTGCATGATACTTTTAATTTGTTGTCCATTGAAATTTATGTTTATTTAAATAAGTCTTTATTACATAAACAGTAGGTACAATGTTTACCTACATAAAAGATAATATAGAAAAAATATTATATACACGATGTTAAGGAAGACTTTCTTTAAAATTACCGATAGATGGAGTTCGCCATATTTAGTTCCAAAGGAGAATGCTCATTTAGTTTTAGTATGTAAAAAAAAACAGGCCCAAAGATATTTCACACGTTTAGCTATTGATTTCGATGATGCCCCCAATGCAGCATTTAATTACTTACTGATTTTTACGTATCATTTGAGTTACATTTCGTTTGCGCAGGGCCTAGGTTTTTTTAGCATTCTCCTTTATCTTATTGTCTCCCAAGATTTACTTACTGATTCTAAAAAATAGCTTTGGAATATAACCCATAGATGGTCATTTTTTCTATTTTATATTATTACCTTTCAATTAATTAATTAGTTATATATTTTGCCTTGAGGACCATGTTGAATAATTTTATTACTAGATGAAACTCAAATTTTGGAATGGAACCGCAGTCTAATTGAAACATAGGCTCTGTTACGCCAGTATTGTCACATGTTTAGCAGGATTCTTTAAACTCTAGTCATTTATAAAAAATAGTCATCATTCTGTAGGAATTATTTCATATACTTACTTACTTAAAATATGCATTATTTTGATTATTACTTTGACTACTCGTGCTTAACCTGTACGACCTCAATGTAAAGACATTCCTACCTACAGGAAGCCCCACCACACGCTCCATCTCCGGCAACTCGGGCTGAAAATGCTCCAAGCATCAGCCACTTGGTCTTCCAGTCAACCACTTCTCTCTTCTCTACCATGTCCATTCAGAATGAATGAACCTCCCTAGATGTTTTGTATACGTATGAAAAACAGGGTATAAGAGTGTATGGAATGGCCTACTACTAACCAATTTGTATTATGTGTGAGAGTGTGTGGAATGGCCTATTAACCAATTTGTATTATGTAGTATTATGTGTGCGAGTGTGTAGAATTAACCAATTTGTATTATGTGTGAGAATTAACTAATTTGTATTATGTGTGAGAATGCATGGAATGGCCTATTAACCAATTTGTATTATATCTGAGAATACACGGAATGGCCTATTAACCAATTTGTATTATATGTGAGAGTGTGTGGAATCGTGGAATGGCCTACTAACCAATTTGTATTATGTGTGAGAATACATGGAATGGCCTATTAACCAATTTGTGAGAGAGACAGCTAATAGTGGGTTTTGCTTACTAACATTCATTTTGTGTGCGATAACTGTTTTTCGGTACTTAAACTTGAGTTGGATTTTTTATTTATATTACGTAGTCAGGTATTTTATTTGGCGTGTGCAGTCTGTCAAGAAAGACATGTTTTTTGATGAGGGTACTACGGCATGTAGCTTTTTGACAACCATAGTGGCAACACTTATGAAATTTCAATAGAAATGTCATTGTTGCCAGCACACAAAATTGCAATTCCAAATTAATCCGAGACCATCTCTTTCTTGACAGATTGTGGTTGTGTTGTGTTCATTCATTCATTCATACCCATTTCATTTGTAGATTCATTACCTACATCATTTCTATAAGTATTTTGTGTTACGGTGAAAACGTAAATATATTTTGAGATGGTTGGTAGCCGGGTTGGTAACGCGCTCGACTGTTAAACAAGTGGGCGCAGGTCCGATCCCCGATGCCGACCTACTCCACTTCACGACACAGATGTATTTGGGTTTATTTCGTCAAGCCCAGATTCATTTTTAATTTAAAAAAAAAATATTGTGAAGTTTATTATTCATATGATTTTTATGGGATGTGTTCCAGATACCACCTTATACGATACGGGTCCACCAGTACTCAGACAAGGAGCTCCTCCCGGTTCCGCACCACCACCGTGGGAATGTCTTCCATGGGGGAAACTGACAAATCCTTCGTGTCGGAGACCAGTGTCATCAAACTGAAAGCGATGAACTAGAGCAGGATATTATACAACTGCACTTTATTAAATGAAGACAATACGGATTATTTTGAAAATCACAATTTGTGTTTTGTGAAAACGTCGTATTTTCTACATGTCGTAAATTAATGAAATAAGTAGTTATCTTAACAGATACACAGCAAAAGATGGACCTTCCATCAATTTGACAAGATGGAAAACAAGATGGATCGACTGGAATTGGCGAATTTTACTTACGTGTAAGTAACCAGCCGACGATCGATCGTAAGCCTGATGGAAGGTCCTCCATCCTTTGCTGTATATCTGTTGAGATAACTACTTATATATTACAGATTATTTAATAGACACACACCGATCGAAATTATATTTTTATAAATGTCTTGAATCGACTATAAATTGCGGCAGAAAAAAGAGCAATTTTGAAATGGCTATAAAAAATTATCATCTCTTTTTCCGAATTTTATCATTACCAAAAGTTACACAAAATAAATAACATATTATCTAATTGGAGTTAGCTGGCAGAGATCGCAGCATCGCGACAAGCTCGCCCTAGTTTACTACACTACCGTTTTCTTTTTTTCTTTGTTAGTTCAGGGGACCTTTTATCCCCCTGCGTCACTGCGACCAGAATAGGTCTATTGTGACACCCTTCAAGGCCGTCTTCGTCACGTCTTCAAGGCCGACGTGTCTCATGTAGCTCACGGTCTGTCTTGGTGCGAATAGTCTTGCCTTCTCGGAGTCCAGTAGGGGCTCTCCAAGAGAGCAACTTCTACATTAACCTAGTCTCTGAAATAGTCACTGGTGACCAAAGGTTATGTTTTAATTTAGGTAATAAGATCTCAATTAGTTACTTTATATTATTACGTATAATTAAATCACAGTGTGCTTGGAGCACATGGAGAGAATGAACGGTGAAAGGATTAAGTACCATAATTTTGTATTTTTATTGTAAGCTTTCATTGTTTAGTGTGTCAAAGGTGTTCTTACACGAGCAATAACAGTGGCAACTCGTACAAATCAAATTGATTACCATTATTTCGCAATATATAGCAATTATCTAGAGTGAGACAACGATATTGCGTGCAAACGAGAAAGATATCGGTGACACGAATTGCTGAATATCCAATCGGTTAGTCATTTTGGTCGATTCTTTTTTTCATTTGCACGCAATATCGTTGTCTCGCATTAAATATTGGAAAATAATGTTAATAAATACGATTTGTACGAGTTGCCGCAATATTACTCGTGTAAGAGCACCTTAATTGTACACATTACTTGTTATGAATGATGTTTAATGTTGTGTCACCATTGCAATGATATTATTTCATCACAAGACACAATGGCACAATTATTATTGTTAAGTGTATAGTATTGTAATTAGTTATTCTGGTATTTGTAGTAGTATTTATTTCTGTGGCACAGGACTGCGTTCTTTGTCATTAAAATTCACTCAGCGAGTCAACGGGCGATTATCGCGCAAAGACAGAACGCATTTGGGCGATTCTCCCAATTGGAATTGTCAATCAGAGATTATTATTATTATCGTTTGGCATCAGAAGATAAGAGAGTTAAAGATTTTGGCGTTACATCCAGGAGACACTAGAGAGCAACATCCGAATCATTAAGCCATTGCAAGGCGTTTGGAGTGGCGTTATGTATATCGGCATATATATATATATATATAAATCAGAGATAGAGATATGAGAATACTAATAAGAGTGAGTTGATAGATACATGTCGAGTTAGCGATATCACAGCACTCTTCTTTGGTAGAAAGGAATAGACATTTTGCGTATTAATAAGAGTGAGTGAACAGCACGTGCGGACCACTTTATTATCTATGGCGAGCGAATGTCACCGAACCGAATAGTTAGGTGTTATTCGCAACAACTGAGCATGTCAACTGTGCACATAGAACAGGTTGAATCGCACCGATGATAGAACAGAGATCAATGGAACCATAAACAATCGAGCGAATCACTGAGTGAAATTTAACGAACCAAGAACGCCCCCCTGAATAAGTTAGTGCAGAGGTTTGCAGATGGTTTGCAGTGCTCATCTGCAGAACAGACAATGAAATGAACAGTGCAGTGCAGTGCTAAGTAGGTACTGTATCATATCAGATATATAATAATTTATTATTCCAAAGACTCTCCATTAGAATAAGTACTGTAGGTTTATTTTGTATTGTTGTTAATATTAAGGTCACTGTCATTGGGCTTCGGCGCCCTGAATTGTTCTCAGCCAATAATGAGAGAATTGTTTTAAAAATTAAAGACAGTGATAGATGAAAGTATGGACTACAGATTGGCAGTCCTAGAATTACAATATTTGGAAATTCCTTGAATAAAAAAATATTCCGAAAGAACCCTTGAAATTTACAGAATCTGAGGATTATCCATTCAGTTTTTCAGATATAAAAGTATAATTTAGTCAAAATACTGGTAATTATAATCTTAACAAATTGGCTGTTTAGATATTTTAATTTGTTTCCAGGCTCTTCTTAAAAAGGTAAAATTCACATTGTTGCTTGCGTTATTCTTATTTCGCGCTAACATTCTCACACAAAATTTAAAATTTGAGGCGAAAATAGAACGATTTTTGCTCAGTACATATAGGCCCTTAACCAGTGACGTTACGTCTGAAGGACGTAGGTACAAATTTAAGCCATCCCAAATCATCACACTTTTAGTGTTTTACGCGCCTCAACTTGTTCCTCCCTATACCTTGCTAGGTTTCTGTGACGAAACATAGTCAGTGTTAAGTAAATAACACGTCAGTGGTTAAGTCTTACCCCACCACAGTCTTAATGACATGATAGGTCATAATGTATTAGGATGCATATCTTAAGGTATATTTTTATGTAATTAAATGATAGATGTATTAATATAATCTTTGATAACAATGTACCTCTCAGTCTATTTTAATATTCACAATAAAATATCATGACAATTAGTAGTACTGGTTTTCATTAAATATCCTTCCTGCTTATCTAATAACAAAGACTTGATTCCATTCACATTGTTTCTATGTATATCTATAATCTGATTTTTGTAAGTGTTCGCATAACTCCCTCATTTTATGATGGATTGCTGCGAAAATAACATTTGCGATAATATAGGCTGTGTCCTAACGTCACCGGTTTTTTGGAGAAAAAGCTTTTCCTAGGAGATGCCACGATGATGAGGGGATCCAAGGGTTGTGTGGGGTCGAGTGTGGTATCGTATGAAAAGGCGTTTTAAAATAAATTCAAGCCTATGAAGTATGCTCGGTTGGTTTGTCAAATTTGACGTTGCGAAGCACGGGTAACTCAGCTAGTTCTTTATAAAATAGTTTCACTGTGCAGATAATTTAAACGGTCTTGTGTTTCTGTGACTCTGAAGGCATCGTACACTGCAGAACTTATATTCTTCGTATTGAAACGGCTTCTCGTAAGTGGATCCACATGTGAAACATCTGTGCTCTGATGATGCATCTGCCATCTGTTGGAAACATTTAAAAATAAATCAATACATACCTACAAATTCAAATTATATTTCAGAACTGTTGTTTAAAAAAAACTAGACAATATTTGGAATGTTAGAATAAACTGTCAACTTTGTTTTTTAAACTTGTGATGGCAGTTCAAAGGGATTATCGGAGTATTTTTTCTTTTTCCAATTCGCAAAACTATCTTGCCTTTAAAATGATATATCTCGTACCGCTCTGTATTATTTTCGGCATTGTAGGTTACTTGTATAAGATACAATGTGAGATATCGCCGACCTTTGACAGCTCTTATGACAAGATTTGACAATCAGGGCTACCAACAATACAATCACGCAATACGTCGCTTGCAGATAACTTCAAGACTGCTAGATGACTTATACAATGTATAGTTATCATAGACCTTTCATTTTAATGGACTGTCAGCCTGAGCTGGTACAGGAACAAATCAGGGTGGAAACATTGTTTGTACTGGAAGGGTCACGTGACCGTTGGCAAGAAAGTTGGCAAATTTGAATTTTACCACTATAACCGATAACTATCTTGCCATATATCTTCTCTTTACCAAAAACAACCCTCACTTCACATCAACTTATAATAATGCTGAGTTAAACTTGAGAAAAACCCCAAAAAGCTTCTGCCAACGATCAGCTGATGCGATGTTTCCACCCTTCAAATGTTCAGGCTGATGGTCCATAGATAAAAGGTCTATGATAGTGATGTTATATGCAAAGAGATTTCATATTAAGTACTAGAGGTCTGATTCTATGTACTTTCAATAGAACGGAAGTGACGCAATTTCACGCTCGGCACTTTTTGGTATTTTAGAGCCGCAAAACTCACACTATTAACAAGATATCAATAATAAAAACTAAAACATCTTTAAAACTATCGTTTTAGTCCTAAATAACGTTAAAACTAATACAGTTTTTAACAATGAGAGCAAAATTTCGAATTCGTTGCCCACAAACTGTCAAAATTTTCCATACGATTTGACAGTTTGTGGGCACCAGTTTTGTTACACTTCTAACATTGAGTACTCCGTCTAGGTAGTTCTTAATATATTATGTCGCTGGTTATATGCAAAGCAGTCATACCTTCTGTTTGTCATTCATCTGGAGGAACTTAGCAACTTTATTCTTCTCCTGTAACTTCTCCTTATCCTTCATCCTCTTTGCTTTCTTCTGTGCAGCTTTCTTCTCCTTCTCCTGTTCCAACATCTCCTGTGTCAGCCCGCCGGGAATGTTAGCCTGAAACAAACATACATTTCACCATCTGAGAGTAACAAGGTTTTAGAAATACGTATTCAGAGCGTTGACTGTTTATAAAACGGATATTGTAACTATAATGAAAGTCAACGCAAGTTGAGACGGTTGGGATATGTAGAGAGAATGAATAATGAAAGGATAATAAAGAAAATATATGATTTGAGATATACCTAAATTATTTTAGGTATTGAACCGGAATTTATCTGCATTGCACAGACGGAAATACATTACAGTTTTTTTCTCAACAGAGACGAGAGGCATCTTCATTCACATAATGTAGCGTTATGTGAACTCCCTTGGTAATCCGGTGAAATTAGACACAAAGCAGTCTCTCGATGGAAAGTTGTGGGGTAGTAGAAATTTTTTTCATTCTATACGTTTTTTGGGATGCTGAATCCGAATCCGAGGTTTGCCAACAAAATTTCGAAACGGAACATGGCGAAAAATACAAAAAATGGCGTAAATATTCGTTTTCTGGCGATTTCTTTATAAGAACTCGAAAACTGACAACTTTTGTAAGTTATTTTTCTACGCAAAATGAAAGTACATAAAATTTACTACAAAATCTCTATATAAAATTTTTCTCTAAAATAAATAAGAACGGAGCTGTCAAGGTCCAAAAAATGGCCAAATTTTTTTACTGTTTTACATTACGAGAATCGAAAATGTATTGAAAAAGTTTACCTTGTTGCCTTCATAAGCAAATTTCAACAATTATTATTTAAATTCATGAGTCATATTTTACCTCGTTGGAATCAGAAAACACAAAGAAAGCTATTAACGAAATTTTTATTTAAAAACACCGTGAAATATTTGAGCTAGACATGTTTAAATAATTTTATTTAAAAATATAGTAATTTGTTTACGCTAAAAATGTTTAAACCTTTTTAGCTTAAACACTACACTATATTTTTAAATAAAATTTATCCTGAAACCTTTCTCCATGTTTACTGATTCCAACGAGGTAAAATATGTATCATAAATCTGAAGAATAATTGTCAAAATTTGGTGATAAGTCGAACAAGGTGACCTATTCTCCATACATTTTCCATTCTCACAATTTAAAATAACAAGAAAATTTGGCCAATTTTTGGAGCTTGACAGCTCCGCTACTAGTTATTTTAGAAAAAAAAATTATATACCAAATTTGTAGGAAATTGTATGTGCTTTCATTCTGCTAAAAAGATGACCCACAAAAAGTTGATGGTTTTTAAGTTCAAATCCAGTATTCGCCAAGAAATGTAAATATTCGCCATTTTAACAATTTTTCGCCATGTTCCGTCACGAAATTTTGTTGGCAAACCTCGGATTCGGATTCAGCACCCCAAAATACGTATTGAATGAAAGAAAAACAGACTACCCCACAACTTTCCATCGAGAAATCTAAAAGCACCGTATTATGGGGAGGAAATAAAATAAATAGGAGGGAAAAGAACTGTTCCTAGAAAATATACCTGGGAGAAAGAAGAGGTGTAAGGAAGCGTGGCCATCCAAGAACCACATGGTTTGACTATGTAGACCAGATTCTCAAGGACGGACGTGTTCTGAGTTAAATAAGCCATAGATTGTGTATGACAAATTGCATGAATGTGCAGGAAGCAAGAAGTGTGTGTAAGAATAGAAAAGTTTGGCGATTTGTTCTCTCTGCCTACCCCGCAAGGGATGCAATGTGAGGATAGAATAGGATGGTATAGATTTTTAAGGTGAAAATGTTTTCAGCCGATGTAATCTACGAGTACAATTAACAAAAACACCCATACATAAATACATATCATTCATTATTTGTTTGGTTTCCAAGAGAAATCTTACCTTAGCATAATTGTGCATATCTGGATGCTCTCCTTGGAATAATCTGAAAACTATTCTAGTATCTGCATGACTAGTGGAAGTGTATGGAGTCTGAAGTTGGATGTTCTTGATGCATGGATCAGCCCCCACTTCCAACAAGAGCCTGGAAATGGTATAGTATCTATGTTTTATTGCATATAAACACAATTTAACTGGAATTTGGGTCAAATCAGCACCACATAGCATTCATAATGAATTAATCCTCATTGAAAGCAAAAATCAGACACCTCCACCTTTTTTTAACGTAAATGGATCTGGGTTTATCAGACCAAACCCAAATACATCTTTGTATAGCTACTTTACAGTAGGCTAGAAAAGCTGTGTCTAGAAGTTGAGTATGTTGGCATTGCAGGAATTGAACCTGCTCCCACTGGATTCACAGTCGAGGGCGTTACCAACCACTATCCAAAAAGCCCAAACTCCCAAACGGGATTAGGCATTTTATGCTCTTATAAATAAGTTTGGCGGTATTTTTGCGAGCACTGATTCGCTTAAGTTAGTTTATTATTATTTTTTGACAGCCTTTGTTGTTGGTGTATGCTGTGGGCGCCCTTAGTTGGAGAGTCGACATGAGATGTTTTGTTGATGTCTCTGTGTGTGTCACATATAAAATAAAATAAATAGATTTAAAAAATGAATGAAGCCAACTAACGTGACAGCGTCGGGTCTCTGAGCAATGGCAGCTTTGTGTAAGGCGGTGTTGCCATCTGCAGGATCCTGAATATTCACAGAGTCTCTCACGTTCTCCACATCTCCCCACGCACTCAGCAGTCCTCTCAACACCTCCACATCCTCCGCCACACTCTTCCATAGCTGCAAGACAATGATGCATATCATAATTTACTAAAAACTTTTGACGGGTGATAGGAGATGAAAAAATAATGCAAAACCATAAATCAATCATTTTAGAGACTTTTTACTTTTCTTCTTCACGGAATCGTCGAAACATTCTAAAGTGGAATTTAATACAACATTCTCTTTTTTTTTTGTCACTTTACTAACATTCTCGTCTTCGCTGTCTTTGAGGAAGTCTTTAGACGATTCGGGTAAAGACTTGTGTTGCGCTAAAGTCTTGGTCCATCCCGACGGAGTGATGCCCTGTTGGTAGCACGGAGTTTCATCTTCGCTAGACATGGGAGCCGATTGCCGATTGAGCCGATAAATCAATAATTTTGGAGATTTGGTCTCTTGAAAATAAAAGATGACAATTTTTTTCTGACGTTTTTGCATAATATTTCACAAACTACTAAATCGATGCTGACAAAACAAAGTAAAAGTTATATAAAATATTCGACGCTAAAGAATTTAATTTGTAGCTTTATGTTCGATTTTTATTAATAAACACTTTTTTGTGAAAATAATATTTATTGAATAAATTAGTTTTCTAAAAAATTTGGCCCCTAATTAGAGATGGGCCCACTATAGATTTGGCCGAATAGTTGGCACTCAAATGAACAATTAGTCGGCCGACTAAAATACTCATCTCTCTACTCTCTTCAACAGGCAACTCGTACATCAATCATTTCCAAAAATTACAACAGAGTAAAAACGTATATCGAAAATTAGGTCAAAGCAACAATAATATTTTCTAAGAATAAAACTCTTTATATTTCTATGAAGTGAGACTGTACCAATTGAGACTTGTTTGCTACAACTTATTATATGACAGACTCCGCTTACCTTCTTAACATTCTCAGTAATTTTCACTTTAGACTCTTTACTCTTAGCAGGCTTAGTATTTCTCTTCTCAGAATCTGCTTTCTCTTTAGCATTCACTTCCATCTTTCTACTCCCATTTAAATTAGATTCTCTACAAATTTTACTACTTTGATCTCCTAAACATTTCGCATCTATTTTATTATCTACAGTTCTATCTACGTTCTTATCACTCGAATCTTTCTTTTTCTTTTTACTTTTCTTCTTGACGGAATCGTCGAAACTTTCTAAAGTGGAATGTAATACAACATTCTCTAAGTTTTTCGTAACTTTACTGACGTTCTCGTCTTCGCTGTCTTTGAGGAAGTCTTTAGACGCTTCAGGTAAAGACTTGTGTTGCGCTAATGTCTTGGTCCATCCAGAAGGAGTGATGCCCTGTTGGTAGCACGGAGTTTCATCTTCGCTAGACATGGGAGTCGATTGCGGCAGAGGTCTTACGGTCATTTCCCGTGACTTGGCTCTGTCCAATTTCACCGGACTTGCCTTTTTCTGTCTAGGACTGCGTTTGCATTTCTCCGATGCATCGTTGACAGTGTTTGTTGTGAGCGCCCTTTGAAAGACTTCCGACGATTCTAAAAAATGTGAAATAAGTCTTATTATGCATATCCCGTAATTCACTGTTCAGCCGTGTAGTCACCTTAGTCAACAAATACAATGGAATATTACATATTTATCTCAAAAGATACACAGCAAAGAATGGACTTTCCATCAGGCTTATGACTGAACGTTGGCTGGTTTAATGTGTTCAATTCACAATCTCAATGGAGGTCGGCGTACAAAATCATAGCACAGCGGTAGAATACCGATGTATTAGGTTGGAGGTCTGGGTTGGATTCCTTAAGTGATTATTTAAGTGTAAAGTGATGACATTAAGCCAGCCGAGGATCGGTCATAAGCCTGATGGAAAATCCAGCCTTCGCTGTATATTTGTCGATATAACTACTTGAATAATGTATGTTACCATAGACTTCCACTGTGGAAATTATAGCATGTGCCCTAAGCACCTCCCTGTGCGAGGGTCTCCTCGTGGGGAAAGGCAGAGTCCGCAGCCTCTTGTCATCCTTAAGGATGGGAGAGTCGGGTCCAAACAGAGATCTTTGGTTTAGAGGACCTACAGCGCGGTACAAGATCAAAGAACAACTTCTCAGGTCTTCCTTCCATTGCTGCAGAACATCTTGGACATGCTGGAATAGTTACAAAAACAAATTTAATCATTACCTGATTTTTTATTGAAAAGTAAACTATTCCTACCATGTAAAGAAGTGAGGTTAGCTGGCAGAGATTGCAGCAATGCGATAAGCTCGTCCTAGTGAACAAAATATGTTGCCTATAATTCACATTTGTAATGTTAACATATCTCTGTACTTGGTTCATCAAAAGTGTCAACAAATAAATAAACCTCGCTTGATAGAACCGAGTAGTATTATGTGAACTCCCCAGGGAGGATGCAGGATGGGCGTTCCGACGCTTACCAACATTCACCTATTCCGTCACAACTTGCTGTAAAAAAGCTGTCTTTATTTTTTTTATAGATTTATGTACACTTTTGGTGATAAATACAGAGATATTATGTTAGCATTATAAATGTAACATTTGTTCACTGGGGCGATCTAATCCCAAGTTGTGTGTACGCTACAGTTCGAGAATGTTTTACAATGCACAAATTTTTCGATCCTATCGCATCGCCATCTATTGAGAAGTGGTCCAACTATGCAATACAGATCAAATCCAGCTATAAATTTAGATTTTAGATGTTCTCAAAAAACCTAAGTACCTGCATAAACTTTTCCTGATTATACCTCCTCAGCGAGGACCCTGCTGATCTCGGAGCATTGCCCTGGGAGTCTTTGGTCAGCTGAGCCTTACCCTGACCTCTTCTCGTTACGTATGCGTGAAATGTCTTGTGCCTGAAATAGCACGTAATAAAAAATCTCATTAGCATCAATAGTCACTGCATCTTACCTTAAACATTTTATCAACCAATTTACAGCATTATATCTAACAAACTATAGGAATAATCTCAAGATTCAGTCAATTTCTGAGGTAACTTAGGTATTATTTTATATTAAAATAATTTACAAAAACTAAATTTTTAACTGCTAGAGACACTAAAGCATGTTGTCATTCATCCATGTGTTAAGTCTTGGGATGATATCTTTAGTATTAGCTGAGTAATCTTCCTTTTCCCGATGCAGTTTTTTAGAATTCTAGGTACTATGGATTTGAAATATTCTGACACAGCTGGAAAAATGCTGGAGAAAACAATATATACGATAGTATGTCCTCACTTGATGGGGATTCCACTGGGTCCCCTGAAGATGGCCCCAGCAAAGTGGCCCCCGGAGCACATCATGACGGCCCAGCCGCCACTGTCCAGTAACTCTGTACACGCCTGCACCCAGCCCTGACCCATTCCATCCTTGCCAATTGTATCCTACAAGGAAATTATATAAATTGATTTATTATATAAGAAAACTTGACTATGGTTGCGAAAATATGCTTGAGAAAAAGCATCAAGGGCTAGGGCCCGGTTGCTCAAAACATGATAGTAACAGTAGATTAACGTTACTGTAACTGATCAGTAAACATATTACAGTAATGGTAAACTAACAATATTAACGCACACTAATGTTTTGTTTGCTGTTTCGGTTTCGGTTACGCACGCAAACGAGACAGCAATATTAAATAACAGGGAATATAAGAATACAGCGCGTTACTAGTCGTTGTTACTATGCTGTTACTGGACCTGGCAGCAGCGGAAAGATTTTGACACAATGGATAATAGGATCTTACATATCACGTTATGTGATGTTATGTTGTTTTATTTTCGTACTTTTTTATTGTTTCGAATTGACTTCGGCGCAAAGGCTGAACGCTGTAATGCCGAAGAGTGTAATATTTTACTTAAATAAATAAATCATTTTGGCGATTTAACGATTTCTGACTCCTTACCAGTTGATACTATTCGTTGAGCAACCAAGCCTAAGGAGAAGATAATAATGTCTGAAGAGATTACAAACCTTCTTATGATGCAGAAGACATCGGTACACAGAGAGAACTTGCCCAGCCTTGTTATTGAAGTAAGCACGACAATGTCGGGTGGCAGCCAAGAACAACTCCGATACATCACCCCCTCCCTTCTTCATGGCCTCGTCAGAGTCTGAATCACTCTCCGAGGAAGTACTGGATCCACCATCTGAATAGTAATTCATTTATATTAGAACTGGTATAAAGAGAAACAAATAAATTATAAACAAGACAAGTTCATGAGAAAAGGAAAATATGTATCGCTACGTCCCTTGCGGGCTGAAGTGAACAGAGAATACAAAATTCCAGATCGCCCTATCGCCCGCAGCTTTCGTCACAGTCTCTTTTACTCAAAACGCATCTATCTTTAAGTGTCTGATCAACGTGATCTATCCAGTAACCCTAGGATGAACACATTCTCAGGCATCTACTCTTTCAGCCGCACATACTCTTTTTCTCATCCCATTGCGGCTCATCCTTTCAATTCGACCAAACCATTTTAATTTCGTGTTCATTCTCTCCACAATACCAATCTGACAATTGCTCATTTCAAATTATATTTGTTACGTATTGAATTTATTAGAAGAGAATGTTGACTACGAGAATAAATTCTATTCTATCCCCTCACGCCGCATCCCTTGCGGAGTAGGCAGAAACAACAGACCGCCATACTTCCTATACATCCTTACACACACTTCGTGCTTCCGTCACATTCATGCAATTTGTCATACACACTCTACGATTCCTTTCATATATTTATTTGTACTTACCGTCTCGTTGTTGAAACTCATGTTGCGTGACAATCCTCTTTCCCAATAGCTTCCGTCTTAAGTTGTACGTGTGCCAATGGCCCCTGTAGTGCTGAGTCTGGGCCTGTCTGGACGAGAAGGGCCCCGCCCCACAGCATCCACACACGCTACCTTCACTCCCCACTACGGTCAGCTCACCCACACGACGCACTACGCTCGCCTCGTCAACTGAAAACATTCAGTTATCAACGCTCAATAGGGTCCTTGCGTGTTTTTTTTTTATTTTAGTTTTCGGTACATCAACTATAAGTAAATTAAGGTTTTCCGAAAATTTGAGATTTTAATTCTCTGTCTTTGTGGATATATTCATAAAATAAAGTCTCATATTCAATTCTAGCGCAGGTCTTTGACTGGCCGCCATGTTGTGACGTCACTTTCCCCAATTCCTCCATACAAAACCCACAAACAATCAAATTTCTGACTATGAATTTCATGGCGTCGTGACGTCACAATCACGTTAAACAATGGCCGCTCGTTTCAGAGCACCATAGAGAAACTCGTCAAATTAACATTTTCAATTGATTATTATAAATTAACGGTAAAATCAAATTGCATAGTTTAATTTTATTTGTAATTCTAGTAAGTAGAACTATAGATTTAATATATTTTTCAGCGATAAAAAAAATGCAAGTACCCTATTAAATCAAATGTTTAAAGTGCACAAGCAATAATTGCGGCAACTCGTATTGATTAACATTATTTTGCAATATTTAGCAATTAATTCGGAAATATTTAGCCTCTCCACACACGTCCCGAAGTTCAGTTCCGGAATCGACCGTTTTGCAAAAAAGTTCCGATCAAAACCTCTCTCTGAATTCAGCGTCACCCCGATTTTAAATTCAGAAAGAGGCTTTGGTCGGAACTTTTTTACAAAACGGTCGATTCCGTTAACTGAACTTCGGGACGTTTGTGGTGAGCCTTAAAGTGAGACAACAATATTTCGTGCAAACACGAAAGAGAATTGACTAAAATGACCAATTCGGCAATTTGTGTCACTGACGTCACGATAATTTTCTCTTTCTCGTTTGCACTCAATATCTCTGTCTCGCTTTAAATATTGGGGCCGAAATAATCGCGAAATAATGTTAATCAATAAGATTTGTACGAGTTACCGCAATTATTGCTCGAAAAATTGCTTGTGTAAGAGCACCTTTATGAGTTGCTTTATCTTGCATTATATTAAACTATCAAAATCGAAAGCGAAAAAGCATTTTGCATGGGAGTACGCATCCTATGTAGTTTGACAATCTTGCCTGCTGGAATTGGGTAGAAGAAGAATGTTTTTTTTTTAAAGAAAGCACTATAAAAAGGTTTATTCACTCGGCTAATGGTAGGGTAGTCCAAAATCCTGTCACGTTAATCTGTAGAATACAACATTATGACAGCTGAGCCAACTAACCTACTGGAGGAACGTCTGATATCATACATGCCGCAGCTTGGATTCCCTTTAACAACACTTGAAACTTCTCCACGTCATATACTTTACATGTGCTTATCTTGGAATCCATATTATCCACCAGACACAGCGCCTAAACCGAGATAAAATACCCCAAAAAGCGTTAGAGGTTATGTTATTAAATGACTTTATTCAACTTTAAACGCGCACAAAAACCCTACGCGATGTCAATATTCTCTGTTTGTGATTGTATTGATTACATTATTTAAGGCACTCGAAAAATATTCAGGTTATTCGCGAACTATAATATTTCACAATTTTCAGACGACATTGCGAAACCGCGAAAGAAAAATATGGGAAAAATGACAGCAAAATTACAAAACGGCAATCCAGTGTTACCAGTACAAAAAAAAATTACCATAGACAATAATATTAATGAATGAGGGCAAGGCAGACGGTAGGTTTTCAATATTGTTTTGTATTTTCAATAATTTTCTTTTACATATTATGTAGTGAACAAGTAGTTGCTGTTAATAATGCTCACTTTTAATGGATATGTAACTACACTTTGACCATCGTTTCAAAGAAAATTCTTCTTAAGGTGACATTTTCTTCAAGTTACAGTCACGCATATTATTTGTAAACAAGCCCTTTGTGCACATCTATACCTTTTAAGAGCTTAAATCAACTTAAATCTTAAATGCACTGAGCAAAAATCATTTATTTTCGCTGCAACTTTTGTATGACAATGTTAGTGAGAAACAAGCGACAGTGTGAACCTTTTTATGAAAACCCTGGGAACAAATTAAAAAATCTGAAACAGCCATTTTGTTAGGATTATAAGTACCAGTATTTTGGCCAAATTATACTTTTATAACTGAAAAACTGAACGGAAAATCCTCAGACCCCGTAATTTAAGGAAACTTTCGATTGATTTTTTTTATTCAAGCAATTCCCAAATACTGTAATTCTAAAACAGCCAATCCATACTTTCATCTATCACTGTCTTCAAGTTCTGTTTCACGACCAGTGTTGCCGTTTTGAAATTAGCAAAACTACTAGATTTTTTGTCAAAAAATACTAGAACATACTAGCAGATAATTTTTTTGTAGACCTTTTTTTTTTTTTTGGTCCTCCGCGAAAAATGTCATTGTTTGTCAACACGTCGACGGACGGGGGGGGGGGGGGTCCCTAGGAAAAGTGACTCTTGAGAAAAACTGTTGACCTTTTTTTTTTTTTTTTCGTCGCCAGCACAAAAATTGATAACGGGAGGGGGGGGGGGGGGGAGATTTCAATATTATTGACGAGCGGGGGGTGATAAAATGAATAAACCAACAATATACAAAAATACTAGAATATACCAGATTTTCGGAATATCCTAAAGGAAATACTGGATTATTCAAAATGCCTCAAAAAATACTAGTTTAGTATTAAAAATACTACAAACGGCAACACTGTTCACGACGATTCTCTCAGTATTCAATCAATTGGCTGAGAACAATTCAGAGCGCCAAAGCATATAGGACCTTAACAATAATAAAGAAATATTCAAAACATGTATAATAAAATCACTTTATTAATAGAAAAATAGTGGATACAAAATATATGGGATTAAAATAATATAATATAAAATATTCTTATACCTAAATGTAGAAACCTACAAAAATAGATAAAAGCGTTCTGAGGTATAATGACTGAGGTGTAAGGAAACGCAGCCGTCCAAGAACCACATGGCTGGACCATGTTGACCAGATACTCAAGGACAGATGTGTTTCGAGTAAAAGTAATCGTAGAATATGTATGAGGAATTGCACGAATGTGACGGAAGCCCGAAGTGTGTGTCGGGATAGGAAAGTCTGGCGATCCGTTCTCTCTGCCTACCCGGCAAGGGAGGTGGCGTGGGGATATAGTATAGTAACATTAAATGGCCGAGCATATTGATATTTGCTCCAACCAAACAAAATTTATTTTATCATTTCATATATTTCCTGTGGCAGCGTTTTCTTGTTATTTTCAGCTTGTAGTAGAACCATGTACGTACCGGCCGGTTAACCAAATTAATTCATTATTCATAATTCGATTCATTCACCTGTAATAATAAAAACAAGAATTAGTTAAGTCTATAAAAAAAATATACCCCCATGCCACGTCCCTTGCAGGGTAGGCAGAGGACAGAGCGCCAGACAGCCCTATCATTATACCTTACACACACTCCTAGCTTCCGTCACATTCGTGCAATCTTTCATACACCCTCTCCAATTCCTTTTACTCAAAACGCATCCATCCTTGAGGATCTGGTCAACATGATAGGGCCAGGCCAGTCTCGATGGCCCCGTTTCCTCACACCTCTCTGTTCGCTCAGATATATCTGTGTGTCATCCTTCATTCTTTCAACATGCCCAAACCATCTTAGTTTATTCACTTTCATTCTAGTTACAACACCAGTTTTGCAGTCACTCATTCCCAAATCACTCGTTCAAAATTTACAATAAAAAATAAGTTTACAACAAAATGCAACATCGTTTCTCTACCTGTGTAATTCTAGAATTCCATCTCAGGTAAACCAAAAGCATTCTTATTCGGAAATTCCAAAGGGGGCGGACCAAATATTCTTGTACTTTTAAATTCCAGTTCTGGCACACCGAAACTCTTGTACTCAAATTCAGTCTCCGGTGCTCCATAAATGAAAGGAGAGAATTCCATCGAAGGAGGACCTTCACCTTGAGCTGTTGGCGATGAGGAAAACAAACAACAGAAGAAATCCACAACGCCAGATGCTACGAACGATCCGATTATACCACCGACAAAACACGCTATGGCGGTTCCAATCCCAGGAGCAACCATCGTCCCCAACGCTGCTCCTATCTTAGATCCTAATACAGAACCACCGAGGCCAGCCACATGAACCACAGTAGACTTCCCAATACCACCATCCTCGTACAACGTAATACAAATATTGTAACCCTCGATCACTACAGACAATGCTATCAAACTGCATTGTATCTTGTTATTTGATACATAATGCAAGAACTTGTTTTTAATGAATGGGTCATCGGGGTTAAACACAAGAATTTCTTTAATATTCCTGTTAAATTCGTCCAACTTAGTCGCATGAATCCCGATATTAACATGGTCAGTATTAGCGAGACCCTCTATGTTGGTGACATTTGCAGTGGGATTTATTTTCGATGCGTCATGTTGATCTATGCAAGCCTCTCTCATCGATTTATAATACTTTTTATCGACTTTTACTTGTGCTACTTTAGCAGTCAGTCGCTGCTGTAAAGGTACACCCTTATTTTCAAATTCCAGTACTTTGGAACGAGATGTCGCGCAATATTTTCTGCTATTCGTTCCACGGGCTTGTCCGACGAATCCATTATTTTTTACGGTCTTTATGGCTTCTTCGTTACACATTTTTCTATAAACACTCGTGGTTGTATCGAGATGTTTGACTGCCACTCCACTCGATGGTCCGACCCGCCCGGCCGCTTTAATCCCTCGATTCAGGGCATGGTCTTGTTGCTTGGACTCTACATTATTAAAATGTACCACGAGATCGGGATTCTGTGGCAAATCAACATTGTAGTGACTTATATTGGGAGAATGATTGGGAGGCATTATGATTTATCACTCGTAATAATTATGATTCATCCAAACATTCATGAAATCACCAGCCGAAAGTACTTCCAACTTCTTTCAAGATACAATCTGAATATAAGTATTTTCAAACAATCCAACAGGCTAAAAATCTGAAAGAATAATTGTAAACATGATACACGCCCATGCGTGCAAACGTTGTAAACAAAATAATCACAACTTCATAACAAACATTAACTTACCATTAACAACTGTATAATTATGTATAAAAAGTTTCTTGACGATAGTAGTTGTCAACTAATGTAATTTCACAATTTATCCAATAGTTTAGAAGTTCCCGACAGGTATTTGAAAACTATTTTCATTACATTTTTCCCGAAAGTCAACTGCGCATGAACTATAATCTAATCTATGACTGCGCAGAAGTAACCGCGCAGAAAATGGTGAGAAAATGTCACTATCGCTACTGACAGCTCTCTGCTCTCTCCATTCAGAACAGCTGACGAGTGACTCACCTCACATTTCGAATTTACAGCCAAATTTCAAATCGCACAATAATAAGCCGAGTGTTATAGAGTTTGTATTTTTTGATAATTAGGCGCAAACAAGGTAATACTATTTTCCCGCAGTAGGCCAGTGTAAAAACATCAGAAAAGGGGGTATAGCGTCAATAATTCTCGGAAAGCTGGAAACTGTTTTAATCTCTTCTTTAACATGCAAAGAAGGTTTCTTGAAGTTTGCACCAAATTTGCCCTTGTGCTAAGTACAGGGTGACCCAAAAACCGAAACATTTTTGTATTTTTTTCAGTTTTTCACTAATAACTTCTAAACGGTGCTTTCTAGTAAAATTTTGTTTCATTATAAATTAAAGTACGTGATATTCTGCGTCGTTTGAGTATAAATACTCTTTTGTATATCAAAAAATAATTATGATACAGACACTGCCAATTACATATTAATTTTGTCAACAAATTGAAATATTCATATTTTTCTCTTTTGTTGTTGAATATCTCCTCAAATCAGGTATTTACGGCAATATTTCACTAAACATATTTAATGGATAGTCAATTTTCTCTAACTTGTGATCAAAACTTTACACCTACAGTGAATAGTTAAGGATTTACAGGTGTTGCAAGAAAGACGAGTGAAATAAAGAAATTTATTAAATGATAGATTTAGAAATGTAAAAGCAAAGATAATTTGAATTTTACTCTTTAATTTTGTTAACCTATAGTTTTTCAAGTAAAATCCAAATTTTAAAATCTGTTACACCACTGCATAACATTTTATATCGAAAAGAGTATTTTTTTTACTTTCATTGGTTTTATTAAAATATCTCCTAAACGTGTAGGGTTAGGAAAAAAGTGTTTATCGCAAAATTTATCTACGTATTTTTTCTATATTATAATTTAAAAATAATTTCTTTAACTTAAATACTAAGTGAGGCAGAATTGATTAAAAATGATATATAAAAAATAAGTTCATACATGTCGTCACTTTTTGTTAAATTACTCCTAAACCAAGCGGTGCAGCATAAATTCATTAAATTATATTTAAAGGTAAATAAATTTTCTATATATTAAGTATAATAAAATTAATTTGAGAGTTATAATAAAAAAGTACTAGATGTTGAAATTTGATTTTGTATAGAGGCACGTTGCTACGCAGGAACATTTTGTATGGGAAGCGTGGATTTATTTTACAAAATATTGATATTGATCATCTAGTACATTTTTATTATAACTCCCAAATAAAATTTATTATACTTTTTTTATTGGCAATTTATTTAGCTTTAAATTTAATTTTACGAATTGGTGCTACACCGCTTAGTCAGGGAGTTATATAACAAAAAGTGACGACATGTATGAACTTATTTATTATATACCATTTTTAATCAATTCTACCTCACTTAGTATTTGAGTTTAATAAATTATTTTGCAATCATAATATAGAGAAATTATTGTAAATAAATTTTGCAATAAACATTTTTTTCCTAACACGACCCATTTAGGAGATATTTTAATAAAACCAATGAAGGTAAAAAAAATACTCTTTTCGATATAAAATGTTATGCAGTGGCGTAACGGTATTGAAAATTTTGATTTTACTTGAAAAACTATAGGTTAACAAAATTAAAGAGTAAAATTCAAATTATCTTTGCTTTTACATTTCTAAATCTATCATTTAATAAATTTCTTTATTTCACTCGTCTCTCTTGCAACACCTGTAAATCCTTAACTATGCACTGTAGGTGTAAAGTTTTGATCACAAGTTAGAGAAAATTGACTCACCATTAAATATGTTTAGTGAAATATTGCCGTAAATACCTGATTTGAGGAGATATTCAACAACAAAAGAGAAAAATATGAATATTTTAATTTGTTGAGAAAATTAATATGTAATTGGCAGTGTCTGTATCATAATTATTTTTTGATCTACAAAAGAGTATTTATGCTCAAATGACGCAGAATATCACGTACTTCAATTTATAAAAAAACAATCTTTCCCTAGAAAGCATCGTTTAGAAGTTATTAGTGAAAAACTGAAAAAAGTACAAAAATGTTTCGGTTTTTGGGTCACCCTGTACTTAGCACAAGCGCAAATTTGGTGCAAACTTCAAGAAACCTTCTTTGGATGTTAATGAAGAGATGAAAACAGTTTCCAGCTTTCCGAGAATTATTTACGCTATAAATCTCATTTCACTGGGCTACAGCTGTTTTTCGTTATTTTTACAACAAACACACACAAGGGGGGGGCTACCTCATGAGATTTGGGTTAATACAATAACAGTTATAATTAGCGCCACAGGCAATTTTTTTAACGAGGCAATTTTAAGTTAATGAATTATCACAGTATTTTTTTTATAATTTGCAATAATAATGTAAGTTTTTGAGATTCCTTCGCTCCGGCGCCGATGGCCATAGCTGGCGATATAGTATTTGGCTTTGGGGAGGGGGAATGGAAACTAATCCTGAACACCCAATCTGAATAATAGCGCCGCAGGTAAAAAAATTCGTGAAGGTGAGTGAAAAAGTGTCGTGTTTTGGTGTTAAAATTATGAAGTAAAGACAAATAATGTTGTATTTGTGATGTACAAAAGAAGGAAGAATGGCGCCGCAGGAAAATTTTTTTTTAAATGGGCGAAGTGATGAACCTGTGGGTGTCTTTCTAAATGTTTTAAAATAAGATAGCTTCGCAGATTTTCACGGTCAATCAGTGGCGTATATAGGTTTTCATTTCGGAGGGGGCCGAAAAAACTCTTGGGAAAGGCAATTAAAATTTTAACATAGACGTAGTACAAAAAATCAGTAATAGCGCGTAGTAATAAATTTTTTCACGAAGGTAAGTGAGAAATGTTGTGTTTCAGGTTGGCATTATAAGTGTTGTACTAAAAATGCAACAAAAAAGAAGCGCCACAGGCGAATTTTTTTTTAAATAGGGTGAAGTGATGAATCTGAGATCTTTCTATAGCAGATGGCACATCATTGTTTGACATTTAGGGAGGGGGGCTCGTCCCCCCCTCTATATACGCCACTGCGGTCAATGTTAATACGAGTATCTTCTCCATTTTTCTCGGGTGTACCGTGTGTAGATTGTCGATGTTTTCGAGCTTTCGGCCTACTTGCTGAGGCCATCTTCAGGACTAATGTAGTCCTAACTACGCCCTTGTAAAGTAGGTATGGTATTATTATTAAATTCCTACAGGTAAGGTGACTCTCCCAACACGATTAACTCTATATAGGGAGGGGTCCCCACTATACATACATATTATAATACACACATGTAGAGGTATAATTGTGTATAGCTATAGCTAATAGTCGTGTGCTGTCAACTGTAATTCCGGTATGGATATACTCGTATAGTTCGTCACTGACTACTCCACATTGTGTTTGGGTTCCATACTAGCGTCTACCATCAGACCTCACTACTGGCTAAACTGTACATATAGTGATCCAACAGTTAGTTCTTAGCTTAGATTATTGCAGTACCTTATCAAATTATTTTTCGTCATACTGTTCTTAGCATCTATACTTATATGCTCTGGGCTGGGCTGTAAGTAAAAATCGTTCATTATCACATCAACTTTTGTATGAGAGTGTAAGCGCAAAACAAGTACCTATAACGTATGTAAGTGACAACATCGATTTTAGGGGGGACAGAGTATTAAAAATGTTCACCAGAGTCACTGCGTCTTACCTTAAACATTTGATAAAATTCCAACTGCTAGAGTCAACCCGCCCCCCCGCCGGCAAATGTAAAACAATTATTTAAAAAATATAAATTTATTGAAAAAAAAAATCACTTGCGGCGCTATTCTTTTTTTTGTAGTTCTTACACAAAATTTAAATAGGTACCAACCTAAAACATGACCATTTTCATTCACCTTCATGAAAAAATTATGCCAAATTTCGAAAAAAATAATATTTACTATATGTCTACTATGTTAAAAAATTGATTTCCACCCCTTCAGATTGGCCCATAGTTCTGCCCGTTTCTGTCGCAACCGTTGATAGGATTTATTTCTTCGGATTATTATTTTTTCGGATTTTCAGGTACCTACTGCACGCATTTCCTCTCAAACTTTCAGAGATCACAATTTTTTTTATGAATGGAATGCCGAACTATTAATTTAGAAAACCTATACATTCGCCAGCCTCGAAGCTAGGGGGAAAGAGGCGACAAAAATTTGCAAAATTGATATAGGATGAAAAACGCGTAGATAAAAACACGAGACGAATTTTTTTTGTGAGACGTGGTGAAGAAGGCCGCGATGTGGTTTGGTTTGTTTAAAAATGTACATAATAATTTTCACAATATTATGTACGAAAAATGTTTTCTATAAAAAGTAATAAAAAAAATAGCGCCGCAGACAACTTTTTGTGTAACAATCGTATTTTGATGGATTTTTTATACAAATTTTACAAAATCTATGACATGGTGAGAAAATGTGCGGTAATAGTGTGATTTTTTGTGAGGTTTTATCATTTTTTCTTCTTCTCTTCCTGACGGGTCTCCCCGACGTTGACGACCACTTGGGAGAATGCCTCTCTGTCCTGGGCAGTGCGAAACAGCTCCTCCACAGTCCTGATTCCGGTCCACTGCCGAATGTCTCGAAGTCAGGATAGCTGCTTCCTTCCGACCCCTCTACGGCCTTCTATCTTCCCCTTTATAGGTAGCTGGAGAATGGAGTATTTTTCTCCTCTAAGGTCATGGCCAAAATATGATGTTTTACGGAGCTTTATTGTGTTGGACAATTGTCTATTGGTATTTGCTCTACATAATACTTCAGTGTTGGTTACCATGTCGGTCCAAGGTATTCTTAGCATTCTACGGTGGATCCACATTTCAAACCCCGCATTTAGTATGAAAAAATATATACCTATTCCAATCTCTAGAGGGGCTGCTGTCCGCTGTCCCCCTTCCGACGCCCATGATTCCTACTTCCTAGTTTTTAGCTTAGCTAGACATACATACGATGTGCATGTGATGTCGTTTTGCATGGATGAGACGGAAGGAAGAAGTGTATAAGTAGTTTACATAATATGACGTATTAGGTACTATGTTCTTATGTCTGTATACTGTGTTGAGTGTGTATAGTATATAGAGATAGTGCCGTCTGACATTCTGATGTTAATTGCTCCTCAGGTAGTTTTACGACTCATAATATTAAGACATGATAAGCTGAAAGTGTACATTCTCCTCCAAAGCAGTCCAAAGCGTATAGGGTAGAGCAGGGATAACTAAGTCAAATGGATGGTGGGCCAACAAAAATATCACTAAAATTATAGGCCACTTGTATAAGAAACAATAAAACGATGAAGAACTTTTTTTTTTAAAGGATCTGGGTCTGCATTCACAAACCCAAATGCTTTTCTGCACACCTTGCTCTAGGCTAAAAGCCTGTATCGCAAAGTGTGGAATACACCGAGGTTTGAACCTGGGACCTGCTGATGGAGAGACTGCCGGCGTGAATGGGTGGCGAACCCTATAAAGAGCAATTAATTCTACAACCAGGGATATTTTGTAATCTGCTGCCTTACAATCAATGTGGAGTATGTACTTGTTTTTTCTATTGGTACGTTTAATTTCGAAAAAGACCGTTCTCAGCGATAGAGTAGTCACAAAAGTTGCTGTAATGCATACAGCCAGCCAAAATATAGAATCCTGAAAAGTTCATTTAGGCCGCATAAGCGACATAATATCGTCAGCTGTTTAGAGGTAAAACTCAGTATAGTATACAAAAACCATGTTTTGGAGATAATCGAGTTTCAAGATGTTGTGACAGTTTTCTTCAAATAAATTACTTATTTTTTTAACGATTGCGTTAATTTTTTCTCAAAATATGTAGAACAGTCATGTTTATATGTTCTAGCAAAAAAATATTTTTGCTTTTTTTCAATATTGAACAAAAAAAAAACGATTAGATGTTAATAAAACATTCCTGAGAGGTAAAATTCAGTAAGTATACAGTTTCTCGACTTTTTTGCTAAATATTAAGTAAAACAAAAATATTTCTCTTCTAATAGGTAAACTTGACTATTTTACAAATTATATAGTACTTAATATGTAATCTCTTTGGGCCGCATATGCCCCATCATAGATATATTATATTTATGGACTGTCAGCCTGAGCTGGTACAGGAACAAATTAGGGTGGAAACATGGTTTGTACTGGAGGGGTCACGTGACCGTTGGCAAGAAAGTTGGCAAATTTGAATTTTATCACTATAACCGATAACTATCTTCCCATATATCTTCTCTTTACCAAAAATAGCCCTTACTTCACATCAACTTATAATAATGCTGAGTTAAACTTGAGTTAAACAACCTCAAAGAGCTTCTGCCAACGATCAGCTGATGCGATGTTTCCACCCTTCAAATGTTCAGGCGTGCAGTCCATAGATAAAATGTATATGTGCCCCATAGACCACGGGTTGGTAATGCCTGGAAGTATATAGTGAATGAACAGAGTCTAGACAATATATCACACGTCTATGTGATGATGAGTAGTACTATTGATCATCTATCATAAGTTATGATAACATAACATAATATTGCATACCTTAGATTAGGATATCTTATACGTCATATAGACACTCTCACTTGCTAATGGGTTTCTTTTATTCCAAATGTACCTTATATCTTCTAGTTCTAGTACATTCTACTACCAGGGGCGTCGCCAGTTTCGAAGGTATAAGAGCCTAAAATCCAACAGAATTATGTCAAATACACACCCTGTAAAAAATATAAATCAGAGATCGCTCGTTCTTTATGGGATAAATAAAAAAAAGCAAAACAAATAGTAAATTTTAAAAAAGTTGGTCATTAGCACCGCAGGCGATTTTTTTAACACATAGTTAAGAATGTTTGAAAAGATATTTTTTTTAAATATAACACAGAGCTAACTAACACCACAGGTCAAATATTTTTAAGAAACAATAGGTACATTATAGTAATTGAAATTATATTTTCACAATAAGTGCCAAAAAATGAAGGGTCAAAATCTCATGATGAACAATCGCATGATAAAACGGTAAAAATAGCGTTTTTTTCAATTTTTTGGGGTTAATTTTGCGTCCATCGAAAAACTTTTACGGTTATTTCCTAGATTTTAATGCTTATCATCAATACGAACAATAATTTTATCCTTTCGACTTTAAAGCTGCTATTATTCCATAAAAAAAATAGGGGTATGTTTCACAATTATTATTTTTTTTGAGACATTTAGATAAGATACAAAAATCTTTTACCGTCATTCCGTAGATAAAGTTTCAATGTACTTAGTCTATTTTTTTCCAAAGCATAGGTATTTAAAAAGGTTGTTGAAATCCAAGGTGTGAAAAATCGCATTTTTTAAAGTATAATATATTTTTAAGAAACAATAAAGTAATTCGCAATAAGAACTGCTGCTGTACGCTAAAGACATAAGATACTAATAAAATTTACTGATAAAATAAAAACAATAAATAAAATTTCGACAAAAATGAGAATTTTATGACCTCCTAAAGAAATATTTCAATTCCAGAAATAAAATTACTGCAGGTAACTACACGTTAAGTATTTCATGCCAAGGATCAAAATATTGTCAAAATAATTAAGTACTTACCTAATATTAACATATGTCGAGACATTAAGATATTAATCACCAAACATGAATACAATGGAAAATGGAAAGTAAACAGGTAGATTATTAAATAAATAAATAAATTAATGTAAGTACACAAAATATCCACCAGCTACCTGATGCTAATGAGTAAATGAGACACTCATTGTTGTGTATGGGGAACGTGGAGAGATTGTTTCGACAATACGTTAGTCTATCGTCAGGCATTGTTCGGTGCGAGTGGTTTTTAATATACGTACCTATGTACCTAAAACGAATTACGTATGTTTTGTGCAACTCAATAATACATATATTTTGAAGTGGACACTGTTTTTAAAATATTTCACTGATTTCGAGTGTTTTGAATTGAGAAATGTATGTCGAAAACACTATTAATTTGTGTTTTAGATAAATAAAACTTTTTTGTTGTATCTCCTGGTATAAAATAGGTATTAAATAATCTAACGGATGTGAAAGAAAACGTATGAAAATGAAAAATACGAAAATGTTTCTCAAATGTATGTTTAGTAAAAATGTTGTGTGCTAAATAAAATGTTTAGTATGTTGTAGTTTAATTGTAAGTAATGAATTAATTAATAGATATTTTAGTAAAAAGAATATGACAGTTTTATTAAATCCAAGATGATGTATCGTGCTAATTGTTTTGCAAGTGGATTGTATTGGATTTTTCTCCTGCTTTTTCTACAAGTTGGTAAGTACATAGATAATATGAATAGTACCTACCTAATTAGCCACTATTTTTCTTATTCCTGTTTTCGGATTAGTTTGACTGAAAGTGTAAAGTCCATAGAAGGCAAATATTGTTTTACGATGTCACTCATAAAATAAATAAAATAAAAAATCTTTATTGAAAAAAAAACATATCTTCCAAATGGCGAGTTTATTGTCTGCCAAGCCAACCAACCACTATCATCTTACACTTCTAAGTTCCAAAATGCGAACTCATGGAGGTATACCTACCGAATTTAATTAGGCACACAGTAAAAAAGTGCACAAAACAGTATGTGGATTGTGGAGGGACGATTTGTCGCTCCAACATAAATAAAAGGCTTTCGTGGTGATTTACTTCTTGACTAAACTTTCTGTTCTTGTAATTGCGATTACCCTGGTCACAATCGAAAATAACATCAGTAAATAACAAGTGCCTACCTAATTGTATATAAAAATCTTTTTAAAACACCACACTTTTAGTAGGCACCTATTACGTGTGATTGTATTAAAACGTGTGTGCGAAATTTTCGAGGGGCTGCAACATTGGGAAGTAAAATTTGATGAGGAAAATGCAGATGCATACATCGATAAATGAAGTTAAATAAAAATGTGGTAAAGAGTGGCTACATATCAGATATTATTTGTAGGTTCATATATGTATATTGTGTAGATATACAGTACACCTAAAATTAATTTGGTTCCTAACAGTTACCCTCTGCTCTGTGGGCAATGACTGTGAAATTATATTAGGTATACTATGGTGAGTATGGACTTACCTATATTGTGTGTGTAGTTACATACTATATTGTATGTTATACATATTGTAGTGTAGTGTAGTGTATGTAGATAATGATATGCTCATTGCTCATACTAAATTGTAGTAAATATTTGAGATTATATAGGTGTGTAGTTGTGTAGTTACTCGTACTGTATAAGCTTCGCCCTTTTAGTAAGTACTACAAGAATTAGATCACTCTGCTACGTACTAGAGGTAATACATATGTAATGATAATTCATTTTTATTGTTCTGTTAAAACAATATAAGTTTAAGGACAGCACTAAACAGAATCCGCACTGGTCAGTGGTCATGGCAGATGTGCCGATTTCTTTTTTAAATGCGGATGGCTGGATTCTCCCGAGTGCGACCATGGAGCAGAGAGGCAGACTGTGAGCCATATCGTGTCCGAATGTGCTCTCAGGGCATATGGGGTGAAACATCTGACTTTATGTGTCTAAATGAAGCGGCGACGACATACCTAAGGACACTCTATTTCAAACTCTGACAAACAGTTTTCATTGTGCAATATACATGTAGTGTCTGTCTAATTATTATGTATTGTTATTATATTGGTGTGATATATACTTTGTATGACACTTATGTACACACGTAAGTCCCTTTACGTCCTTAGTCCTTATGTTCCTTACGTTTCCCTCCCCTTCCTCAAATCAAATGTATTCTGCACTTCACTTCACTATACCAGCTTTTACATATAGCTTACCTAGCCTCCGTCACATGCATGCAATTCGTCATACACGCTCTCATGGGCGTCGTCAAAGGGGGGTAGCTGCCTCCCCCTAGAGTTTGGAATTGGTATATAGGTTTTCATACTAAGTGATAAAACCTCAGTCGGTTATTGGGTTATCTGGAAGAGATCGCTACATAGCTCTCCCTAGTGAGATTTACTTATTATTATGGATGTGTATTATCTTGTATATTATTTATGTAATGTTCACTTAAAGAATAAATAAATTGTTTCAGAATGCCTCCAGAAGTTCCTGGAGACTCCTTCAGCCTCGGAAGTGAGTCCCGGGAAGGACATCCTCCTCACCTGCAAAGTACAAAACAGAAGAGGGATGTGCTCGTGGCAGAAAGACAGCAAGGTAAATATAAAACATATTAACATGATTTACAGTTACTTCAGAAGAGTATTTATGACAATAGTATAAGAATTTGAAGCGTTCTTCGCTTGAGACTGCTTACATGGTTAAATATTGAAATGTTTTCTGTTAAGTGCCAATAAGACCATTATGAAGCCCACTTAGATTATTCAGTACTACTATAGAACAAACAAGGTCTTCTTTTTTAGATGAAAAATATATTTAGGGATACTACTTAATTTACTTTTCATGTGGCATTTCGGCGTTGTCCTTTGCCCGTGTAGGCTGCGTCGACATAAGCATCCTTCAAAGCTCGGCTCCAGTGCTGCCAGCCAGACCACCGCTTCAGGTCCTGGAGGCTACCCGGAAATTTTCTTGCCTCACAGTCACAGACCAAGTGTCTAACTTTACTGTCTGAGCAGCACCACATTCACACTCAGAATTTAGGGATGATAGAGGATGAATAAAGATTGAATGAATGCTATGACCAGAACTCCAACATTTTGGAAATTAAAAAATAAATGAGTATGTAAATTGCTTCCATAGGTTTTTTGACAATTCTCAGAAATTACAGTGCCTAGAATTTTTGCTATGATTTTTGTTCTCTTTGCAAAATCGAGTTGGTAGGTGGTTGGTAGTTTGTGAGATATTGTCAAAAAACCTAATAAAGAAATTATCATGCTACTTTGTTTTCAAAAGGTCATTCCTCCAAAAAACTATTTAGATTTGATTACTCCGGTTAACGTACAAATCTAGGCACCCGTCATGGCATCTGGGAGATCAACTCATTAGGAAGGGGTGCAGTACGGACGGGCATGGCTAGAAGAGTGGAACGCTCAGAACTACAGTGAAGCAGCCTGAGTTCAACCTACCCCACAAACAATGGTCAACCTTAAACAGGATTCCAACTGGCTACGGTAGATGCTCCATAAATGGGGCAAGAGAGGCCACCCCCTTTGTGAATGTGGCCAGATCGAGACTGTTGACCATATAGTAGAGAGGTGTCCTGCAGTGGCGTAACTAGGGGGGGCGGGGGGGGCGGTCCGCCCCGGGCGGCGCATTTCAGAGGGCGGCAAAATGGCACAACATATAAAAAAACATCTTGATAAAACACACAAATTAAAAAAAAATCCGAATTTTCTAAAATTATTATGAAAATCTATTAAATTACAATAATTTTCATAAAAAAATTTGCCTGCGGCGCTAATTAATCCTGTTCGTGTCTTAGGTACACATTATTTAGAGGTGTTCAAGTAAGTTGGATTTTCGATATCTTATGGCTAAAATTTCGTTACTTCTTGCATGGTCGCTTCCCCTATACAATACATGTAACCATATGTGTTACCTACAATACCTACTACAGAAAGATAACCAGATTCGTCATTTCACCAATTTGATCAAAAAATTTCGCCTGCGGCACTCTTTTTTTGGTGTTTTTTATATTTTTTTGTGATATGTACTTATTTTTTTATATTTCTATTTAAAGAAAGTAAACAAAACTACAACATGACCTTAATTTACATTTAGTTATATGAAAAAATTTCGCCTGCGGCGCTATTTACGTGTTTTAAATAAATAAAATAAAATTTTATTTACCGTGAATATCTATGTACAACATAATTAAAATATAATCAATATGACATTTTGCACAAGATGTTCTAATCCCCAGACAGCAACTATCGTGCTGGTATAAGGGGACACACAAATATAATTATATAACATTAACACTTTACACTACATATTTTCACTATAACATTTTACTTCTCATGTGATGTCTCTTTTTGTAAAAACATACTGCTTAATACATTTCTTGAACACATGTATACTTTGTACACTCTTCACCTTATCTGGAATATCATTGAACAACTTGATGGACGAATAAACAAAGCCATATCTTGCTCTGTTGGTTCTGGGTTTAGCTGCTCTTAAATCGTTCACCGATCTGGTATATCTAGTGTGAATGTCCCTGTTATACACCAGACCTATATTAGTTTTTATCAGTTTATGCTTCATCTTGTACATCATTTTTGACTTTTCGATATATATTATGTCATCCAAATTCAACATTTTTGTAATCCTGTACAAGTCTCTAGTTCTAGTGTATCGATCTAGGTTAAATGTAATCTTAATGGCTTTGTTCATCATTCTTTCCACAAATCCTCGCAATTCTTGAGTGCATTGAGACCACACTATAACTCCATACATAATATAAGGAAGAACAAAAGCATTATAAATCATCATTTTGGTTTTACAATCAAAGAATTCCGCTCTTCTCATAACTCCAACAATTGGTCCCATTTTTTTGAGTACCGTCTGTATGTGGTTAGTCCATGAAAGTTTGTCATCCATCTCAAGACCTAAATATTTTACACACTGGACCTGCTCAATTTCAATACCTTTAATGACTAGTTTCAAATTTAGAGGTGATTTATTTTTCTGTTTAATTATCATAAACTTTGTCTTATCCGTATTGATTGTTAAAAAATTTTCATCGAGCCAAGAAACAAACGTCTTCAGGTCATCGTTTATGGAGTTTTGTAAGCACTCTTCATCATTACCACTGTAGACGAGGAGTGTGTCATCAGCATAAACAAAATATCTCCCAGTTAGATTAGTAAATTGCAGGTTATCTATATACAATAAATACAATAATGGACCCAATATTGAACCTTGAGGTACTCCGATATCCATAGGCAATTTCCTGCTCACTTTATCACCTATTTTTGTCATTACTTTTCTTCCTTTAATATAACTTTCTATCAGTTTCAGGACATTACCTCTGAATCCTAATTTATCTAAAGATTGCAATAAAGTATCGTGATCCACCGTGTCGAATGCTTTCGAGAGGTCAATAAAGATTGGGACCACATAATTACCCTCATCCAGTTTCCCATTGATATAATCCATAGCATCAATCAAAGCTGCCGAAGTGTTACTCTCTTTCTGGAAACCATACTGATACCTATCAAAACCACAATTCTTGTATATGAAATCAACAAATCGGGAGTGTAAAATCTTTTCAAATATTTTGCTGAGAGTGCTAAGCAGACTTATAGGTCGGTAGTTACCAGGTTCATTTTTATTTCCAGACTTGTACACTGGTATTATTCTAGCGGTTTTCAAGCAACTGGGGTATTCGTTATTTTCTATACAATTATTTATCATAGTCGATAAAGGCTTAGAAATTATATCCTGTAGGTTTTTTAAATCTTTTGTTGAAATTTCATCATACCCACAAGCCGAATTGTCTTTAAGCTTCTTTATAACTGTCAAGATTTCCCTTTCATTCGTTGGTGCAATAAACATGCTATTCAAAGGAGTTAGTCTTCTAATATTTACTGGTTCATCTTTCTTTGTATTTAGCTTAAATTTATCTGCAAGTGTTTTGCCAATGGAGCAGAAGTACAGATTCATATTATCAGAAATAGTTTGAGCATCTCTTAATATACCATCAGGTGTGACCAACTCATCAATTAATTTCACTTTGTTAATTTTACCACGGCCCATAACTTCATTAATTAATTTCCAAAACTTTTTTTTGTCACCATTAGCACGATCCACCATTATTCCTACGTAATCCCTTTTTGCCTTTCTTATTTCTGCCGTTACTCTATTTTTATACTGTTTATACTCCCTTTTCACGCTTTCTGGAGCATTTGTCAACTTCTGTAAAGCATACAATTTATTTCTATGTTTTACCATTCTCATAATATTAGAATTCAACCAATCATTACCATTTCTTACTCTATACTTCCTTACTGAAGTAGCAAGCATTTTAGACTCAGAGATTACCTCAATCAAGTGCTCAAAATCGACATCATCCGGCTGAAGTGCAATCATTCTTTCCTCGACAAGTCTCCTGAAGTAGACAGGATCCAACTCTTTCCTTTCCGCAGTTTGTAATTGTTTTTTCTGTTTTGTTATATTTGTTACATGTGCATTAATAAGTCTATGATCTGGACCAGTCCAATCCCATAGCTCCATTACAAAAGTGCCCCCAGTACTATCCAGCACATGATCTAACAGAGTACTCGTCTCACTCGTCACTCTAGTTGCATTATCAAAATCAACCTTATTTACTATCCTAAAATTATTGGATTCAATCATATATCTGTATGCACATGTGGTCATCGCGTTTTCATCCAACAAGTCTATATTTGTATCACCAAAAATAATCATCTTGCCATACTGAGATAAGAAATCATCAAAGTCCTCCAGAAATTCGTTAGCCGTATACAATGTAGCCGATCTATAGAATGTGCATATTTTTAGTCGTTGATTATTGATATTAATTTCAATGACGAGTATGTTGTATTTTTCCGATTCATATAGAAGTTTATAACTTAATGTATCCTTAACATAGATCACCGTTCCACCTCCTCTGGTGTCAGTGTTTCTGCAATTGTATACACCAGTGTAACCCTTTAGTCCATAATAATCACATTCATTGGCAAACAGCCATGTTTCGTTGAACACCAGCAGGTCAGGATTTGAGTATTCTTTGATCATAATTTCGATCTCATGCATCTTATTTCTAATGCTGCGTGCATTTGCAAACAATACATTTAGTCCACATTTATTTGTATCGACATCTCTAGCAATGCTGCGGATAGTCCAAATATTGTGTGGCTTTTTATTATGCCATATCAATTTGCCATTAAAATTTTAGTTGCTCTCGCCTAGCTTGAAAACTGCAGACACCAATGGGTAGGTATGTACTTGTATAGGTACTTTAGGGGTCGGTGGGGCGGCATTTTCAGAGTCCGCCCCGGGCGGCACTAATGCTAGTTACGCCACTGGTGTCCTGACAAGAATGTCGCAGGGGTTCTTGAGCAAATCCATAAGGTGACGCCAAGGGCAGTAGATTATACCTACTTGCAGAATATTGACGCGGAGCTATGACTCTTAAATAACTTGTACAATGGTCGTATGCATACTAAAGAAAAAGAGAACACACAAATTTTGACAATATTAGATCGGGTAGTCGTAATTTTTTTGATATGTTGTGTCGGTTGATAGAGTAGTGAAAAATCCAAATTTGGGGGGAAATTCTAGATCCAACATCCGTCTTAGGAAATAGATCTATATACAATTATCATTATGACTTGGTGTAGGAACTCCCTCATTCCACGTCGATTAGTTATCTGACCTTAGCACGACACCTCTATCACTTGGTGTTGTATCCGTTGTATGTCTCCTTTGTTAGTAATTGTTATATTGGTATCTGGAGTGCATTGTATTGTATGGTTGGTACTCCTGGTAGTTGGTAGCGTACATAGAACAATGGCCAGCCGATGTTGGTATTGTGTTAACAGACCGGAAGGTACCGTGATGCATGACATGCTGTAGTGCGGTGTGGTGCTATGTGATGTTAGCACGAGTGGATAATATCCATATCATTATTATACTAACTCATAGGAGAGGTATAGATAGGGCTGCCACCTCTCTGGGTTTGACCCGGAGTCTACGGGATTGAATGGTGTTCTCCGGGCTCCGGGTTAGCATCGTAAATCTCAGAGTCAACTGAGTCAGACAGTGGCTTAACTATTACCGGTCAGTCCCTTCCCGACTTATGCATTATGAAAATCCGTTAAACTTCATTGAAAATAAAACTGTTTCATCAAAATTGGTCTGCGGCGCTAGCTTTTTGATGGATTTGGTACTATTATTATTTGTTTTTATAGGAAATAAATTTGTTCACACTTCGCCTTCCTTGCTCAGTCTCACAAAAAAAATACGCCTTAGTCGCTATTTACAAGTTATTCTTCCACATTTGTAGTACTACAATAAAAAATACGTTCCATTGAATAAAAAATATTTTTTCCTGAAATCTCTGGGCCTATACCCTCTTTGAAAGGTGGCAACCCTAGGTATAGACCTCATAGACTCATAGCCCTATCAACAACATTGCTGAAGAGACGATATGGTCTGAGTAAAAATCGTTCTATTAGGAACTACCGCTTGAACTTTGACAAATGTATGAGAGTGTAAGCGCAAAATAAGAAAAATGATTTTGGGTTATTCTATAAAAAGGTGAGCGACTGTCAAAAAGATATCCACTAGACTCACTAGAGTCACTGCGTTTAAACTTAAACATTTTACGAACCAAATTACAGCATTATATCTAACGAACTACGAGAATAACCTCAATTTTCAGTAAATTTCAGAGGTAACTTTGAAATTATTTTTTTATTGAGAAAATTTCTGACAACCGTTACCAAATATGGTTTGGAAAAAATAGGGCAGATACGTTGAACCTTTATCTTAGTTGACCTTAAACTATTTTGTGCATCTTGTAGAGTTTTTTCAAAAAAAAAATTGGGACAAAAATCTCTGATCTTTTTTCCGAAAGACAGAAAATCGTTTCCTGAAAGTCGCGGGGAAAATTTTTCTTTTTTGTAGTGATAATATGCATTAAAATCTAGGGAATTACCGTAAAAGTTTTTGTTGTTGCTGAAATAACGCTATTTTTAGCATTTTATCATGCGATGTTAAACCGTGACGTCATAGTTGGGTCCCTAGCTTTGATGGTTCAATTCTAAAATGTTTCTTCCAGAATTCGCTCGAACTTTGCTTCACATGCAAATTATTATAAGAGGCCCATATACCAAATATTTTGCATTCTATTATGCTGACCTCCGTGTATCAGTTTGTATGCCATCTACATACTATTATAGTACATTACAGAACTCATGCAGAACTCATTAGATAGTTTCTTTTATTGTGGTTGGAAAGTACACCACAGTATGACAATATAATAATTGCCTAGTGAGTACTGTCATCAAGCCACTAATGTTCCTAATATTTGCACGAACTACATTCATCCATGTGTCATTAACATTACTTATTCATTATTGTATCAAGTGAAGGAAAACACCATTCATAATTATGTGACTAATAGATTGTACATAACGGACGCGGAGAGACATAGACAGGAGGCGGACCCGAGACATCCTCTGTTTGGACACGAACCACCGGCAGCGAGACTAAAATCAAGGAAAAATTTCCTTAGAACCACTTCCGCCCTGAAACTACCACCAGACAGGGCAAGGAAAGATCTCTGGCAATCACAATACAGTGGAGATCAGGTCAACCTGTCGGAAAGTTTGGGTCCGGGACACCAACTACCCTACCTAACATGGAAGACACCTAATAGATTACGTGTAGGTGTCACCAGGTGCAGGGAAAACATGCACAGGTGGGGTATAAGGGTGGAGGAGGATGTCTCCTGCGATTGCGGAGAGACCCAGACTGACGAACACCTCCTCGTATGTCGAGACATGCCAGTGAGGTGCGATGCGAGGGACCTGATGATGGTCTCTGACAATGCCGTTATGGCTGCTAATTTCTGGAGTGGGGTGGCCTAGTGGGGGGTAGCTCGGACCCGAAAATGAATGAATGAATGTTTTCTGAAGACTAGTGGTGTGATTAATTCAATATAAGCCCAAACGCCAGATTGCTCAGAGAAACAGTGTCATCCATTGAAATAATCGTGAAAGATGCAATGCGAAGAATGCTCATAAAATCAAATTTAGAACGTAAATTTAAAATACCGAATAGATAACATATTGGACAGTTTAGTGGAGATCTTCGAATAGTGACAAGCTCGCCCTAGTGAACATTTACCGAAAATAAGATAGGTCCGTCGAATTTAAGACAGAGGATATTTATTATTTTATTTTAACGTGTTTGAACATTTGAAAAATATACCAACTTATGTAGGTACACTAGGTACTTATAGGTTTACGAGAGGCACCGCAATAAGTTTGTTCTAGTAAACCTTTGATAATTGTTGGTCCATTGGTATTGGTACATAAATGTTAAGTTAAGAGAATGAATGAATAAATTAGATTTACGAATTGTTGAAAATTTCTCAGATTTGTTAGTTTTGTCCAATTTGATGAAAGTGTTTTTAGTGTAATTTGATAGGTACATAATGACAATGTTTTGTTTTATAGAGATTATTATAATATGTGAATTCACAAACGTACAAATTGTGAGAAAACTAACGTACATACCTCCTTACCAAATATTATAGATAAAGGTATGTGATAGGTTATACACCTACCTCCGGTTAGGCCATTTGTTTACCCGGACAATGCCGGTATACCTATCTAACGTGCTAGTATATAATTGATTTAGAAGTGTGGTTGTATTGTTGTATTATAATCTATTGTCGTGCTTTTTATATTTTGTCATTCAGCACGAGATGGGCACGAGACACGAGCGCATAATAACACGACTTACCGCATAGTACTTAATTACCTAACTTTCAATACATTGTTTGGTAACCGCAGATATAGGTACCTATACGTAAGGTAAGGTATAGTAGGTGTAGTAGCACCATCACCGTACTGGGGTTAGCTGTCAAAGATCGCAGCATTGCGATGAGCTCGCCCTAGTGAACAAATGTTACAATAATAATAATAATAAATCTTACAAGATTATTTTGAAATCACAATTTTATATTTTTGTGAGACCATCGGAATTTCTACATGTCGTAGTTGAATGGTCGGAAGAATAAATGGAAGGTCCATCCTTTGCTGTGTATCTGTTGAGATATAACCACTTTGTAATAATAAATCTGTTTATTTTCCTTTTCATTTTTACAATATGTTAATATAATGTGACACCCCACTAGGCCATGGCCTGTCTTGGGGTGTCGAAAATATAATCATAATCATCTCTCTAAATCAGCAAACGTGTAAATAAATAAATAAAAAATAACTTTTTGGTTCAGAGAGCTGGTTCTTAAAGCTCGGACCCCAACTATGACGTCACGGTCATTTCCCGCGACATTAAGGTTCAAAATCACATGAATAATGTGAAAAATAGGTTTTTTTTTAAACTTTTTGACCAACTTTTCTATCACCTCTCAAACTCATTGTGCGAGTGTGTATGTGTTTCCATACAATGTGAACATTTTGTATGTAGTTATAAGTACCTATATAATACCTACTTATAATATATACCTAATTACACTCATTGTCTCTAGATTAAAGTTTTCTACATAATATTTTAATACAAAGTACCTTTATACCTACAAATAATAACAAATTCCCTTTCATATAAAGTAATAGTCTGTAGGTATACCTACTATAGTAATTACCTGTCTGCCTTATAGCATGAGTATGTCTCTACTCTACTAAGTACCATGTAGTATTAGTCCAAGAGCCCGCTGCTTAAATTATGACGTATCTGTTTTTTGATCGAAACGTGGTATAAATGATAGCTTACCAATAGAATTTCGGTTTTGGACCGGCCATTGCGGGTAAACTACGAAAAAATTGACTTAACATTTTTTGTAGAGAATTTATCAAGGATTATTTTTGTCATTGACTACTTTCTCCTATCTCTTACTATATTCCTATAAAATGCGAAAAACCGCGAAGAGGGACCTTTTCGGGGGGTGGGGGGGGCAAGGGAGGTTGCGGCAAGATTTTGATAGGCAACCCTAGTGCGATGTAATACCCTATTGGTAAGCTATCATTTATACCACATTTCGATCAAAAAACAGCTACGTCATAATTTAAGCATCGGGCTCTCGGACTATATTACTCAATTAGACATGAGATTTCTCTGTTTTATTGTAGGGAAATATAAACAGCCAAACAATTCATTATCAGTCATCTCAATACTTCCATCACATGGTATGTCAAAGAGTACGGAATACCTCCATGTATGTTCCGCGATTTTTTGTTGTTTTCTGGTTATGATTTTTTTCGTACTTTTTTTGTCAAAACTTGACATACAAGACATTGGACACAGAGAGAGGATGAATTATTATGATCCATACTCCATTATTTTTATCAAAAAGGGGAGAAGTGTACTTTCCAGACACTCCGTGCACAGATAAGACAAGTGATAAACGTGTGGATACCGCAAACTTCCTTTGATTTGTATAGAAACCGACCGTTCACGATTGTTCACGAACCTACTCGAGCTAAGACAAACGACCCATCCACACACCTGTTAACTCGTGAACACTAGTGAACACCTGTTGAGGCTCGGTGAGTATGTGGCGCCGGCATTACAATTTCTATTTTTGAATTGAATTGAATTATTATTTCCAGCCCGTTGGGACCTACGCTGGCAAATACGAATGGGCAGGAGGCCCAGCCGGCGGTACAGGAGGTGGCGAGGACTGCTCTCTGTGGGTCAGGCAGGCTTCCCTACAACTGGACGATGGACTGTGGCAGTGCCAAGTTACAGCCAGTTCTTATGATGCACAGGTGAGCACTTATTTCGTTTCACTTTCAATTATTAAAAGTGTCTATATACTTCGTATCTAGGTTGCTTCTAAATTGAACTTTTCAAAAATACCCTTTTTTGATTTCACCTCTTTTAACCATTTTTAAATAAAATTTGGGTAAACGGCGGAAACACTAATAGCTTATTGGTACTCAAAAATCTGTGTACCAATTTTCAGCCGCGTAACTTGTATAGTTTCTGAGATATCAGCCTGTTTTTAAAAACATTGAACCCCATTTTTAACCCTCTTACGGATTGAATATCCCACAATTCTTCATCGACGCCTTTGACTTTGACATACCACCTGTCCGCCTATGCATTGTTTAATTTGCAACATCCTAGGATAAGTGGTTTGGGCTGTGAATAAGTTTCCAAACTCCTCAGTATCACTGCAATTTAAATCAGAATGTCCATTATAAAATTTTAGGACGCTCTCTCGAGTGCCCCAGTTCCACTATCAGTCCACGTGCCTCCCCAACCACCACGGCTATTACTGGATGGGGCGCCACTGCAGCCAACGCGCCCACTACCAGCCGCACAAGGTCGAAGAACGTCTGTCCTCTGTGAAGCCCGATACGGCAATCCACCTGCTGCCATATCATGGTACCTCGGTAAGCCTATCTCTCTATCGTTGAGACTATTGCAATCAAGAATTGATTAAATAGCCCAGTTGAGATGTCTGAAATCTTGCGAAAATTCCCAAGTTATTGAAACTTTGGGATTTTGTTTATCGATTCCCAGTAGAGCCACCCTCAACTTATCGAAAAAAATGCTTTTTAAATTTTAAGTTAAATGCATTCTTTTCAAGTCTTTCTGTTTTAATGTTTATTTTGCGCTACAAATGTGGCTCTTCTGGGCATTCATAAACAAGATCCCAAAGTTTCAAAAACTTGGGAATTTTCGCAATGTTCCCATACATTTTCTTAAACCTATGGCGACTGGGCTAAAATGAATGTTATTGAAATTTCAGACGACGAACAGCTAACTGCGTGGAGCCAGACCAACTCATCAGAGACAGAGCGACCCAGGGTTTGGGCTGCACGCTCAGCTTTAGAGCTGGTGGGTTCGAGATCCTCTCACGGTAGAGTGCTGTCTTGTAGAGCAAACCACCCTGCATATCCAGCTCCGGGTTACAAAGTGGCTACGGCTGTATTGGATGTTACATGTGAGACAGTTTTTAAATATCTTTATATCGTTTACACATCCTGCTCTCATCTTTGAGTCAGTTTTTGAAGTTTTTTATGTTTACATTGAATGTTTTTGAATAAAAGAGTTTATATGTTTTTCATTTAGCCTACAAATGACTAGAAAAAAGTCGGTGTTATGCGTCCATAAAGATGGTTGGTGCGTACACTAAATACTAAACCAATCTCAATAGATGCCGGTAGTATAATAGGTTCTATTTCCCATCATCAGCAGATGGGTGGACTTGAATTTGGTGGATGATGTTACTTAAATGAAAAATGATCAGATTAAAAATATTATTGTTAAGTTTTCGCATTGTGACGAATCCATCGGTTGTGTTTTACTTCAGAGATTTTTCCCTGTGTGCATTTTTCTTTCTAATTCCTCTAGCTTTCGGTGTCTGTCTGACACCATCTTCAGGACGAAGTATGTGACTTAACACACTTTACATCTCAAATATGGTGTCATCATATTAACCTATAGCCAACGATCAGTCCGATGAAGTAGTCCATTGCTCGTTGTATATCAGTTAAGATAATTTCTTTGTAATTTTCCAGTTCCCCCTGTAGCTCGCGTCATGATGGGAGAGGGGGTGAGACCTGAGGCCATAGAGGAGGGGGGCAGGGTTAGTGTGAGATGTGTGGCGGAGGGGAACCCTGCACCAACCGTCTGGTGGACCCGAGCGGCTTCATTAGCAGCACCCAGCACCGGTCCAGCAGATACACTCCTCCTAGCTCCTGTAGTGAGAAACCATTCGGGTGAGTACCACCTACTATAATACCTACCAATATCAGTGAAAGCTAGACCCTTTTGTCTCTGTCAGAACTTTGATCTTTTTTCCTTATAAAAGAAGCATAATTACGCTGAAAAAAAATATTTATTTGAATGGTAAGGATAATGATTATTTAATGAGAATGAATTAACTATTTTTTGTAATTTCAGGAACTTATGTGTGTCACGCTAAGAACTCGATGGGAGAATCGGAGCCAGTTAGCGTTGAAATTGATGTCAAATGTTAGTATTTTTTTTTAAAATACAAAACAAGATATTTGGACTTGTAGGCAAACACAAACCGAAATACTTTTCTGTGGAGGTCCTTCGTTCTCTAACTCACTCGAAAATGGCACCCAAGGGATGGCAAGCCATTCACACCGTGAGTTAAGAATGATCGATTGTACCAAAATTAAGGTGATATGAGAGTGAAAAGAGAGTTATAGGCTGAAAGTGAGAAAAAATATGTTGTACCACTTCTGTGCACTTTATACTAGGCTGTATCGTGAAGTGCAGAATACATATCCAGCCACGGGATTCGAACACGGCACCTCCTGCTTGTGAGGCCCGCACATTATAAAATAATTTTGCACCATGTATTGTTGAAATAGTAAAGCTTAGGCACATTATCATTTCTTCTAAATATAATCCCTTTTGTTATTGTTACAGATGAAGCCAGGGTGGTGTGGGTAGGTCCCGAGCCTTCAGTCCAAGCCACATTATTCTCTCGCGTTGTATTGGAGTGTCGGGCAGAAGGGAACCCACCTCCACGATATCTTTGGACTCACTTGTAAGTCATAGTTTTACTTACATATTATTTTAGTACCTATGTATAATAACTATTTTTCTTTTTCATCAAATTGTTGTTTATCACGAAGATTCCACAATGTACATACTTGGCAGTCAGTATTCCTCTGGTTATCTCATTACTGCTCTTTGTTTCATCTATGAAATAATTAACACGAATGCTGACCGGATCTTTTGCATCCTGCCCAATATTCGATTACTTACATCAATTCTTCATGCAATTTGCCAATGTCTAAATGAATTGACGAAATGCTGGTCGTATCGGAACGTTATACACTCCGGTCAGCATTGATCTTGGATCATATTTTATGTTGTAACTTTTATCTACTCCTTCATTGTTGAACTCTATTGTGCTATTTAATACATGTTTTTATTCTACTTCACGTTTCGTGTCCCATTTCCCGTTTTCCACGTCTATTATAGTTTCCGATTCAAATTGTGATAACTTTCCAATGTAGCAGCACCTTGAAATTTTGCACAGTTAATTTATAAATGTTCAAATGACGATTCCAAATGTCCAGATGACCCTAGGGATGATAAACCACAATAAGTGACAGAGTATACGACCTCGTAACATATGGAATGTCATGATTTTCAGGCCACTGGATACTCTGGATACAGACCCTAGAGGAGGGATGCCTATAGGACGAGACTCTCAGCTCGTCCTGGTGAATGTGTCCTACCACCAGCAGGGATCCTACCGCTGCACTGCAGCCAACACAATTAGTGGAAGGGAGAGATGGCACGCCGCAGATGCCCTCACTCTCAGCGTTGTACGTAGACATTGTATTTTCTCAGACATTCTCGGTCCAATGCCTTCTTTTAATATTTTATTGAGTAGGTAGAATTGGATTTTAGGGTTTTAATTGTATTCAACGATAAATAGTATCCAGTTGAATCCAGTTATGAATTCAATATTTGTCTCTAACAATGATATCTATTCTATTCAAAACCAGAAGATCCTAGTACGATTCGTACCAACTGAGTATTTGTGCATGAAATAATGAAAGAAAAAATAGTATTTCTTCTTCTTCGTCCTCGCCATTATCCCATTTACTTGGGGTCTGCCCTTCTGGTCTTCTGTCCTTGGCATCCCCCCATAAAGTCTTGCCTCGTTTAGGTCTCATGTCGTTATGGAGATCCGAACAGTCAATAGTCTACTCGGTCTTCTGGGTCCTATTTCTACGTCCATTGCCCTTTTTATCATATTATCCCGTGTCAAAAAGAAAGTATTTATCTATATAAAATTATCGTTTAGAATAAGTCACGATTTATATATTTTTCAGGTTGGCCCTCCTGTTGGAGAAGGTCCAGAGGGAGGCAACATCCCGGATGAGGGTAGATTAGGCTCGGATGCCAGTGTGTCTGCTTTGGTCTGCGCGGAGCCTCCACCTAAGAAGGCCGCCTGGCACTGGGGAAGTCTTACGCTAACAGTTCCTGCTCAGATTGGTAATTTTTCAAACCATATTTTCTAATATTCGAATACATGCACAGTACATACTCACGAATAGCCAAAAAGTGTTTACCTGAAACTTGAGAGATACCTGATCTATGACTCACGAATTGGTTCATAAAATAATGATTTGGTACAATGGAGGTTCATTATACGTACGGCAGCCTTGTAATGTAAGCAAAATCTTTCAAAATCAAACAAAATCTTTCCCGAATTCGGAAAAAAAACTGTTGACATGGGATAAAAAAATGCACATATCGTAAATTTTCTTTTGCGTGTTGTCCTTTAGTCAGTCTGATACATATGAGGTTGGATTTTTATACGTATTGACAATTTGTATTGGAGTATAATCTTATTGGTGAAATTCTCACATACAGGGCGCTACAGATCTGTGTCAGGAGTGAAGCAAGGTGCTTGTTATTTGTACACCCTCCACATCCAGTCCTCTACCATGCAAGACGCCAGAACCTACCTACTGCGGGTGGAGAATGATAGAGGAGCCACTACGCATGCAGCTTCATTAGTCTTACACGGTGAGACAAATTTACCATTTGGCTTTATAGATGCTCCTGTAACATTTCATAGAATGATTCTATTCTATTCTATCCCCTCACGCCGCATCCCTTACGGAGTAGCCAGAGAGAACAGATCGCAAGACTTTCTTATCCTTACACACACTTCTTGCTTCCGTCCCATCCATGCAATTTGTCATACACTACATCTTCGTTGTTGGTTCTTCAGGTTTCCTTAGTGCGTGTAGAGTGGTTGAATGAAGATTCATCCTGAAGATGTCAGTAGTATCGCTGCCGAAAGCTCGGTCATTCAATCGCTTTACACGCAGTAAGGAAACCCGAAGAACCAACAACGAAGATATGAATTGATCACTCTGCGAAAGCCTACAAGATTATTTGTCATACACTCTCTACAATTCCTTTTACTCTGAACACGTCCGTCATTGAATCTGGTCTACATGATCAAGCCATGTGGTTCTTGGACGATATATTTTCCTTTTTATCCATTCATCATTCATTCTCTCTACAAGTCCCAATTGTGATAGTGGTTCTAAACTAACCAAACAATTACTCTTGTTGACTAATCTCTTGTGTCTTTTCAGAGACAGCAGCCCTGGCTCCCGTCATTGGAGCTGTAATCATGGCCGCTGCTTTACTTTTAGCCTTGTTCTGTATCCTATTCAAATGCCGGAGATCTAAAGGTGATGACAACCAAATAATTATCCAACTCTTAAAAATATGCTTATACTCTTAACTCAACAGTCGAGGTTTATTTTTCTGAATATCGCACAATTTATTTTTTGTGAAAACATCTGATTTTTTCTACATGTCTTAGTTGGAATAACAAGTAGTTATATCTCAACGGGTGGACTTTCCGGCTGACTTATGGTTAATTTGGTGTGATCACTTTACACTTAAGTAATATTCGCCATTTCCAGTCCATCCATCTGCCGAGGCCGGGAATTGAACCCAGACCTCCAGCCTAACACATTGGACAGATGGATGGACTGGAATTGGTGAATGTTACTGAAATGTAAAGTGATCACATTAAACCAGCCGATGATCAGTCATAAGCCTGATATGATCATCCTTTGCCGTATATCTATCATCAGTTATATCTAGTTTATTACTTGTTACAAGGTTTATGTCAGTGCACTCTAAGTGAAAAATAGTATTTTGACTCAATTATTCTGTATACCTAACAAGTACCTAGTACTTAATTATTTTTCTTTTTTACATTTCAGACAAAAATACCTACAGTTCTTCAGAATTAAACGAGTAAGTGTATGATAAAACTAATTACATCCTTACCTACACAATAGAATGCATTGTATAATATTAATTTGAGAGACTAATAAAAAAGCAAATTCATAACATTTATCACTTTCAACCACAATTAGAATTCGACACAACTTATTGCTAAGGCAACCTTAAAATCACTGCATCATCATTCATCACCATGTCGCATTTTTGTATATCTCATGTAAATTGTTTCAATCTAGTTTCACTTCATTAAGCAAAACCACCACAATAAAAAATAGCGTTGATTCACACTTTAGTCACATTATAAAAGTCGACGTCACGTTACGGATTGGTCGCATACAAAGAAACAGCCCATGTAACCATTCTGATAGCAATCCGGTCGCCGTTACTACATTTTGTGTGCGGTGTGGTTATGGCGACCAGATTGAGAGCAAAATGGTTACATGGAAGGGGCTGAATCAAAACACGAAAAATGGCGAGTCATTTTACACGTTGTTTCGTCATTATCGCCAGAAAAATGGTGGTAAATGCCATTTTTTCTGCCGTTTTCCATTACGCTATCAATCATCATGGAAACAACGCGTAAAACGCTAACGTTTCCGCCATTTTTCATAACGTTATCACCATGAAAACAACGTATAAAATGTCAATGTTTCCGCCATTATTCATGTTTAAACTCAGATCTCTGATGACTGGTAGACTACTAATACTTATTTATAATATACTAACCCCCGTTTTCACCAACTTTTACCTAAGAAGGAGACCCCTAAGAAATTTCCATACAAAAACAGAGATAATATTCTATTTGTTGACACGCAGGCCTACCAACCACACCCTAATTCCATACAAAACGCAACACGCAACTCACCTACGTTAGGTGCCCAAATATCTCTGCCCAGGCTAGGTGAGTTGCGTGTTGCATTTTGTATGGAATTAGGGTGTGGTTGGTAGGCCTGCGTGTCAACAAATAGAATATTATCTCTGTTTTTGTATCGAAATTTCTTAGGGGTCTCCTTCTTAGGTAAAAGTTGGTGAAAACGGGGGCTAGTGTCCTTTATAATTACTTACACGTAGAATAACAATTACTATTAGAATAGTGTCACCAGATATGTTTTATTTTACTTCGCACAGAAAGTTATCCCATGAAGAGAATAGTGACGTGGAGAAAGTTGGAGATATATTCGGACATCGAGTTAGGAATCCTTATTCCACTGGCTCCTATACAAAGTAAGTCAAATAAATCAATCTGTTTCTAGATATAAAAATATTCGGGGAGGAAGTCTACCCTCCGTTTTCACCAACTTTTACCTAAGAAGGAGACCCCTAAGAAATTTCCATACAAAAACAGAGATAATATTCTATTTTTTGACATGCAGGCCTACCAACCACACCCTAATTCCATACAAAATGCAACACGCAACTCACCTAGCCTGGGCAGAGATATTTGGGCACCTAACGTAGGTGAGTTGCGTGTTGCATTTTGTATGGAATTAGGGTGTGGTTGGTAGGCCTGCGTGTCAAAAAATAGAATATTATCTCTGTTTTTGTATGGAAATTCCTTAGGGCTCTTCTTCCTAGGTAAAAAGTTGGTGGGATTGGGCATACGTATGCTAAATAAAACCAAAAAGTCATTCCCACATTATAACCGTAATTTATTAATAGGAATAGAGAAATTCAACCGTTGGATCCCCGAATCGTAGAATTGACGTCCAGTATTTTTGCATATTTCTTCTAAGTTCATCACCAGTTCTCATTGTCATATGAACATTCGCGCAAAGTGAATATTGTCCCATATTATGGATAACCTCGAATCACTCTACACCTGTATTATAATATGTTTATTTGTTCACTAGGGCTAGCTTATCGGAGTGCTGCGATCTCTGTCAGCTTACCCCAAAATGTAAAGCTTACAATGATTTTATAATATAATTCTTGAGCATGTCACCTCTGCAATATTACAACACAACCACACATTATTAGTAGACATTAAATTCGTAATTATTTGCATTTTATCTTATTTGCATAATTAATATGTGTACGTATTTTTTTGTGTGTACGTAATATGTGTACGTATTAAGTGATAGTGTTAGATTTAAGAAAATTATAGTCGTCAATATTTTAAATGCAGAATGTTTTATGATTTCAGGGACGCAGGGACCACCCTTCCTGCAGACGCCGTGTACACAAGCGGAGGGCGCGTGTACTCTCCGGACGCCCTGAAGGTGCGGCGAGCGGCACTCATACTACAGCCACCAACCACCGTGTGACTCTGTGTGTATCACCGTGTACCGTGTGTGTGTGTGATATGACAACGCACTCTATCAAATAATATTATGTGTGTATCACGAATATCACTAATATCACTCACAATCACACTACAACTTACATACATCTTCTTCCTTTCATCCTTGACCGGCTCGGGGTCTCAAAGCATCTTCATCAGTCTCTATGAATCTCATTTGGCCACTCCAGCCACAGTCTCTCCTCCCACACTTTTGCTTATGCTAGCTATCTCTGGGGCGGCCCACTGGTCTTCTGCATGCTTCCTCGATTTCCAGAGTTTTTATTGGAAACCCTTCCTATATATGATCTGTAACCAACCACAATTTACAACGATCTATATTTTATTATTTGTGACCAACACCTACCGGCATTCCGACATAAAAATGCCTTTGCATTGCCTGACGTGAAAAAAAAACATTTCAGAACGGGCAAGAATAATTCTAAACATACACTACAAACAATTACAAAACATCTTTCTATGGAAAGATTCTGACAACTGTATCCAATTAGGTATTACTTTACTAATACATGGGAACTAGGGAGTTTTGCACTTTTACAGCAACACTTACCAAATCCTTACTAACAACCACTTAAAATTCTAGTAAATGTTACTAAATTAGGTTTAAAGAAAGAGTCGAACACAGCATCGTTCTAACACTTCTAACTACCACTGCACTCTTGACGACACCATCTGAAAAATCAATATGGTGTAGTTAAATAACATTACTCTTTCCACAATCGGCAAAAGGATTCAAACAAATTATTCACTTTGGTGATAGTCTGATATGATAATATGTAGTCTGAGGTTAGTTCTTCTGACATTAGTTAATTTAATCAAACCATTTACATTGCAGGAATCAGTCGAAGTTGAAAAAGATCACGTGTACTCTGTCCTCGATCCTCGAGTACAATACGACGTCACCATTTCAAGAGTTGGGATCCCGTCGACCCACCTGACTGTGTCTCGTCCTCTTGGCGCTCCTCCGTTGATACCGATCCCTACACCGGAACCTCCACAACTGAATCGCGTCCCTAAATATAGGAAGTCCGGACGAAGTTCGGGGAGAAGTTCGAATAACAACAAGAAGCCGAGACCGAAGTCTCTTCAATCCTACGATAATCCCAAATACTTGGATCACTTGTTTCCAATTACGGCCGAAATATAAGTCAACGGTCTAGAAGAACCCTGCAAGCTTTACACGTAAATTAGATGAGAAATGATTGTGCTAAATGCTGGAGATCAGTGGGAGTCCATTTCTCGAATAACGAAGGCTTAAATAATCTCGATGTTTGCGGCCGTTGATACTTGGTGGAAGTCCGTTTTTAAGGAAAAAATAAGAAACTAAATATTTAGATTAAAATCCACAAAAAACTTTATCCAAAATCGCCTGATGTATTAGGGTGCAAATCGAATACTAAGTCAATGTTGCTTAATTCAGTTTTTTGTAGATTTTAATCTAAATAGGTATTTAGTTTTTAATTTTTTCCTTGAAGGCTTAAATAGTCATCGTTCAGGATCATGAGCCAGACACGAATAATTCTGGAAACGTTCGCGTTTTACGCTTTGTTTTAGGATGATTAGAAATATATAGAAATAAAGCGTAAGCGTAAAATAGTAACGTTTCCAGCATTTTTCGTGTTTTGTCTCAGGCCCCAGGTGGCTAATCGGTTGTAAAGTGTGTATATTGGGTGTCACATTTTTTTCTATTTTTCTAATATCATTAATGATTTATAACCAAAAAGTGTTTCAATAACGTTATAATAATTTTAAAGTATTACTTTTTATTTATATTGTAAAATGTCGAATTGTACAGTAATGCTGGATTTCACCAACTTTTTAGGTGAGTAATAGCGGAGATAGGAGCCACCTAGCACCCTCGCCTAAAAAGTTGGTAAAATCCAGCATAAGTCTGTTCTACGAGTATGTAAAATTGTATCTTCATGTGGCCGCTACACGCTTGGCAAGCATTAGACCGAGCGGGTGTTCATGAGTAAAAAGGTGTGTGGATGAGGCGTTGCTCTCGGTTCGTGTAGGTGACCGACCGTTCACGTCTTTTTACTCGTGAATACCCGCTCGGCTCGTTGTCTGGCAAGCGTGTGGTTGAGGCATAAGAACTAAATGATGAAAATAAAATTTACTGGTTCTATTAGTAGTATGAACAATTCAAAAGCACTATTTGTTTCTTCAAAAATTTATTATTCCGTCTTTCGGCTCGTTAGGCCATTGTCTATATTATATCTTCTGGCCTATCAAGCCGAAATGCATTTCTCTCGCCGTAATAAATTTGAAGATCAAAACAGTATTTCTTTTATATTACGAAAATAAAATATGAGATCTTATGTACTTAACTTTAATAATTAAGTTTATATTTACAAAGACTAATAAAAATAAGTTATTAAATAACATTGATAGTACACAAATTGTTTTGTTTATTGAATGAAATTGTAATTTATTTATTTTATTTTTATTTATTTAATATATTAATTGTATATACAATGGGAGACAGAGTAAATGATACAGTAGTAAAAAAAACTTAACCTACGTGGAGCAAGTCCTTTTATATGTCAAGGAAATAAAAAAAAATAGACAAAAGTAGTAATCTATGGAAACACAAAAAAGGGGAAAGGAAAGAGGAGTTGGACAGGTTCATAAGGAGATAAGGGAAAGGTGTTGTACAGGGACAGTCTGGACAGTTGGACAAGTCAGGGGATCAGAAAACAAACACGCCACACACACCACAGCTACCTCACACCAGGGCATCCATTACAATATCCTTTCTGTATAGCCCGGGTGGTACGTTAAAATACATATCTACATCGAATAATTTGTTACAAGTAATAATAATAATAATAAATAAATACTTTATTTCATAAACAGACATAATAAATACATTCACAATTTTGCCACCTAACTAGGCAAAGCCCGTACTAAGGTGGCATTACATTAAGTAGTTATATCTCAACAGATACACAGCAAAGGATGGACCTCCAATCAGGCTTCATCGGCAGGCTTAATGTGATCACTTTACACTTAATTAACATTCACAAATTCCAGTCCATCCATCTGCCATCTCCAACCTGACAAACCGCTATGCTATGAAGGCTGGTAGTTGAGTCGAGATGAAACATGTATACATTGTACACGGCCCTCTACTGAGATTATTTTTTTGTATTTAGTGTACGTTCCAACCATTTGTGTTGTTGTTGTAATATAAAGCAGCCTCTCTGATCACATCAACCTACTCTGGGCTGCAGTATAATCTACAATCCATAGCACTGGAGCTGATGGCATAGAATGGCTCCTTCTATTATTGCACCATAGTAAGACCAGGAGCTTCCAGCCATACAAGAGGAGATCCACTTGACTGCAGACCACCAGATTAGTTATCACTACTTCTTACGAAGTGAACACTTCAGAATCAATGAAGAAAAAAACGAGCTACTGGAGCTATTTTTGTGGCACACTTTTTTTTCAAGGAATGGTTTTAAGTTTGAATATGAATTTAATGTAAGTTAGAGCATGGTTAGAGCCCTTCGCCCAATACAAAATTAGTCTTCAAGCTTATCATTCTAACCTAAAAAAATCAGGTTCTCCTTACAGCTTGGAGTTTTTGTGAATGGCTAGCACCATATCAAATTCATTGCCACCGATGACAATCTGAGCTCTACCGTCGGTGCCAACATTAACAATCTTCCCTGTGCATGTTGTACCAGATTTAGCACCAGAGATGATATCACAGTATCTTCCGGCTGGTAGACAAGTCTAGAAAAAAGATAATTGAAAGAAAAGTAGGGGTTTTCAAGATTGTTAAGATCAAACAATGGTAGTAGAAAAAAGGTTACCTGAAGGTTTTGGTTGAGATCTCCAGCACCATTGAAAGCAATAAATCCTTTATCTCCTCTGCAGAAAGCAATTTGTTTAGCTCCATTGTCCCACCAGTCATTCAGTCCAGTTCCCTTGACTACATTCCTGAATTCTACCATCTGGAAGATCTGCCTCCATCTGTGTTCACACACCCAACCATTTCCACAGGTTCCATCCTAAACAAAACAACATCCTATTAAAAATCATTTTCCATCCACCGGTGCAAAATCCTATTTTCTGGTAATACTTACTGGATTGATGGATGGACTGATGATATTCTGATTGCTGTCTTGCGGAGGTCCGACATTAGTATCCTCGAAAGCGAAGCTGCTCATAATTTGTGGCTCTCCATAAGTATGCGCAAGGATGAAAGCCACTGCTCCCTGAAACATCATGGAAACATGTAGGATTTTTAGATCGGTCACTGATATCAATCAGCTGTCACAGCATGCTGACATTTTCGCCGTTAACTACAGCGGATTTGTGAAATTAATAGACTGCCACTGATAGTCCAAGAGCCCGCTGCTTAATTTATGACGTATCTGTTTTTTTGATCGAAATGTGGTATAAATGATAGCTTACCAATAGGGTATTAGTACATCGTACTAGGGTTGCCTATTAAAATCTTGCCGCAACCCCCCCTGCCCAGTGCCCACCCCCCCGAAAAAGTTCCTCTTCGCGGTTTTTCGCATTTTATAGGAATATGGTAAGAGATAGGAGAAAGTAGTCAATGACAAAAATAATCCTTGCTAAATTCTATACAAAAAATGTTGAGATATTTTTTTCGTAGAACTAGCAGTTTACCCGCAATGGCCGGTCCAAAACCGAAATTCATTTAAAATACTAAAAAAATGTATTTAAACTAAATTGGTTGAAAATCGATAAGAGCTACAGGAAAATAGTCAAAGAACAAATTAATTACAATAGTCTTAGCTACAAAACGAGCTATAACTTATGTTCATACATCTAATAATTTCGGAGTTATTGCAATAAAACTCAGTGACGAAAATTCTTAAAATTTAGTTTTTCATAAAATAACCAGTGATAGAGCGCCGCGGGCCAAATTTTTTTTCCATAAAATGTTAGTAATAATGAGTGGAAGAATGTGAAAGAAAGAAAATCAAACTTTTTTTTTAATTTTTTCAAAAAATATCCTGTTTTTTGGCCTACCATTACGGGTAAACTGCTAGTCCGATGAAAAAATTTACTTAACATTTTTTGTAGATAATTTAGCAAGGATTATTTTTGTCATTGACTACTTTCTCCTATCTCTTACCATATTCCTATAAAATGCGAAAAACCGCGAAGAGGGACCTTTTCGGGGGGGGCAGGGGGGGTTGCGGCAAGATTTTGATAGGCAACCCTAGTGCGATGTAATACCCTATTGGTAAGCTATCGTTTATACCACATATCGATCAAAAAACAGATACGTCATAAATTAAGCAGCGGGCTCTCGGACTATGATGCCGAATTACTGTCGCTCATTGTGGGTGTTTAATCGACGCTGTTAGCAGTGCTGGGGCAGCTCGTTAGAGAGATAGTCAGTATGACGAAAGAATATTTGATTAAGTACTTCAATAATCAAAGGAGAGAATATTATGAGGGTAGTCGATGTACGAGTATGTTCATCCCTTGTTTATTGGTTATTTGATGTATTTGAGTGTTGATATTTTTTGTGCATGTCCGCACATTCTCCGGCGCAAATGCCTAAATGCTGTCATGCCGGAGAGAATAACTCGAGAACCATGCGACTTTGGACCGAGCTTAGTTTGACGAAAAGATCCTAAATTACCTCTACTATCACGCCTGAAGATATCTGTATCTATCTATCAAACACCCTTATATATATAAACTTTAAACCAAGGTCGGATTCGGGTTCTCCTGGTCCTAATTAGTGATACTGAGTAGAAATTTTTCAATTCTGCGACATCACGGGAGAAACGAATAGGTAGAATTCCATTATGGAAATCTACCTAAAAGGTCTTAATATAACAAAATTTTCTCACCTTATATTGCTTGGACTGTTTGTATGTCAGGATATTGCTTCCGCCAGCTCCATGTCCCCTCTGGTTGTCATGATTATCCACAAAGTTGATAACATCTCCATGTGGTATCAACCCCCAAGCAGTACCCCAGTTTACCATCCATCTGAGATCGTTATAACCTCTGAAGAGACCCCCAATTTCAACGCTGAACTGAATTTTAACATAAAAATGCCGTTAATATTGTCCAACTCAACATTTGTGATAAAATAAAGAAGTTTTATGTTTCTCCTTACTTTGAAATCCATGACTGCTCCTAAATTAGTGTATTCATATTTGGAGACGGCTTCACTTCCTAAATCTATGATCTCCTGGTAGATGTAGGGTCTCGCATTCGCCGGGAAGTATGACGTGTTTAAGTTCTTCAACCTGTTGTAGATGATTTCCAAGTCTCCAGGCCACATATGTTTGGCAGCGTCAATTCTGAAGCACATCAAAGTATTGTCACCCACTGTGCATACCAATCCAAATAAATATATGGATACATTAATTGGGATTAGTCATGATTACCTGAATCCAGCGACCCCAATATCAATCAAATAATTCATGTACTCTACGATCTTACTTCTGGTATATTCCTTTCCTTGATTCAAATCATGGAGACCTACTAGTTCACAATTTCGTACCTGGATAGAAACAAACAGTGATGATTAATACATAAGTTAAATAAAAGAGTGGCAAGAAACAATTCTAATCTGTACTTATGAATGCATATTTTTTACCTGGATTTTATTGTTATAACTGTCAATAGTGCATATTGGATTAAAGTCATTGGGTCCATATGGAACTCCGGGATATGCTCTGTCACCTTGAATGGCCAGAGATCCAGCGGTCCCAACCCCTCCACCACCTGCAGTCATGTGGTTGATGACTGCATCAGCGTAGATCCTGACTCCAACTTCGTTGCACCTGTGAACCATGTTCCTAAAGGCAGCATCATCCCCTGATCTTGTTACAAGTTTGTAAGAGACTGGTTGGTATCTTTCATACCACGGTCTGTTACCTATCACCAAATTTTCATTTGGTGGCGAGACCTAAATGAAAAAAATGTGAAAACAGAAATATTTAATCAAACTGTGTTGGAAAAAACCTTTCGGTATCAGATATGGATGATTCACGAGAAGAGTACAAGAAACTGAGATGAGGTACCTCAGAGGAGTGGCGGGAGTAATAAGAGACCGTCTAAAAGGAACGGTTACGTCTGAGAGGCCCTCGGGGTAGAACCCACACTCCTCTTCCGAAGAACAGCTTCCAGAGGGAACAGGCAGAAGGCTAGTGGGCCGTTCCATAAATAGCTGACAGAGTCAGGTGACAAATGCATATGAAGACTGAGGAGTGACTTTGAAAGAGATAGGGGCCTGTGGCGAAGATAGATCGAGATTCTTAGGGCCTCCGATACAGCCACAGAAAATGTATTTATGTGTATGATGAAAGAATATAGCGCCACCTACCTGAACCCCTCCAAATCCTTTAGGACCCAAGAACCTCTCACATTCATCAGCAATGTCCTTCCATTTCCACTCAAACAGATGCACCATGACAGTTCTGTTGTTCCAGTACCAAGGATTCTTGTACGATGTCCCCAGACTGCAGGCCAGCGCCAGAATTGCCACCCCCAGATAGATCCTCATTCTGTTATATCACGAGTACACTAGAACTGGTATGAAAATTTAAACTTACATAAGTTTCATGTGAGACATAGAGAGACTTACGAGTAGGAGTGAGACGATTTTTAGCGAGCGAAAATGCAAATTACTTTTGTTTTAATGAGCGTATTGAGTGACTACTTATTGAGTTATGAAGCACCATTAACTGGTGCAGTATTTTATATAAAAAAAAAACTGTTTTCAGAGTTAAATACTACGGTGTTCACACCTTTTTTTAAAATAAATCCAATTTATAAATTATTATTGTGTAGATTAGAAACGATAGAAAATTTGCGATCGTGACAACAATAAAAGCATTTAAGTACTAACAATTAAACTTAAAAATATATTAAAGACAACACGTTCAACAGGCTCACCACAAACGTCCGGAAGTTCAGCTGCCGAATGTCAGTTCCTGAACTTCGGGGCGTGTGTGGCTAGGCGACTGAACTTCAGTTAACCATATAGACCACCAAGACTGATATTGTAGTAATCTAAACAATAGTCATTTGATTCATTTTCACTACCTAGTAAGTACTTACCTAGATTACCTACTCTCTTAGCAGCAAATCGCAATCCGAGGAAAAAAAATGTATGGAGTTTTCCTAACAGCTGGGAAAAATATGTTAAACGCGCCAAATGTATGGAAAGAGACGTTACTTATTCATCATCAAGTTATAGTATAGGATATCAATGGATTTATCTGTATCGATACCTACAGATTTTAAGCTATTGGCAGAGTTAACAAAGGAGAATGCTCAAAAAAAACCCAGGCCCGGCGCAAACGAAATGTAACTCAAATGATAGGTAAAAATAAGTAATTAAATACTGCATGGGTGGCATCATCGAAATCAATGGCTTAATGGGTGAAATACCTATTCGAAGTTTTACATTGGTCACACGAATATATAAGAAAAGGAGCATTAGACAGTTACAATTGCGGTCTAAAAGGGTATAATATGATGAGTATAAGGTAGCCCGTCTTCTTCATCTTCTTCTTCATCAGCCTTGGTCCCTCCACAGCTGGATATTAGCCGAAAGGAAAATGCTCATAAAATATGTAAAAAAAATCAGGTCCGGCGCAAACGAAACCAAACTCAAATGATAGGTAAAAATGAGTCATTAAATACTGCATAAGAGGAATCATCGAAATCGATGGCTAAATGTGTAAAATACCTATTCGAAGTTGTATAGGGGAAACTTTGAATAGGTATTTCACATATTTAGCCATTGATTTCGATGATGCCATCTATGCAGTATTTAATTACTCATTTTTACCTATCATTTGAGTCACATTGCGTTTGCGCCGGACATGTTTATTTTTTACATAATTCATGAGCATTTATCTTTAGGCCTACATCCGGCAGTGGAGGGATCAAGGCTGCTGAAGAAGAAGAAAAATCAGACAGGCTACCTTACACTCATCATATTATATACTTTTGAATCGCAATTGTAACGGTTTAATGCCCCTTTTCTTATATATTCGTGTGACCAATGTGAAACTTCGAATAGGTATTTCACCCATTAGGCCATTGATTTCGATGATGCCCCCTATGCAGTATTTAATTACTAATTATTACCTATCATTTGAGGTACATTTCGTTTGCGCCGGGCCTGGATTTTTTTCCCATACAAAATGAGCATTCTCCTTTACTCTAGTTTGGTGAGTTTTATACAGATTTTTAGAAATTGGACAGAAAATCAGAAAAATAATTTAAAAAATTCATTCGAGAATGATTAAAATTTGATAATAAATATGTAAACTATATATTTTATATTGGGGTGAGTTGTTCTATTATTGGGTGGGTACTATTTTGTCTTGTTAAGGCAACAAAACAGATCATTCTTTATTACTGGCAATAACAATGAGCCACGCTACAAATTAAAAACATAAAAAAATCTAAACCGAATGAAAATATGTAGTACCTAGGGACAAAAAGAAATAAATTATTTTTATGCAAGTAGGCAGCGTTTTATTTTCTCAAAAAGTTTAGTTTTTCAATAAACTGCCATACTAATTGGTCTTAATTCCATTTGCCAGAAACTGACAAAAAATGCAATTTTTTTAATTCATAAAAAAAACTAAATACCTACATTGGAAAACACTAATTAAACTAATAAGTACCTACACAATTATGTTCCAAAACTTAAAAAATAGTTTTTATCATCGATCACCTTAAGAAATAAAATATTAATATAAACTAAAATTGACAATTAATTGCTTCAATATTATATTATACAGCTCAATAGTGTGGACGATCAAGGTACATATGTACTCGCTTTTTGGAAATGTAGGAAATCAATCGTCAGTATTGGCTAAAGGCAATCAAGGCTCTCAATATAGGCCACATAAAAAAAGAAAAAAAAACGGTTTCCCGGGTGCTCTGAATTTTGACGGATCGCCCTAACATTCAGTTTTAACTAACATTCAGGACGTGTGTGGGGAATGTCAAATTGCATACATTTATCGAGCTTCCGGAATCCGGTTCCCGAATGTTAGTTCCTGAACTTCGGGGCGTGTGTGGACGCAGCCTTAGGCTGGCCACACACGTCCCGAAGTTCAGTTCCGGAATCGACCGTTTTGCAAAAAAGTTCCGATCAAAACCTCTCTCTGACTTCAGCGTCACCCCGATTTTAAATTCAGAAAGAGGTTTTGGTCGGAACCTTTTTGCAAAACGGTCGATTCCGGAACTGAACTTCGGGACGTGTGTGGCCAGCCTTAAACAATAATCTTAATAGATATGTAACAATACTATCCTAATTCTACTATATACATTATCTTATATACATGTATAATACATACTATCATACACAACACAATAACAAGAGACTTATGTTTATGTATAATAACTAACTAACTACTAACTACGCCCTTTATGTCTCCATTCGGGAGCACAGGGAGGCTACCAGGCGTCTCCATTCAGAGCGATTTTGTGCGAGTGATATTACCTCTCTCCACGTCATTCCTAACGCTCTGATCTCGTTGTCATAGGAACGGTGCACTGTGAAAAAGGGTCTTCCGGGGCGTCGGGACCCCTGTGGGTGGAAAAACAGCGCTCTCTTTGGCCAGCTGTCGTTGGGCATTCGCAAAACATGGCCCAACCACGACCAACGTCTTTCCTGTATTACTGACAGGATTGATCGTTGCTGGGAACGCCGTCGAACGTATTCGTTGGTTTGCTGGCAAAACTGAGTACATATGTAACGATGCATGTCCGGATAGGGTCACAGCTATGATTGTCAACGGCAATCAAATCTCCCAGGTAGACAAATTCAAATACCTGGGCGCCACCATCACCCCGGCAGGTGACCTCCGGACAGAACTGCCCATTCGCATCGGAGCTGCCAGTAGGGCATTCAACAACATGGACAAGATCTGGAAGACATCCGGGTTTAGTATCCAGACAAAACGCCGCCTATTCAACGCCTGTGTGATCCCTGTCCTCCTCTACGGCTGCGAGTCATGGCACTTAACCAAGGCTCAAGAGCGTAAGATACTCAGCTTTGAGAATAGGTGTCTTAGGAGGATACTGGGTATCACATGGCAAGAACGTAAAACCAACGAATTATGTATAACTAGCTGTATTACCCGTGCTTCGCAACGGCAAAATTTGTGTATGGATGGTGAAGTAGGTCGGCAGTGGAACCCAAAATCAGTGGTACCATCATGTTTAGTTAAAGTACTGCAGAGCCACTAAAACTCTTTAGTTTAGTTAAAGTTTTGGGGGGTCTGCATAAAATAAACTTTTTTCTTTCAATTTGACCCCCTTCCCAGCCCCCTAACTCCCTCCCCTTATTATTTCGGATGTCGGGAGGGTGACTATTCATCTAATTGAGGTGGAAAACTATGGATTCGACACTAATATCACTTTTTCATTCCGACCCCCCCCCCCCCCTAACTCCCTCCCCTTATTCCTGCGGATGTCGGGAGGGTGACTATTCATCTTATTGAGGCGGAAAACTATGGATTCGACACTAATATCACTTTTTTTCCGACCCCCCCCCCTAACTCCCTCCCCTTATTCCTGCGGATGTCGGGAGGGTGACTATTCATCTAATTGAGGTGGAAAACTATGGATTCGACACTAATATCACTTTTTAATTCCGACCCCCCCTAGCCCCCCCTAACTCCCTCCCCTTATTCCTGCGGATGTCGGGAAGGTGACTATTCATCTTATTGAGGTGGAAAACTATGGATTCGACACTAATATCACTTTTTCATTCCGACCCCCCCTAGCCCCCCTAACTCCCTCCCCTTATTCCTGCGGATGTCGGGAGGGTGACTATTCATCTTATTGAGGCGGAAAACTATGGATTCGACACTAATATCACTTTTTCATTCCGACCCCCCCCCTAGCCCCCCTAACTCCCTCCCCTTATTCCTGCGGATGTCGGGAGGGTTACTATTCATCTTATTGAGGCGGAAAACTATGGATTCGACACTAATATCACTTTTTTCATTCCGACCCCCCCATCCCCTCCCCCCCTCCTTATTCATCCGGATGTTGGGAGGGTTACCATTCATCTTTTCGGCACTAATAGTTATATGGATTTGAAAAAAAAGTTTTTTTTCTTGCCCCCCCTTTGTGCCCCCCTCCTCGTTCCCCCTACCCCCATTAGAACAATTTCTTAAAGTTTCATCTCAATCGGATGAACGGTTTAGAGTCTATAAAGGATATGGTGAAAAATGTTAGAAACATTGGTACGAACTAAAATATTTATTTGGGATTATCTCACTTGGAAGCAGGTACCTACCTACTTACAATATTTATTTTGTGGTATGGCAAGTTTTAACTCTGCATAAGATTTGAATCATTGTAGAACATCGACTAACAAATATTCGGAAGCGATGTAATCTATGTCAGATAAAGAAAAAATACTGATTCATCTAGAGAATATGACATCTATGCAACAGAGAAAATATATGAAATATTGGTATGACAAAAGGACAATATGAATATTTTGCTCTTGTCGTAAATTTTAATTTGGCAAATAGCAAAATTTCATTAACAAAACGTAAATAAAAGCCTATTTTACCTTTTACATTGCAAATAATGATAATACCACCTCTTATTAGTTTAAAAGCAACTTATCATTTTAAAAAGTGACATTTGGACTAACACAACTAATGGTGGAGATTTTCTTGAAAAACCTTGAATTTTGATGTTTTGTCTAAAGAAATATCTCATTCAAGACTACAATTTTTTTTTTTTTTTATATCCTATGTGTATCTTGGAAATGTTTACTAAATCCACTCAATTAATGAACGCACAAAACTATTTCATATAAAAGATTACCCCGGAATGAATTAACTGGAAATTGTGGAAATTGGACACGAAGTATTCTCTGTTTCAAATATGTTGTACGCTGGATCAGTAGTAATTCTATGGAAAAACTTTTGTATCCATGGAAACCCATGAGAGGGATGATGTGTAACGGGGAGTGACAAAAATACAAATATACATATGTACGAACTAAAATATTTATGTGGGATACCATCCTATATTCCTAGTTCCTACACCTTACTTATAAAAGCGATATGCCACGGTACGCGAATCCGGATTCGTACGTAGATTCACACGCCGTGGGAAGGGGTGAATCCGTAAATCTACAAACGCTTTCGTAGCGATTTGTATGGCGGTACGTACGAATCCAAAATCACGGACAAATCCAAAATCACGGACGAATCTGGATTCGCGTACCGTGGGATATCGCTATAAGAAGTTATCACCAATAAATACAAAAGGTATCAACTATATACAAAACTACACTTCAACAACCAACCCTTGATAAGTCCCTTTCTCTTCAACTTTCCTGTGAATTTTTAATAGATGACGGCATCATATTAAACAGCTTGGGGACATTATATTCTAGAGTGCGCTTACCATATTTATTATTCCGAGAGTTCATGCGATTTTGAACCATAATGCCGTGAGAAATGGCCGTGACGTCATAGTTGGGTCGGAAGCTTAAAGGCTGAACAAATAAACATGCTAAACTATTAAATTCCTGTAAAAAATATATTATTATTACCTCGACGTTATACCTACTAATTTGCTGTTTTTCCATCGCCATACACTTGATAATAATTTAATTTAAAGACATGGGCGTCATTAGGGGGTAGCCGCCCCCCTATAGAAAATTGATATACTTTTACATAGGAAACCATGAAAATTTCATCTCAAAACAACACATCATTTTCTCATCATATCATGAATTTTCTATGTTTCTTAAAAATCTATTAAATTTACATTGTTTCAAGAATAAAGTTGGCCTGCGGCGCTAATTACGCCTGTTAGTTGTTGTATTGAAGTATTCTTTAAGATATAATATTATTTATTTATAGTTTTGACGGCCACAAGGCCTTTGGAAAGTTACAATACAAAAAGTTAAAAAAATATCAATACAATACACAGTAACAACTAACAACAGACAAAAGAATCACAATTAAGACAGTATGTAGACACACAATATGGACAAAAAACAGTAAATAAAAATCGTACAATACATAATTAAAACAGAAAACATATTGTTTTACTTAACCAAAAAAAATTGTGCTGGTACCAAATAACTAATTGTGTAAAACATAATTTTCGCATGCGGCGCCATCTTTTTAGTGCATTTTAATTTGAAAACATTTTTCACACGTATGATTGCGTAACATACTCCGGCTTTCCAGAGTCAAGGAAATTAAGGAAAAAAGACAGACGAAAAAGAAAAGTAAGTTTTTTAAGAAAATGTGATTCGAACTGTGTGGTTTTACTGGCATTTTTTTCGTCGTTATAAATTTATATTTTAGTAACATTCGATAGTTCTACTTACTAAAATCACAAATCAAATTATGAAATGTTATTTAAATGCACCCTCAATATTTATAATAATTCATTTTAGTCCAAGAGCCCGCTGCTTAATTTATGACGTATCTGTTTTTTGATCGAAATGTGGTACAAATGATAGCTTACCAATAGGGTATTACATCGCACTAGGGTTGCCTATCAAAATCTTGCCGCAACCCCCCCTGCCCCCCCCGAAAAGGTCCCTCTTCGCGGTTTTTCGCATTTTATAGGAATATGGTAAGAGATAGGAGAAAGTAGTCAATGACAAAAATAATCCTTGCTAAATTCTCTACAAAAAATGTTAAGTCAATTTTTTCGTAGAACTAACGGTTTACCCGCAATGGCCGGTCCAAAACCGAAATTCATTTAAAATACAAAAAAAATGTATTTAAACTAAATTGTTTGAAAATTGATAAGAGTTACAGGAAAATAGTCACAGAACGAATTAATTACCATAGTCTTAGCTACAAAACAAGCTATAACTTATGTTCATAAATCTAATAAAAGTTATTACAATAAAACTCAGTGACAAAAATTCTTAAAATTTTGTTTTTCATAAAATAACCAGTGATATAGCGCCGCAGGCCAAAATTTTTTTTCCATAAAATGTTAGTAATAATGGGTGGAAGAATGTGAAAGAAAAAAAATCAAACTTTTTTTTTTATATTTTCAAAAAATATCCTGTTTTTTGACCGGCCATTACGGGTAAACTACTAGTCCTATGAAAAAATTGACTTAGCGTTTTTTGTAGAGAGTTTAGCAAGGATTATTTTTGTCATTGACTACTTTCTCCTATCTCTTACCATATTCCTATAAAATGCGAAAAACCGCGAAGAGGGACCTTTTCGGGGGGGGCAGGGGGGGTTGCGGCAAGATTTTGATAGGCAACCCTAGTGCGATGTAATACCCTATTGGTAAGCTATCGTTTATACCACATTTCGATCAAAAAACAGATACGTCATAAATTAAGCAGCGGGCTCTCGGACTATTTAAAAAAATGTATTTTCGATAGTTGTTCTGAAACGCCTATTCATGAGTTGTCTTTGGTTAACGGGGACGTGACGTCATTGACGTCATGAAATTCATAGTCAGAAATTTGATTGTTTGTGGGTTAGGTATGGACCATTGACATATTATCCTATGGACTGATAATCTGATATTTGAAGGGTGGAAACATCGCTTGCCAACGAACACGTGTTGCCGCCTTTCTTACCTGCATGTTAGGGTGGAGCGATTTTGTGTGGGGAAAAAATAAAGTTTTCGACATCGATTGAAGCAGTATCATGCTAGCATTTACCATGTGAAATATTTTCCAAAAAAATATGACGTTTAATACTGCCGTCCGGTCCGTGGTATTAAATAAATGTATTGATTAGCAGGTGCAATTAAATTTCTATTTTAGATATTTAAAACAATTATTTTTCTGGTATTTGCGGATTATTTGGACAAATGGACTACATAGTTAATTTTTTAAATTTAGTTTTCAAAATGGGCATTATATGGAAAAAATAATAAATTTGATCCTTTGGGGCGGTACTAAACACTAAAAATTAAAATGCCTTCATACTACATTTTATTTATGTCACCATCTTTCCCGCACCCCGCCCAACCGGATTTAAAAAAAAAATTAAAACGGTCCACCCTACCATCCTGCCAACGGTCACGTGACCGATCCAGTACAAACGATGTTTCCACTCTACTTTGTTCCTGTGTTAGCCCAGACTATTGGTCCATGAAGATAATAAGTCTATGGTATGGAGTTATGGACGGGGTAGGAAAGTGACGTCACAACATGGCGGCCAGTCAAAAACCTGTTTTCGCGCTGGAATCGAATATGAGACTTTATTTTATAAATATTTTTATTTATTTATTTATTTATTTAAACTTAAAGTAAACAACAAACACATATAAATATACAAATGGACATAGTACAGATTATAAAACGTTGTTTACTAGGGCGAACTTATCGCAGAACTGCGATTTCTTCCAGTTAACCCCAATATATAATAGAATATCTACACAGATACTAGATAGATAGATAGATAGATTTTATTGGTCATAATATATAGTGTACATATAAAAACATAGGTATTTCAATTCATTTTGTGTTAATTAATACGCGAACGGCTCATCTATGTTTAATAGCATTACCGTGGGTGAACTAGAGCTGATTGCTCTGTATCTCACCACACGGTTTAAGATCATTTTACTAATTTCACCATAAGTATAAGCAGTCCTCCAGTCAACAATGCTATTCGAATAAATAAAACAATAAAATCAAAAATACTAATAATAAGGCACTAGAATCTGAAAATTAAACTCTCAAATTTTCGGTAAACTTTCATTTATAGTTAATGTACCGAATACCAAAGTAAAAAAACATGTAAGGACCCTATAGAACGATTGAAACACTTTTAGCAAACTTTAGTTGCTACTATATTTTCTTTACAAAATTAATTAAGCACTTATAATATTGTTTACACAATATATAGAAATTCAAATATATTAGGATCTACTGTTTATTTTGCCTTGCAATTCTATATCACTTATGTTTTTCTCATTTGTGTTATGCCTTGTTTTATATTGCTTAATTGATTATGATCAAATATTTTATATTATATAATTGTCAAAGGCCGTGGCCGTGAATTATATTAAATAAAAAAATAAATAAATTCATGGTTACAGTGATTAAAATAAGTTACACTTACTCAGTAGTACAATTTAGAACAGTAGATGGAATGCTTTGTTATACCAAAATAATTACATATTTATATGATTTTGATCATGGGAGTAGCCAGGAATTCAGGGGGGGGGGTTCGAGCTCTGGACCAGAGACAATAAGTAATAACTATGGGCGTTGCCAGCTTCGAAGTTAGGGGGCACAACTAAAATTTTGGGAATGCCAAATGGAATACAAACTAATAAATAGGTAGGTAGCGCCGCAGACGATTTTTTTTTCTAAAGTGTGAACCTAGTTGATTTCCGTAGTAAAACATCTGAATATTTTTTTTTGCTACAATATGATAAAGGACTAGCGCCGCAGTCGAAATTTTGTCATGAAACATAAGAAGGCAGATAGAAAAGAATAGTTTAAAAGTCCTGCTTATTTTTCGTAAACCCTTACTTTAATAAATTAGATTACCGCCGCAGGAGAGTTTTTTTCCAAAAATGGGTGATGAACCTGGTTGTCTTTCAATAGTAACGCATCTGGATATATTTCTCGGCTACAACATGATAAAGGACTATCGCCGCAGGCGAAAGCTTTGTCGTAGAACATAAGAAGGTAGATAAAACAATAATATCGTTTAAAATTCCAGGTTATTTTTCGTAACCCCCCCCCCCCCTAATAATAGTAATAATGTGAATTATTTCTACTATGTATAAAACGGTGAGTTGGATAAGGAATTTCGGGGAGGGGGGGTTGAACACCCAACTCCCCCCTTCCCTGCCTACGCCCATGATTTTGATATAATTAATGAGACAACATCATTATAAAACAATTATCGATAGAATACTGCGAGTATTTAGTAATGATTGGAATATTATTTAGAAATAATGCATTAAAATGACTTTACACACAACTGTTTTTGGAGAAGATCCATCAGTACTGGTGTCTACATACATAACAGAACAATGAAATGAAGCGCAATAATTGTTTTTTGTTCAATTGTTTATTTTAATTATTAATCTAAAACATCATGATTTGGCACTTCACTCCATATTTTCGGTCAACCAATCGTCATAATGACTTAATCTCATAAATCCATTCGGGAAGGCCGTGGCGCAGCCGTCCCTATGTCCAAAGCTAACCACACCAATCAATATGTCAGCTCCGTTCAATTTGGCAGTCAATGGTCCGCCACTGTCACCCTGTAAACAACAGTTAAAGATTACCATTCAATTCCACATAAAAACAATAACATAATTTTAGTTATTTTAAGCATCAAATTATCAAACTAATTTATCCATATAAGAGATAATTAAATTCTCTACAAGATTTTTATCGAAACCTTTGACTGCTCTGCATGCGAAGTTATCGTGAAGTATAATGCCAGCAAACTCAAAATTGCGGATTAAAAATGTCTAGATTTCGGATTTCATCGTATCATTCCTGATGATACATACAATACATCGTACCATTCCTGATGATACATATACAATATATCGTACCATTCCTGATGATACATACAATATATCGTACCATTCCTGATGATCCTTACAATGTACAATGTATCATTCCTGATGATACATACAATATATCGTACCATTCCTGATGATACATATACAATATATCGTACCATTCCTGATAATACATACAATACATCGTACCATTCCTGATGATACATACAATACATCGTACCATTCCTGATGATACATACAATAATACATCGTACCATTTCTGATGATACTTACAACACACGTCCCTTGCTCTGGTCTCTCAGCTCCCACTGCACACAATGTAGAATCAATTACTACTCCATTAGAATAGACTTCATCACAATCTGCATTGGAAATTATTCTAACACCCACATAATTTAATCTCAGTTGAACTGCGCCCACTACAACAGAACAACAATAAGAAAATAAACAAAAAAAACTTTATTATGTAACTTTCTTAACTTGTTCACTTTTATCTTAGTCATACAGTCATTTTACATACACTCAGATCTCTATTAATTACCTGATTTCTTACTCTATCTCTCCACACATTCTTCTCAATAACCTCATCTCCACAGCATTACGGATGCTCTTATTATAATTTCAAAATTGACATGCACTTACCATCATCGTCTATTGCTCCAAATCCACTGACTGTACCCTGGGCGCTCACGTAAGTGACGGTGGGATCCTTGTTGTAGGGAATTACCTTGATGTGTTCTGGAACGTGACAGATAGAAATACCCATTACAAAAATTGACACCCTATTACTAATTTCGATAGGAAAATCTATGTGCCAGATCTCAAATTCGTACCACGTCTGGTTACTGAGATATTTGTATACTCCGAAAAACTTTCAACACTCTTTTTCTCCTTAGGGGCCGAATTTCTAAAAATCCCTCCTTAGTGGAAAATTTTGAATTAAAGCCTCTCTGTCTTCAAAATTTATCTTCTCTACGATTATCCGTTTGGGCTGTGTATTTATTTATAAACATTAAACAAGGCACACTTACAGATATTGAACACAAATTAGATTAAAGAAAAATATCACATTAAAATACTTAATTCAAAGCCCTATTACAGTGTACACAGAGAAATCATATTTATGGGGACAAATACACATTGAAAATATACTAAACTACCTAATCTAAATTAAATTCTCTTGACTATTTTTTTAAAAACATACCTATTAATTTATATATAAAACCAAGTCAAATGATCAAAATTATAGCAATATTGACGAGTGAGTAGGTATGTCAGTCAGTCAGTCGGTCATTCAGTCAGGCACTTTCGTATATAAATAGAGATTTTGATTAATTAAAATGACTTACGTGTTTCAGTGACGTCATCGGAAAGTTTTATAAGAGCAACATCGTGATGTAGAGTCAAAACATCATAACCCTCATGGATGATGAACTCTTCAGAACTTATCACAACAGGAGAGTTCTGGAAGTTCACATCTCCCAAGTGGACTTCGATCTTCTCAGCGAGCTCGAGGCAGTGGGCAGCAGTCAACACCCAGTTCTTGGCGATCAGGGTGCCACCGCAAGCAACCACGCTACCGAGGAGGTATTCGTGTATGAGCAGGAAGGCCTGGTAAGGGAACTGACCGTTTACTGCTGGATACCCTGAGATGATGCGGCTACCTGGAATTATTGCAAATATCAAATTATCACATTGTAGCCAAAATTCCATTTAGCTTACCTTTTACATATCTAAATCCTTTATTTCACTCGTCTCTCTTTAAACACCTAGATGCATTCTAAACTATGAGCTGTAGATGTAAGCGTTTAATCGCAAGTTAGAGGAAATTGACCCACAATTAAATATGTTCAGTGAAATATTGCCGTAAATACCTGAGTTGAGGAGTTATTTAACAACGATTCGAGAAAAATATGAATATTGCAATTTGTTGAGAAAATTATGCGGACTTCGCAGTGCCTGTATCATAATTATTTTTTTAGGTAGAAAAGAGTATTTATGCTCAAACGACGCAGAATATCACCTTATTGGTAGATTGGTATATCTCTTTGATTATCGAAGTGTACCTAATCAAATTATTTTCACACATTCTGTATATTATCTACACATTAAATATGTTTATCTGTGTATGTATTTAGTATTCAATTTATTGTTAAGTTAAGGTACCCTTTTGGTACTTATTATAATTAGATATATCTCAATTTAATCTCTGTTATGGGTTGGCTGGCAGAAATTGCCATGTGGCAATAAGTCCGCCCATTGTACGATTGTTTTTTTGGTACAATAAAGATTATTTTATTTTATTTTATTTATAAATATATACTTAGGTAATTATAACATGTGAACAAAAACAGACTATGTTGAATGAATTACCTTGTCTGGATTTCAAGTCTTCCACGAACGCAATGCTGGGGGCACGGGGGACCTTAGCAAACCCCTGTAGTAAACAAAAAATATTTAATAAATTAATTAATTAAAAAATCTTTATTGGATATAAAACATTACACCAAATGGCGTGTTTTTTGCCGTAGGCAATGTCTGCCAACGCCAAACAACCATTTGAGACAATATTTAGCGTCGGTTTATGTAAAATTATAGGCTTTTGGTACAATTTATTTCTACCAACCAAATGTAAAATGGAAATGGGCTGGACATGTGGTCAGAAACCCAGAAGAGAAATGGATTAAATTCTGTTAACTTGGATACCTCGAACAACAAATTGAAGTATAGGGCGACCACAACTAAGATGGAGAGACGATCTGATCAGGCATATCAGGGTTACCTAGATGCAGTTTATGGAGACAAAAATGGAGGGAGCCTTTTTGTTCAGAAGTGGTCGGACGAAGAAGAGCAAAAATTGGAACCTAATTAGTAAATACTATTTTTTTTTTCACAAATATTGAAGTGGAGGCCTTGGACAGATAGAAGGAGCGTCGGAAGGCCACCAAAGAGATGGACCGACGACATTGTCCAAATCGCTGGAGGAACCTGAATGCGGAAGGGTCAGAGCAGAGACAAGTGGAAACAGTTGTAAGAGGCCTATATCCAGCAGCGGAGGGAAGAATGCTAACGAAGAAGAAGAAGAATTTCTTACCTGCACTAAGGCGAGTGCGCTGATCGCAAGGAGCAGAACAAAAGTAGTCTTCATTGTTACTGAATCTGATATGAACTGTAATTATTGACTTTATTATTTATACTAAATACTTTATCTTAATAACTATGTGGAGATAGTATGGATTAAAATATGTTATTTAACACTTGGAATTTTTAATTCTATAATCCTTGTTGATATGAGTGAGTAGGCATGAGAAATTAATATTTGGCTAAAATTAAACTCACTAATCCGATACCAAAGGCCAGGCCCGGACTGGCCTCAGGGCAGTTCGGGCAAATCCCCGAAGGGCCGGTCGGGTCAGAGGGCAGATGGGCCGGTCTAGTCAAAAGACCGTCTAGCTAACAACGTCGACTGATTAGGTACGTCGCGAAAAAAAATATGCACAAGAAACTGAATAGTACCGCCATCTAGAAAATGCTCTGTACAATTGGGGACAGTGTACTAAGGGGACAGGTCCCGATGTTTCATGTCTCTATCTTCTTAAGTTTTATGACAAAATCTCGCCTGTGGCGCTAGTCCTTTATCATGTTGTAAAGCAGACATATATCAACCAAGTTCATCAATTCATCCACTCACTTTTGAAAGAAATAGGCGCTATTTACTAGTTTCGTGAAAGCAGGGCGCCGAAGTCTCTAAAAATGCCCGGGCTGGTTTGAGGTCCCAGTGCGGGCCTGCCAAAAGCTATGTTGTAATTTGTTTGATATATTTCGTAATATTATTCAGCACAATATTCAGTGAATTATTTATTATGTAAAAAGGATATAATATGGGTTAACTCCCCATGAGAAATAATGGATACAAAGTGTGAATTTCGGGTGAGAGTGAGGCAGTGGCGTATATAGGTTTTCATTTCAAGGGGGGGGGGGGGGGTCGAAAAAACTCCTGGGGAAGGCAATTAAAATTTTAACATAGACGTAGCAAAAAAATCTGTATTAGCGCCGCGCAGGCGATTTTTTTTTTTTTTTTTGAAAAATGGGACGAGTGATAAACCTGGGATCTTTCTATAACATATGGCACATCATTATTTGACATTTCGGGGGGGGCTCCCCCCCCCTCTATAATCTATATACGCCACTGGAGTGAAGTGAGGGTGAGTTAATAAGTGCATAAGTATGCATAGTACCACTCGGATTATATTTGATTGAATACAAAGAAACTATCTTCGTATGTAGGAAAATTAATACCAGACCAGTCGTTAGGAGAAATTTGTAGCATATTGGTATTTTTAAACTTGAAATATAAATATAGAGAGGTAAAAATGAGATAGATAATTTATCTACCTACTATTTGTATAAGTATATAGGTACTTATCTGATAATCTAAGAGTATTACCTACATATTTACAATGTCATCACACATAATAAGATTAATTGATAATAACAAGACTTTAATTTGGTATACATTCATTAGTATGTAGTGTACGTCCAAAAGCCAGGTTTGTTTACCACATACACTCCTCTTCTTAAAGCTCACGACCCAACTATGACGTCACGGTCATTTCACACGGTATTAAAGTTGAAAATCGCATGATAAAATGGTAAAAATAGCGTTATTTTTTCATTTTTTGGCGTTAATTTCGCTTTAATCACAAAACTTTTACGGTTATTCCCTAGATTTTACTGCTCATTATCAATACATAAAAAATTACACTGCGACTTTCGGGAAACGAGTTTCTGTCTTTCAACAAAAAGATCAGAGGTGTTTTCCACTTTTTTTTAAATCTATACAAGATATAAAAAATATTTTACGGTTATTCCCTAGATAAAGGTTCAATGTATCTACCCTATTTTGTTTCAAAGCATGTTTATAAGGTTGTCGAGATCTAAGTCTCCCATTTTTAGAAATTTTTGAAATGTCAATATGCATACTTTTAACAAGAAGCATAAAAAAAGATACATCATAAAATGCGGTAGTAGAGAGAAAGCACTATTCAACTTGCTTTATGATTCCCCTTAGAATCGATATATCTCTCTCTATATATTCGGTAAGTATATACTTATTTGTCCTATGGAGAAATACCAGAAAACGCTTTAGCAATGTATCACATCGGAAAACACAGGGAAATAATATTGTCTGTTCATTGTATGTGTACAAGCAATGTCGATTATTTTCTCCAGACACAAATGTTTTTATTGGCGCGTAAAAATGTTTCATGATTGGTTCAATAGATGGTGGTAGTATACTAAATAACTAAATACTTACTAATAAATTAAATAACGAAATGTACAGGTAGTATTGAAATTAATGCAACATCCCTAATCGACAATCAATATTTTAAACAAATACAAATGTGTAGGTAGAAAAAATTATTTGTTCCGGTAATAAACGATATACCTATGTGGTAAGATTTTCAAGAATTTCCACAGATTCTTATTAGATTCTAACATGTTTGTAGATGTAGGTAGGTATATTGTTTATGGATGTTTTTTTTTGCATATTTGACGCGAATTTCGACCTTTATTTTGGATTATCGTAATTGAAACATTATCATGTGGCTTTGAAAGTAAGAGGAACCACACTGAAAAAAAACTTGCATTAAGACGGTTTTTCGTTTTTCTTCAATATTTTTGTTCTATTTTATTGTTTTAGGGATTTTTGCAAGTTTATAAAATTATAAAATATTGTTCAAGTCCATTTTTTTAATATTCGTGTTTTAATACCTGCAAAATTGTCCACTTCAATGATATAAATGTATGAAAAATAACAATGTGAAAATTGTGAAAATGACATGCCTTTTTACAAAAATTAACGCCACATTAACATTTCCCGAAAAATAACACCGATTTTTTTCAGGAAAGTCCATCCTTTGATGTATACAGAAAATTCGATGTTTTTTACCATTTTATTCAATTGATCTGGGTTTATTGAAATAAACCCAAATACATATTTGTGCACTTCACAGAAAGCTCAAAAGCTTGTGTTGTGAAGTGGAGTAAGTCGGGGATTGAACCCGCAAAAAAATGTCTTAGGTTTAATTTGATATTATTCTTTCACATGGGAACTTATAGCATTTGTATGTATATTACTCATACATTACATACGATATGTATTGTACTTATATCATTTAGTGAGCGAAGAGCTAAGCCGGTGAACTCATTCTCTGATTCACTCACTCGTCGAGTAGTTCAGTTCAGTAAAGTTTAGTTGTCTTCGGGTCGGCCGGTTTGCTACTCGTGTATAGTGAGTCGATGTTACATTGCGTCCCGTATACACTTTGTACATATGTGTGTCAGGTCAACGAATGTGTGTGTATGTTGGTACGTGAGTGTAGTATAGTGATGTCAAATTGTGATGTTAAAAAGTTTTGAAACAAAATATTCGTCAACGGTTGACTTTAAAGGATAAATAACACATTTTATAAAGATGGCATCACATCCTGAAATAGGGGTGGCGGATTTTATCCTGGTGGATGATCTCACGCCGGAGTCGTTCGTGGATAATCTGCATTTGAGGTAAGTACAATATATTATTGGTGTTAATAATTATCCATGTGTGCGCGTGTGTGTGTATTATAACGTATGACAACAGGTAGGTTCCTCATATCAGCGCCGACTCAAGAGGGCGTGTCGAGTTTAATTTCTTTTAAAATTATAATTACATATTTATATATGATATTAATTAATGCATTTAATTATGATTTATTCTCTTCATTTCTCTCTTGACGACCCATAGTGCGTGTGTGGAAGTACTTCTGCCTAAATGATTTTAAATTATAAATTTGGAACGCTTTCGTTTTTTTGACAGTTCTATACAATGAATAGCCTTAATCTTAGGCATGCATTACAAATGATTTACCTAATAGGTAAAATATAATACGTCAAAATTATACATATTTATTGTATATAGGTACCTACTTACCTATTTAGGTAAGTATGTATTGTTTACAATTACAAAAAGTAAAAATTTTGCAATTACAAAGGTAGTAATTGAGTTTGGGACAGTTGGTTAGAACGCAGGCTTCCAACATGGAGATCCCAGGTTCGAATCTCCGTGGTGACTATGATGTATTCTACACCACTACACTCCACGACACAAGGATTTAGCTTAGGTACTGTGAAATGTGCGGGAAACCTACCCAAACCCAGATCCATTTACCTATTTATGAAAAAAATATGTAGGCATCAGCTGTAGTCAGTCGTATGAATGTACATACTACATTGTATCTATATATTGGGTAAGTACCAGCTGAGCGAAGCTACCTAAGAACACGATTCCCATCGAGCTAACTTTTGGAAAAAATGATAGGTAGTGTCTAATCTGACGTAATCCCATAAGAAAGGAGAGGTGATATCAAGAAGTACCTCGTTGACAAAGAATTTTATTCCGTTGACGATATGTTGAAAAATTGATTTTATGTATGACAAAATGTCAATCAGAGCCCTTTACACTCTGATTGGCATTGATCTGATAATGATATTGTTTACGATACTTTGTTTGATGATATGCTGTGATGAAATGATATTGTAAAAATTGACGAGTCCAGGTGCCCGAATGCCTACAGACGATAGAGAACAATAAAACAATAAAAAAACAATAAATGTTTCCCTTCTGCAGAAATCCACCCTTGTCACTGGTAAGTACCTAATTATTTTAGGCAATATGCAGTATTGTTTTGTTACTATACTATTGTTCCATTTCCAATATTACATGTACCTGCTACCTACCTACCTACTAGTGGCTCGACCAGTTTCGTGAAGATTAAATTACATCATCAGGCGCTGTAAGTACTAAAAAGGCTCGTTTAAATAAATAAATAAAATCTTTATTGGATATAAAACATTACACCAAATGGGGGGTTTATTGCTGTAGACAATGTGTAGGCATTTTCACTTCATATTTATAGAAACATACCCATAGAGAATCATAACATTGAGCTTAGTTATTTCAGTATGTAGAATCTAGATACATTTAGAATGATTCACCACAACTTTTGATAAGAATGGAGTCAATATGCGGTATTGTTATCATATGCACACACTATGTACAATACAATGTGCTATTTTTTCATACTAAATAGTCCTTCTCTCCATTAACATACTGTTGTCTTCTTATCAAAAACTCTAGGTATGCATGGCCACAGGAGTTTATTAAGTACCTACTTAGGTATCTCATTGTTTTAAAAGTATGCATACTGACATTTCTAAAAACGAGAGATTAAATTTGGTAAGTATGAATTTTTCTGTAAAACCAACCGTACGGGAGTTATTTTGAAAATAGAAATGGATGGCAGAAAATAAATGGGGTTTTTCGCTACCAATTGAAGCGCGGCAGCCCTAGAAGGTCACATTTTTGAGCTTAATATTGTAGGACCGGCACTATGTAATAGACATGAGCGCCACGCCGGCAAAACGCTCACGCCGGCGGCGTGGGAACCGTGTAACTAAAAGTATTTATCCTTTGTTTCTTGAGACAGAAATCGAAATAAGTAATTTACCAGGTAAAAAAAAATAAGTATTCAGCTGTGGCGACGCTAGTATTCAGTAATTATATAAGATATCGAATAATAACTAATGCAGTTCCGTTCTAGACCCATTCCGTCGTCTGAATTACGTTCATTAGGTTTTGCATAAAAAAATCGAGGAATTTTCTGTGTCTTATTTATTCGATACTAAAACAAGAAATAGGATGGGATGGGAATATTAATAGTTTGGTTCTTCGTGGTGGAAATTAAATAAAAAACAAACGTTTTTTACGTAAGTAACTTTATGTTTTTCTTATCGATTTTTAGGACACCCAACGATTTTACCACGCTGAAATTTTTAAACCACGTGAATTTTGGCAGAATATCTAACCAAAATATGCGGCCTTTCGTCTTTTCGGTCAACCGTTCTATCTTTTCATTAGTTTAACCTTTGATTATCGAAGTACCTAATCAAAATTATTTTTATTCCACTTGACTAGATTCGCTATACTTCATTTGTTTCAATACAACACTGTGAAAAGGATAATGACTCCTTTTCTCTTCGATATTCATTTGGTAATTTTTGACGTGTCAAAGTGTCAAAATGTGAATATAATTAGATATTTTAACGTTAAAATCCAATTATTTCACTCACCAAAGGCTGCATTTTAATAATAAAAAAAATACTATCCCCTAACGTGGTTTCTCAGACTGTGATTACAGACTACTCTCAAATTGTAATTTATCTTTCCACCGGTAAGCATTACGTATTTTGGTTGATGTCATTATGAATTTATCCACCTTTCGACAAAAAACGCCATAATTTATGTTTATTCATTAAATATCCTTATTTTTACTCCTAAAATAACATCGCAAATAAGATAGTTTAATTAAATTACATAATTTTATTAAATTACCCTTCAACTACAAACAACAGTACATACAACACATATGTTTTTACAGCTTATGCTCAAGGAGTTTTGGATTTTGTGGAAGGTCGACCTCGTCATTGCAATTCTACACTTTATTTCAGAGTTTCAATTTTACTCACCGTTTAGCTAACAGCCCAAATATTGCCAAATGATAAACCTGTTCGACTGCACTGCCCATGGTGAGGCTCATTCTGATGCGTTTGACTTTATTGCTTAGTTTATTTTAACATGCCCTCCAATACCATGAAAAAGCAATAATAAAATTTTCCATTATTTTTAAATATGAGCTTTTATTTTACTTTGTCATTGAAATAATCATAGTTTTCAAAATAAATTAATCGATTTTATCATTATCCTTTTCACATATACGTATTTAATCATTTAAAACAATAGTGCAAGAAAATCCAATGCTCCCCCCCCACTTTGTATCCACGCCGCCGGCGTGGCGCCGCCGCCGGCAATTTTAGACATGGGCGCCGCCGCCGGCTTTTTTGCAGCCGGCGCACATGTCTACTATGTAATAACACATAGACCAGGCGCTGTGATAACTTTCGTATACTCAATATGAGCACCGAATTCCATCGATTGATTATTGTTGAGGATAGGTCAAGGAACAAGGATCCGTTTCTTGCCGCCCCATTTTTCGGTCCAATTTTTTTACACCCCCTCAAACTTTGTCGATGGGGTAAATGCTTTGAAGTCATTTTAATGATTATTTCAGTTTTAATTTTTAATTTCCCATCGACAAACTTTGAGGGGGTGGAAAAAAAATGGTCCGGAAAATGGGGTGTCAAGAAACGGATCCTTGTTCCTTGACCTATCCTCAACAATAATCAATTGATGGAATTCGGCCCTCATATTATGCAAACGAAACCCCTCTGGGCGCCTGCTCTATTGGTCTAATACCAAAAATTCAGAACTACCGGACCTTTTGCAAGACAATATATATAATTTTACTGTAGTAACAGGAAATATTTTCAGAATGTATTTTCAAGTGCGGTTATTTAATTAGACTCACACATTATCCAATATAAATATATACATAATTGATAAGATTAGATATAATTATTTTAATACATAATTATCAATTACTGATCGATAAAATAGATTATATTCTTTGTACGCATACCTAAATTACTTGGTATACTTAATCATAATTCTGAAAAAAAAATGTAGGTACTTAGGTATTGTGATTACATAATATCGTTATTTATAATTATATAACTATTTTTTTATATTTGCAAGTGTAAGCGCAAAATAAGAATAACATAAGCAACAAAATCGATTTTGACTTATTGTCTAAAAATGGGACCGAATATAAAAAAAATATCAACTAGAATCACTCCGTTTTACCTTGAACATTTTAACAAACAAATTACAGCATTATATCTAACAAACTATGGGAGCAATGTCAATTTTCAGAGGTAGCCTTGGAATTATTTTTTATCGACAAAAAATTACAAAAATCAAATTTCTAACTGCTAGAGTACCTAATAAGGTTATTAGGGAAATAAGTGACTGCATGACTCGTGTTGTGACAAGAATGAATGTGAATAAACTAAGATGGTTTGGGCATGTTGAGGGAAAGAAAGGTGACAGGATGACAAAGAAGATATATTTGAGTGAGCGAAGAGGGGTGAGGAAGCGCGGCCACCCGAGACTGACCTGGGCCGATCATGTCGACCAGATCCTCAAGAATGGACGCGTTTTGAGTAAAAGGAATCGGAGAGCATTGCATGAACGTGACGGAGGCTAGGAGTGTGTGCAAGGATAGGGCGGTCTGGCGCTCTGTTCTCTCTGCCTACCCTGCAAGGGACGTGGCGTGAGGGTATAGATAGATAGAATAAAGTTACTAAAATATAAATTCTCATTTATCCATGTGTAAAGTCTTGTGATGATATCTTTAGTATTAGCTGAGTAATCTTACTTTTCCCTCAGCAATTTTTCTACTATGTCCTCTTTGAGTGAAGAATTAGATTGAACGTAACGTAATATTAATATACTAAGTAGGTAATAATAGAGTGGAATCAGTTGAATGGACTCCCACGAGTCCTATTTATAGTTAGTCATATAGTTTAATCTATTATTACTACATTACATACTATAGACGTTAATAATACATATATTCTACTATACAAGTCATTTACCACCCCGTGACATCGTGTCAACAATTCTGAAATACATTGCACTGCAATAGGTATATTATGTAGATAAATGTAACATTATGTTCTAAAAAAAAAAAATCGTAAGTATGCATATTGATATTTCAAAAATTTCTAAAAACGGGAGACCTTAGATCTCGACAACCGTTACTGTAAAAGATTTTTTATATATTGTATAGATTTCTCAAAAAAAATAATGTAAAAGACACCTCTGATCTTTTTTCCGAAAGATAGTAGCAACTCGTTTCCCGAAAGTCGAGGAGATTTTTTTTGTATTGATTATGTGTATTAAAACCTGGGGAATAACAGTAAAAGTTTTTTGATTGAAGCGAAATTTACCGCAAAAATGGAAAAAACGCTATTACCATGATTTTGTGACTTCACATCCTAGATCCGTTTTTTGCGGTCTTCCGAAACAATACCGATCACGCTCTTCCGAAGTGCTTGAAATCGTTCATTCCAATGGCGCCTCCCACCAAGAATTGACAGAATCAATTTTGTAAAAAGATACGAGTTCTATTCGTGAAGCACTTCTGTGAGTAACTGGATACTCTCGATAGCTCGGTGTCTTCCAAGTTTGAGCTGGAGACTGACTGACGATCTGGATTTCTTTTCCAACGCCCTTTCATACGACACCACACACGACCCCACACGACTCTTGGATCCCCTGAAACCCATTACGTATATTTTTTGTATCTGGAAAAGGATGACGCAATGTCATATTTCTATATTTATAGTTTATATTGTCACCGAGTTTACGTACGTCTACAAAGTTTAACCTAGTTTTTACTCTAAGTTTTTTAGTTATTTATACCTTTATAGGTAAGATGTAGGTAAATATTGTCACGTAATACTTTCACAATAGTTCAACCCTTGAATCATAGATTTGGAACCACCCTTGTGTCGATGACTTACTCCTATTATCTATATCGTTTTATTAGCTATGAATTTGGCGATAATGGAAGTTTCTCAGCGAATAGAATCATCCAACTATTCATATACTAGGGTAGTAGATAGGGTAGGTATCTATATCGCCACTGTGACTAGACCAATGACTCATACAAGTATAAACCATTTCACTCCATTTATGTACCTATCGTCCCTATAGATACAATAGTATTACAGTCTGTGTTTTTATTCGATTTGTTCAGATTCTTCAGGCAACCAATTTTGTGTGATAATCTATCTATCTATTAATCTACATAGTACATATATGCCCAATCCCACCAACTTTTACCTAGGAAGGAGAGCCTTAAGAAATTTCCATGCAAAAACAGAGATAATATTCTATTTATTGAATAAAGAACATCAGCCACCAGCACCACCACAGCCTAAATCCATATGAAATGCAACATGCAACTCACCTACGTTAGGTGCCCAAATATCTCCGCACAGAGTAGGTGAGCTGCATGTTGCATTTCATATGGAGTTAGGCTGTGGTGGTGCTGGAATCTGATTTTCTTCATTCAATAAATAATAGAATATTATCTCTGTTTTTGTATGGAAATTTCTTAGGGCTCTCCTTCATAAGTAAAAGTTGGTGGGATTGGGCAATACCCTCACACCACGTCCCTTGCAGGGTAGGTAAGAGGACAGAGCGCCACACAGCCCCTATCCTTACACACACTCCCTGCTTCCGTCACATTCATGCAATATGTCATACACGCTCTCCGATTCCTTTTACTCAATCAAATATAATTAATTAAGATATACCTGATTATAGGTATATAGATTTTTATTTGTTTGTCTTCTCCAGGCTCCTCTGTCCTGAGAGATCACATCGTCCAACTGGGCATCCTCCACCTTCTTCCTCAACTTACCCTACAGTTACGTAGTAGTTAGTAGTCACTATTGTTATTATTAATTAATTTATTAGAAGGATCAAAGACCTCTGATTCGATTTAATTAAGTAGGTAATGAATTAAAATATGGCTACACTACAATATATTGCATACTTTATATAGTAAACTCACAGAGAGTATACACTATATTCATATGATCAGTGGCGGATCCAGAATTCAATTTGGGGGGGGGGGGGGCTGAATGTCGTCACATGGGAAAAGTACTGTCACTAAGCGTTTTGGGGGGGGGGGGCTAAGGGATTGAAACCCCTAGATTTGTTGTATATAAAGTACTGTCACCCATGGTCATGGGGAGGGCTTCAGCCCCCTAGCCCCCCCTGGATCCGCTAGTGCATATGATGAAAGAAGTAAGTAATAGGTAGTGTATACAATGGGCGTCGCCAGCCTCGGAACTGGGGGGGCAACAAAATTTTAGAAAAATGACATAGCATAAAAACGCGTAAATAGAGCCGCAGGCGAATTTATTTTGTGAGATATAGTGAAGAAGGTCATGTGGTTTGGTTTATTTGAAAATGTACATAATAATTTGCACAGTATTGTGTATTAAAAATTATCTTTTTAAAAAGTAATGAAAAAATAGCGCTGCAGGCAATTTTTTTATGTAACAATTATTTTGATGGATTTTCATTATAATTTTGGAAAATTTCTGACTTGATGAGAAAATGTGTGGTAGCACTGTGATTTTTTGTGAAGTTTTATCATTTAGTATGAAAAATTATATACCTACCTATTCCAATATCTAGGGGGGCAGCTGCCCTTCCTGGCAACCCCCATGTACTGTAATATAAACATATAATACTGTACTGTACTATACAATCATGATGACAATACAACATGTCACAATATTAGGTGTGAGTATAATCATTGTATAATATGTATTATTAGATATGTATTGTGGTGTTATAGTATAGTGTAGTGTGTGATATAAACGCGTGTCACACATCCTGTCATTTATCACATTATATACTAGACTCCATATAATATGAATTATTACTTTGCGTTTAGATACGCAATCTAATCATGTCTTATGGCATTTCCTTTAAGTAATGAGGTGTGTAGTGTATAATAATGTATGTATATGAATATATCTAAATAGAGGATCCGTCATACAGTCACATCTCTTCCGATGTTCATTTCATTTCCTTTATATTTATTATGTCGTCTATCGTATATTATTCTTCAATGCCTCGTATATAATTTTATTCTTAAAAGTAAGAATAAATAAAATAAATAAATAAAACTTTATTGCACATAAATTTACACACAAAGGGCGGATTTATCGCCTGTTGGCGATTTCTGCCAATCAACCCATGCATATTGACATTTCAAAGATTTCTAAAAACTGGAGACCTTAAATTAGATCTCGACTACCGTTACTAAATATGTTATGGAAAAAATAGAGTAGATACATTGAACCTTTATCTGGGGAATAACTGTAAAAGATTTTTTATATCTTGTATAGATTTCTCAAAAAGAATTGTGAAAAACACCTCTGATCTTTTTTCAGAAAGACAGAAACTCGTTTCCCGAAAATCTCCGCTATTTTTTTTTTCATTGTTCTGATAATATGCATTAAAATCTAGGGAATGATCGTAAAAGTTTTTTGATTGAAGCGAAATCAACCCCAAAAATGGAATAAACACTATTTTTACCATTTTGTCATGCGATTTTGAACCCTAATGCCGTGGGAAATTACCGTGACGTCGTAGTTGGGTCGGGAGCTTTAAGTAAGTAGAAATACTATAAACGAACACAGTAACCTGATGCATTAGGCTATTATAGTTGGGGTTGTATACTATTATACTCGTATATAGACTTTCGCTACCCTGATTACGAGTAGCCTTGCGTTTTCATTTTCGATATTTTCTGACCTAATTCATGAAAGACAATACAACATGCAACTAGCTTTTATATAAACCGCTATATCAACTCACCACAAGATTTGGAATTACTTTCTTCTGTAAATCTGAGAGAGTCACTTCCCAGAATAGAAGTAGGATAGGTACACCTATCTGTTATCTTGTCAATAATTATTTACCAAGTGCAATAGACTCGTAGACAATAAATTATTCAGTGTCTTTGCGTGTCACGCCATGTCAATCTCTTGTATAATCAGACATATTAAATTATTACATGAATTACATGAATATATAATTGTATATTCAATTATATATTCACTTCACTCATAGCCCAGGAAATTTAGCTTTGTAGCGTAGATAATTGTCGGAAAGCTGGAAACTGTTTTAATCTCTTCATTAACAAGCAAAGAAGGTTTCCTGAAGTTTGCACTAATTTTACGCTTGTGCTAAGTACAGGGTGTCCCAAAAACAAAAAAAAAATTGAACTTTTTTCAGTTTTTCATTAATAACTCCTAAAGGAAGCATTCTAGACAAATTGTGTTCTCCTGTGAATTAAAGTAGATAAAATTTTTCGTCTACTGAGCATAAATACTACTCTCTACTTTGAAAAATAACTGAGAAACAGCGATTTAAAATTGTGATGTTTTTGTCAACAAATGACAAATCTCTTAATTTTCTTGAATTGTTGTTGAATATCTTTTAATCTATGCTACTTTCAGCAAATTTTAGTACATATGATTCAATTTACGGTTAATTTTCTATAAACTGGCATTAAAATTTTACCTCTATATTAAATGGTTTAGGATGTAGAGGTATTTAAAGACAGACGAGTGAAATAGAGAAATTTTTTAAACGATAGATTTCGGTATGTGAAAGGTAAGATAGACTTAATTTTGCGGCTCTTTCTTAATAACGTACAATATTTTTAGTTAAAAACCGAAATTTCGCTATTGATACGCCACTGTGTAACAAATTATATCGAAAAGACTATTTTTTTACCTTCATCAGTTTTACTAATATAACTCCTGAACGGTTGATGTTAGGGAAAAGATATTTTAGTCAAAATTTAACTAAAACTTATTTACTATAACTTGATTTCAAAATTAACTCTGTAACTTAAATAATAATTGAGTTACAGTGTTTGAAAAAAAGCATTACTAAAAAAATTAAATTGCCTCGGCTATTTTTGTTGAATAACTCCTGAACCGTGATATAGAGAAAAAGTTCAAGAGATTTAAATATAAGGTAAATAAATTTTCTATAACACAAGCGTAATAAAATAACTTTAAAAGTTATAGTAAGAAAGTTATGGATGATCAAAGTCAATATTTTGTGTAACCATTCTACGTTTGCTTATGAATTATATTTGCCTAGTAAGCACCTCCGAGCCGGTGTAGTATGAAATATGTCTGCCTAATAAAGTACCTGCTTGCCATATAGTATGAAATATATCTAAACAAGCGTCGAATGGCTACACAAAATATTGACTTTGATCATCCATAACTTTCTTACTATAACTTTTAAAGTTATTTTATTACGCTTGTGTTATAGAAAATTTATTTATCTTATATTTAAATCTCTTGAACTTTTTCTCTATATCACGGTTCAGGAGTTATTCAACAAAAATAGCCGAGGCAATTTAATTTTTTTAGTAATGCTTTTTTTCAAACACTGTAACTCAGTTATTATTTAAGTTACAGAGTAAATTTTGAAATCAAGTTATAGTAAATTAATTTTAGTTATATTTTGAGTAAAATATCTTTTCCCTAACATCAACCGTTCATGAGTTATATTAGTAAAACTGATGAAGGTAAAAAAAATAGTCTTTTCGATATAATTTGTTACACAGTGGCGTATCAATAGCGAAATTACGGTTTTTAACTAAAAAAATTGTACGTTATTAAGAAAGAGCCGCAAAATTAAGTCTTCCTTACCTTTCACATATTGTAATCTATCATTTAATAAATTTCTCTATTTCACTCGTCTCTCTTTAAATACCTCTACATCCTAAACAATTTAATATAGAGGTAAAATTTTAATGCCAGTTTATAGAGAATTAACCGGCCATTGAATTATATGTACTAAAATTTGCTGTAAGTAGCTTGGATTAGAAGATATTCAACATCAATTCAAGAAAATTAAGAGATTTGTCATTTGTTGACAAAAACATTACAATTTTAAATCGTTGTTTCTCAGTTATTTTTCAAAGTAGAGAGTAGTATTTATGCTCAGTAGACGAAGAATTTCATTTACTTTAATTCACAGGAGAACACAATTTGTCTAGAATGCTTCCTTTAGGAGTTATTAATGAAAAACTGAAAAAAGTTCAACTTTTTTTTTGTTTTTGGGACACCCTGTACTTAGCACAAGCTTAAAATTGGTGCAAACTTCAGGAAACCTTCTTTGCTTGTTAATGAAGAGATTAAAACAGTTTCCAGCTTTCCGACAATTATCTACGCTATACCCCCTTTTTTAACGTTAAAACACCGGTCTATCAGACATTATGAACTAAATTAGGTACATCAATATTTGATATATTTTTTGCATGGTTTGCTGAGTGTTTTTTGACCCACATTTGGTGCAAACATATCATAATCGAGGAGGGTCGCAAAAATAGGCTACACGCTATTGATATTGCACCTTTTTGTATTGTAAACTTTTCAAAGGCCTTGAGGCCGTTAAAACAATAAATAAACAAATAAATATTTGCCACCCCTGTAGTATATTATAGTAACTTGATTAAATTTGTCGTCTGAAACATCGTTTGCCCCTACATTTTCCTCTTAAAATTTCAGAAACTTACCATTTCTCCAGCACCTTAAAATTTTGCACACATATTTGCCTACTAATACTTTAGGTTCGCGACCCAACTATGACGTCACGGTCATTTCCCGCTTCATTAAGGATCAAAATCGCATGAACAACAATCGCATGATTAAATGGTAAAAATAGCGTTTTTTTCCATTTTTGGGCGTTAATTTCGCTCAATCAAAAAACTCTTAAGTACGTTATTCCCTAGATTTTCATGCATATTATCAATAAGTACAAAAAAAATCTCTGCGACTTTCGGGAAACGAGTTGCTGTCTTTCATAAAAAATATCAGAGGTGTTTCACACATTTTTTTTGAGAAATTTATACAAGATATATACACCTTTTACGGTCATTCCCTAGATAAAGGTTCAATGTATCTACTGTATTTTTTCCAAAGCATATTTAGTAACGGTTGTCGAGATCTAAGGTCTCCCGTTTTTAGAAATTTTAGAAATGTCAGTGTGCCTACTCTTAATTATTTCTTGAGTAAATTCACAGTTAGTGCGAATCACACTAGGGTTTCTAGTCACACGTAGAGAAAAGAAAAACAATATACTATTTCACCTCCCATAGGCACTTTACGTTTTGACCTTTCCAAGCAGTTGTTATTGCAATTGGAAGCAATATTGAATACTATGTTGCCATATTGATTGCCACATTAAATAATGATGATCACGATTGTTTATTCAATGTCAGTGTTACGTATGCAGTATGGTGTGGTGTTATGGAAGAGATTGTTGCAAAACATATTATTGCAACACTTCTACCATTGTCTGCATAGTCTATAGATAGTAGTACTTATGTAGATTGTAGATACCATCACTTGGTACAGGAAATGAAGGCCTATACTCTTTCACCTTCCACAGGTTATTGTCAATGGAAATCTCAGCACAACTTATTATAGTTCGCAATGTTTACACATTAAGGGAACGTACCCATACTACGTGACCCGTTGGGGGGAGGGGGGGGGGTCTTCAAAATATCACAGGTGCGGGGAAGGGGGCTTCGGTTTTCGTCACGTAGTCAATATCCTCTAAGGAAATCTCGCGTTTTTCGAGATATACTCAAAAATGACGCGCAGCATTTAGTGATTTTTAAAACTCATAGGTAACACATTAAACCATGTTTATGGTTTACTATAGTACGTGAAAACTAAGGGGGAGGGGGGAACTTGGTACATGTTAAAGGTGGTCACCAAGGGGGGTGGGGGATAAAAAATGGGTCACCTAGTACTGGTACGTTCCCTAATGTGTTTTAAAATTTTTGTGGAAACTGGTGTGGAATACGGTGCAGATAAACACAAGACGGCCCCTCAAAGGAAACTTGAGGAGTAGTCTGGATTTCTTTCATTCTATACGTTTTTTGGTGTGCTGTATCCGAATCCGAGGTTTGCCAACAAAATTTCGTTACTGAAAATGGCGAAAATCGGCGTTTTCGAGTTCTAATAAAAGTTGGCCAGAAAATAAAAATTAATCGCCTTGTTTGACATAGGTTATAAAGACTCCACTAAATTCACATCCCTTAAGTGACGCGAGGTGTTGAGAACTTGTTAGGTTTCTTCGTGAATCTAATATTTGGATATTGCTTGCCATATGCTGGGATGTTGTTCTAGTAATAATATTTATAGATGGATTATTCATGGAAAGGTAATGATGCTTCAGTTTACTCTAGAAAGAAAGAATAGTTGGAGCTAGTCTGATATGAAGTGGAAGATTATCCCATAATCTATAGCCGCGTGTGTAGTGAAAGAAGAGGTGAAAAAAGATGTGTGATGTGAGGTTATGGTTAACAAACGGCGTCCACTTGAATGTAGAGATAAGCCATGAGATGCCAAGGGTGTGAAGTTGGATTTCATTATTTTTAAACACAAAAGCTTTCTGAAAAATTCCCGAAAGACTTATGGTACTCGTATATATACGTACGTCTAGTCATTTTATGTATAAAATAGACAAGAGCGAAGAAATATTTCTGTATTTAGATCTAGTATTCTAGTATTTACATTCCATTCAGTCTTCCAAATCCCATTACATTATAGTGACATGTCGCACATGGAGAATGTTCAGACAGATCCCTCATCCCACAAACATCAGAGGATACGAGTATTATAGTACATCACATACTACACCAGTACCTGTAGTATACATTACACATAGGGTTACCAGACGTGCTGGATAAAAAACCAAACAAGTTTTAATACCCCCCCAGATATTTTTTCATACTTTCAAATACGCACAAATTTTTCCCCGATGATGACCGCTGAAGAGTGTATTTTCCCTTAAGGAAATATAAAAAATATACCAACGTAAATAGATAGTTTAAAGTATAATGTTAAGAAGCAGCGTAGGCGAATTTTATGTTATGAAAAAATGCTATACCTAATTACATACTTGACGATGCTACCTAAGTTTTCACAAGGAATGTAGGCACCAGTGGCGAAGAGTGGATTTCTGCAGAAGGGAAGCCGGGGCTAACATTTCTTATTGGATTACGTCAGATTAGACACTATTATACCTATCATTTTATCCAAAATGTAATTCCGTTGGAATCGTGTTCTTAGGGAGCTTCACGCCTGGTAGAGGTACCTCTACTGCGTACGAAAAATGAGAACACAATGGAAATAATCAAGATTGTATTCCTTTGAAGTTTGAAGGATGTTATGAAAAAAAGATACTTGATAAGGCAACTGATCGTGTTGAACTTCTTGACGTCCGACCGAAATAAACCGGACAGCCCTTTGTCCGGTTTTACAAGATTTTTTCGACCGGACAGATGTGATAAAAACCTGACATCTGGCAACCCTAAGTATACACCAGTGTCATGGAATTGGCTCAGAGCCAGGAGTTGTACTCTCTCGTCACTGCCAGTGTCACTGCGTAGGAAGATGATTAGTAAACATAAGAGTCACTGAAGACTGTCGAGGGATTGTTGAGGGCAGAAAGCGTGAGGTCATATGAGAGTATATAAATAAGTACTAAATGAAATAAGCATTAAAAATACAAATGCATCATAAACAATTATGTCTAATCCACGAGCATATAATTTTATCTTTATGATTTCTTAGTAGCTATATTTCAATACAGTAATTATTAGATACTTAGACTGACAAACAATACTTACATGCTATGAATACATGGTTGGAGCGCAGACTTCTCATCAAAAGGTGCCTAGTTCGAATCTCGACGCAAAATTAACCCCAAAAAATGGAAAAAACGCTATTTTTACCATTTTATTGTGCAATTGTTCACGCGATTGAGAACCTTAATGCCGTGAGAAACGACTGTGCCGTCATTCTTGGTGCCAAGCCCTTAATACTAACTTACATGGTTTGTACCTACCATAAAGTTAGCAACCTGTATTACAGAAATATGTTAAAAAATCAAGAAATAGTAAACCATGAAATTTATCCACCAGGGCGAACTTATTTGATTTTCATAACAGAGTTTATCGAATTATTTTACCCACCATCCCATACGTTAACATTTTAACCGATGCATGGTTTAATATTAAGTGTAGTCAAGTCACCATAATAAACTAAATAGTGACTCCCTCTTTCCAATACGCGGTCTTCTTACTTTTATTCAGCTTTGAATGTTTCTCGTTATAGTAAATCGGATAGATACCTACATGTCTATACGCAATTAGCAGAGGTGGGCACCGTTAATGAAAAAGTTAACTTCGTTAATCGATAATCCGTTAACTAAAATGTTAACTTCGTTAATCGTTAAAGCGTTACATTTGGAAAAATGTAACGGAAGTTAACGTTAATCCGTTAAAGCGTTAATGTAAAAAATCGCGGTTAAACGGCATGAAATAGAACTACCCCCTCTTCTTCTTGATAATGTTGTCATTAAATTATCTGAGAAGGTAAAAAATCTCGGTATTATGTTCGATCAATGTCTCTCTTGGCGACCTCAAATGTCCGAAATAAATCGTAAACTATTCTACTCTCTACATTCACTAAAGAGACACCAGAACTTTCTCCCGAAACCGACAAAGATCCTCCTTTCTCAAACCCTTCTCCTACCTCTACTGGATTATGCGGACGTTGCATATATGGATATTACATCCGAACAAACCATGAAACTGGAACGTCTGCAAAATGTATGTATTAGATGCATCTTCGGTTTGAGAAAATATGACCATATCACAGACTTTAGAAATGAACTAAAGTGGCTAACGATGACTCAGCGTCGTCATCTCCATATTCTCTCTCTTCTTTTCAATGTTTTGAATAATCCTGCTTCACCTGATTACCTTAAATCCAACTTCACACCCCTGGCATCTCATGGCTTATCTCTACGTTCAAGTGGACGCCGTTTGTTAACCATACCCTCACATCACACATCTTTCTTCACTTCTTCTTTCACTACACACGCGGCTAGACTATGGAATAACCTTCCACTTCCTATCAGACTAGCTCCAACTATTCTCTCTTTCAAAAGTAAACTGAGGCATCATTACCTTTCCTTAAATAATCCATCTAACAATCCCGTGGTTCCTTCCTTGTCCTTCATCCCATCCACATATCTATTTATATATGTATAAGTATTCTGTATATTATTATTATTTTCATATTTATTTATATTTTTCTTATTTTTCATACACTTGTATGTAATGTGTATATCAAATTAATGTCACAAGTGGTTGGTTGGCAGATATTGCCTACGGCAATAAACCCGCCATTTGGAAGATATGTTTTCTTTTCAATAAAGATTTATTTATTTATTTATTTACATTAGTACAACTACTATCACATTGACACTATCGCGATGTATCCCAACAAAGTGAAATTTCTTTTCCAACTCCCAACCCACATACGATACCACACATAACCCCATACAACCCTTGGATTATCTAATGCCAGCGTCGCCAGTGGATGATGTCTATGCAAACAATCAAATATTAACGGACTAAATTAACGGAAGTAAAATGTAACGGAAGTTAAATAATCAGTTAACAATTTTTGGAAATGTTAACTTCGTTAATTAACGATTAACGGATTAACGCTTTTCTGCCCAGCTCTGGCAATTAGGTATAATTCTACTATCTTACATCAGAAACAATCATGCATGACTGGTAGAGTTCATTCATTCATTCATTCATCAGATAGAGTCATCACATCACTGTATTTGCATACCTAATAGTTAAACAACGATAATTAATTATAATATTATGTTTAACAATCATTCACTAGCATTTATTTATATGTAAATGTAGTGTAAATAGACAATCGTGTAAATGTAAATGTAAAATAGTATGATTCATATGAAGTGTAATAATATAACATTATGTAGATTATTATTCATTGAACATTACATATTGTAATATTATGTTTGTTTGTTTTATGTATTGAGTTAAATCAATATGATTCCATAATAACAATTCTAAGAAGTGTAAATCTTGTAATGTAAAAAAAGTAAGCCAACCTTATTGTTCCATTCAATTGGAAGAAAAGAATTTCGACGTCTCCGACAAAATTCAGGAGAGCAACCTGCGATGGTACGGGCATGTCAGCAGAAGACCGCCAGAATATTTTGGAAACAGGGCACAAACGCTTAATGTTCCCGGTAGGAGATCCAGAGGAATACCCAAGCGCAGGTCGAGGGAAAAAGGTGAGCCAGTAGGAAACACCTGTTCTCTACCGCTGTGCTACGAATTTAATTTATTGACGCAGTTGGGAGCAAATTTTTCATGCAAAAGATGCCTGGTTTAAATCTCATTGCTGACGATGTATTCCACACTTCACAACATGAACATTCATCATACTGTATGAAAGTGTGAAGTTGGAGTACCTACTTATGAGTTATATAATATAATTCCCTCATACCTAAATACCTTCATATTATGAGGATGTGGATGATGTATATTGTGTATCTATTTACAGTCTGAACATAAGACTTTGATAAAAATTAATGACATGTTTATTTTGTATTTGAATTCCTTTGATAACTCTCTCCATGTCTGAATATGAACAACGCATTCCTTCAAAAAATAATTATTCTTGAAGATGGTATTTTATTTATAAGTTCTATGCAGTGCCATGATAAGAATGTAGGAAATGCTAGTCCCACCCACCGCATACCCACACGTCATGATGAATATATGATGGCATAATAGTATTTAATAATTACTACATACATTAGCATAGGTGCACAATGCATCAGGTAAAGGTACATAATAGTATCATACTCCGAGTAAGAAACTGAAAATAGTACCTTATTTTGATATCACATAACTCTTTAGATAATAGTTTTACTAAGGAACTTTGTAGACTTCGGTTGCAGGGAATTTAATACTCTACAACTTTGAATTACAATTTTTCTCTCTAAGAGAAAAAAAAAATCTCTAAGAGGCATTTTTAAAAAGTTATGAAAAATGACAGAAATCTCGACAGTTTTTACTCGTTCTAGCGAACGCACAAGGGTGAAGAGGTCACAAACTTGGATTCCGAACCACAGGATCAACCTATATAGGTAGCATATCCAAAAATAAGAACTAGGTACTTCTCATTTTGCAAGGTAAAACCCCCTAAAGTACGTGGACTATATACTAGCTGTATTTTGCACTGCATATGAATCGTCTTTATATGTACCTAATACACGGAATAAGGAAATGTAATGTTAAGTAATTATTAGCATTTGGTACTGATACGTACCACTCTATGTACATTTATATATCTACATGCTCTGTTATACTATAGCATGTCTATCTAAAATCTTCTCTTCCTATGATAACCTTTCCCCTTCTTTCCTTCTTCCTAACTTCCTTTAGAAAATGTAGGTTTGTGTGTGTTTTTTCCTTTTCGTTGTTTGTAGTTATTACTAAGGTAGTTTTTGAAGTATCAATTGAAAATACTTAATATGCATTAAAATCTAGGGAATGACCCTCAAAGTTTTTTTTAATGAAGCGGAATTAAAAAAAATTGATAAGTAAAAAAAACATGTTTTTTACATTTTTCATACGATTGTTCATGCTATTTTGAACCTTAACGCCGTGTAAAATGACTATAGGAAAAAAAAGACCGTGACGTTATAGTTGGCTTCCTAGCTTATGCCACATATTCTATTTTTATGTCATCCTATCGTCAATCATTCTTTCAATATGTCCAAACCATTTTAATTTACGTTATCTTATAACCGCAACTATGTAAATATGCGTCTGTGTAGGTGGAGTGGAATACTTTACTGACGCAGGTTTTTTTTTATTTTAAAACAGTTAAACTGTTATGATGTTTGATTATACAATATTATTGATTGACACAATAAAAGAAAAAATAACATATTACATTAGGTACTTACTTACGCATTATTACACACCTAAAAATAAACACTGAGATGGTCGGTAGCCTGGTTGGTAAATGTCAACGCGCTTGATTGTTAATCCAGTGGGCGCGGGTTCCATCCCCGATTTTATTTTTTATTTTATTTTATTAATCTTATAGAGTGCATACAGTTCTTACATACAATATAAACAATCACAATATCACCTGCAATCCTGCAAATAAACCAGTGAAGACTCAAATATTACTTAATTACAAATCCTGGGCAACACACAACATTTAAAAATCATATACAAAATTAATATCAAAAAATCAAACAGATAAAGAGAAAATTATGTACAAAGAATTCACAAAATAATCAAAATTAATGATATAACTCTATTACGCACAAAAACACACACACACACACACACACACACAGTTCAATCACAAGCTGGAACAAAGATTTTGAGACCGATGCCGACCTACTCCTCTTCACGACACAAGCTTTTGAAGCTTACTCTGAAGTGTAGAAATTATATTAATTAGTATTTCAAAAAAACAATGGTAGCGCCCACGGACGTCGTCAGGGGGAGGCAGGGGGGCAGCTGCCCCACCTTACAGATTGGAATAGGTAGAGGTAGTATATATCTTCTTCTTCTCTATGTGTCCTGTCGGGTCCCCCCGACGTTGACGACCACTTGGGAGAACGCCTCTCTGTCCTGGGCAGTGCGAAAAAGCTCCTCCACAGTTCTGATCCCGGTCCACTGCCGAATATACCAAATGTTAAACCTCACAAAAATCACTTTATTACTACAAGTTTCGTTGTCATTGTCATGATTGTTATGAATTGTCACTCTTGTGTACTTATTCCTCTTATTCTTTAGAAATGTATTGTTAAATACCTCACAGTGAATCCAGATGAAAAATGAAACACGCAGAATCTTTGTGAAATCGCAAAACCTGAATTATAATTGCGACCCCTCTGTAAACCCCTGTGGATAACCAATCATACTATATTAGTATTACCTTATACATATAACAACATTATACATAATATGACCTACCTTTCCATACAAAGTGACTCATTCAACAACACACTGACCTTAGACTTACCTTACCTTACCTTAGAAATATACCTAACCTATACCTATAGGTATAGTGTCTAACACTAACTCTTAACAGGTCTAACATATAAGATGATACATATAATATATAACATACTCAGCACAGTCAATGGTGACATCATTTTACATATATACCTACAAAATATAATGTTATTGTATAGACATTTACACACATAGGTTTAACTCAAGGCGATGCACTATGTATAAATGTAGGCATATAGGTAATTATTATTTTATCTAATTTGCCTCGAAACTCACTGATTGCAGAGTGATTCACTCACCTTGCATCAACATTCAACAGTCATCACATATTATGATATCCAGGCCCCTCGCATTTGTAAGCACAATATTTAATTAAGAGATTTCACATATGCCAAAACAATAAACGAAATAATTATGTCTTTCTGAAAATACCGAATATAAATTGGTTTTATTAGCTTTCACTAAGAAATCATTTTTATAAATTTCTCCCGTAAGGTGAAACATAGGGCGGAAAGTTTTTTACTGTATATGCCAGGTATATGCCTACAAATATCTCGGAAACTAGACATGGTATGAACTTGAAAGTTTGCATGATATCCAAATTAGTAGGTGATTAGATACCACTGTTAGATACCTATGTAATTTATATAATATGTTACCAGTTACGAAGAGTGGATTTCTGTAGCAGGGAAGCCGGAGTCAACATTTTTTATTGCATTAAGTATATCAGATTATTTATATTCTCTATTATTTTATCACTTCAAAGTTCAAAAGATAACTCGATGAGGATCGTGTTCTTAGGTATCTTTGCGCCTGATACTTACCTACATATTAGGTATATAATCTTAATCACTAATCATATACAGAGGTGTTCAAATTATTAGACTAAAAACAGCTTATTCAACATATAATGATTTGGCAGTATTTTAGTATTACATTATTTCGAATTTAATAATTTGTATGCATTCCCATAAGCATGATTATTCTTGTAGACATTGATTCTACTAAACTTCTGCACACTTTTTTTTATATCTTCGTATTACATGTATTTGGAGGAAAACCACAACTGCTTCTCAAGAAATAGCCCAATCATGAAACTGATTGTGGGCCATGGTTAAACATAAAAATTAAAATATGACATTAACCACATAAGTGCCCATAGTAAAAAAGTTCAAAAATCTGGCACCATGACGATGATATAAAAAAAGTGTAAGAAAGGTACATATATACTTAGAAATGTCAAAGGGAGAAGCACAAAGTATTAAATTCAAATCGTCTATTGAAATATTGTATTTATTCATAAATGAAGTCATTATTTACTGAAAAAATATTTTAGTCTAATAATTTGAACACCCCTGTACTTACAATATTATTGTAAAATGAAACAATTTACCTACATGCTGTATTGAATTGATAATGATGTAATTGTATACAAATACACCGTATTGTACAGGTATCACTATCTGTCTGCTAGTATCAGGTGATATCCTATCTATATACTATACTGTATACACTTCAGGTCTATCGTACGTTCGTATCAATGTTATCAATTTGTTATCAATAGTGTGCCTATACCTATTCACTTGATATCACTATTGTCTGTGTCTCAGTTGAATAGCTATTATGTAAACACAATATAGGTATATGAGGTAATGTAGGTAGTGACACACAGATTGATGCTAATAAATTATTTGTATAACCAAATTTATAGGAAAGAAAATACATAATATTTTTATGCCTATAGTAGGAAGGTGTGTACGTTTATGTAGGTACCTGCCTCTTTAAGGGGCATATGCTCTGGGTAAAAAATATTTTATTATCACCTAAGCTTTTTCAAACTTCGTATGAGAATATGTGCGCGAAATATGAATAACGTAAGCGACAATAACACAGAAAACTGTAAATCCGTGAAAAAGTATGAAAAAGTAGTCGATATGGTCGCACCCCCATACTACCCCTTCCCCGATCCTCACACTCATGCTGGTGTCAAAAATGTTCCTATTCATCTTATCGACACGAAAAACTATGGATATGACACTATTTCCATGTTGTTAGTTCTTCGGGTTTCACTGCGGGTCGAGTGGTTGGGTAACCAAGCTTTCGACACTAATATCGATTTTTGAATTCCACCCGCCTCTACCCCCCCCCCCCCCAGCCCCCCTCGTTCACTTCTGCGGGTGTCGGGAGGGTTACTATTCATCTATTCGACACCGAAAGCTATACATATATGGATACTAATATTTTTTTTAGGTTAGTATTATGTTCAGGTAGATCAGTGGCTCCCAACCATTTGAGAAGCAAACAATAATGGTTGTTTGATTTTTCCTTTCAGATTCCAACACAACAAAATCTACACATACATCGGGGAGGTGATGGTGTCTGTGAATCCTTACAAGACCCTAGACATCTATGGTCCCAACACAATGAGTCAATATAAAGGCAGAGAGATGTTCGAGGTTCCCCCGCATGTGTTTGCTGTGTCTGATGCGTGCCAGAGAGTTCTCAGACAACAGGTAATAAATCTTAATAAGCCAAAAAATTATAAAGAGTTACAAAAAAGACAATAGTAATGTGCTGAAGGACAGAAAAGCAATATTTTACAGTCAACCTGGGAAACTACCTAACCCAACCCAATGTTACCTAACCTAACAGAACGTAACCTAACCCAACCGAACGTAACCTAACCTTACTTACAATTCCACCGTTCCCAAGTTTCTAGACTGATGAACTCATATGTTTTTTTTTATCATGATTTACTGGTAGTCCTTATAATGAAATCACTGGGTACCTATACTAACATCTTTGCATGACAAATTAATAAATATGCTTTAATTAATATGTGTTAATGGAAAATCCAAATTGATGATTAATACCTAATGACATGATGAGTTGGCACAGTTAGTTGGAGCGCAGGTCTTCCAAACGGGAATTTCCTGGTTCGAACCCCAGTGCTGACAATGTATTCTGTACCTACCTAGCCTAGTGTCAAGTTTGTAATTTGATGGGTTTGTATATACAAGCCCAGATCCTTTAAAAAATATACACCTATTGTTGAATTTTTATCTTCTTCCAGGGTAAAGACACATGTATTCTAATCAGTGGAGAATCTGGCGCTGGAAAGACAGAGGCTTCTAAGTTTATTATGAAATATATAGCTGCCAACACAACGCAAATGCATAGGGAATATATTGAAAGGTAAGCTTCCTCCTTTGTCTTCTTAATGAGCCCTAGTTCTAGTTCAGGCCCTTATGGCCTAATCCAATATATACCAGTAGCAATCTCTAGTTTGATCTTCATATGCAGTGGAAATGAGGTCATTAAGAAGAATGTGTCGGAAAACATTGAGGGATAGGATGAGGAATGAGGTTATAAAAGAGATGAGTGAATGTAGGACTGGTGTTATGACTAGGATGAAAGCGAATCAGCTTCAGTGGTTTGGGCATGTTGAGAGAATGAATGACGACAGTATGACTAAAAATATATATTTCGGTGAACGAAAAGGTGTGAGGAAGCGGGGCCGTCCGAGGTTAACTTGAACCGACCATGTTGACCAGATTCTCAAAGACGGATGTGTTCTGAGCAAAAGGAATCGTAGAATGTGTATGACAAAATAGTATAACTGTGATGCAAGCACGAAGTGAGTGCAAGGATAGTTAGGCAATCTGTTCTCTATGTCCACTCCGCAAGAGATGCGGCGAGTGGATAGATCAGAAAAGAGTAGTTATGTTTAGATGGATCTTAGTATTTTAATTGAAATACATTTGCAGGGTAAAAAACGTCTTAATCCAATCAAACGCCATCCTGGAGACGTTTGGCAACGCCAAGACTAACCGTAATGACAATTCATCGAGGTTTGGTAAATATATGGACATCCACTTTGACTACAAAGGAGATCCAGTGGGAGGTCACATCAGCAACTATCTGCTGGAGAAATCTCGAGTCATTCATCAGCAAAGCGGAGAGAGAAACTTCCATTCATTCTATCAGGTAAAGTCACAACACAATACATTTTATTATTGTTCAAATTGAATAATCAAAGGAGTATTAATATGGAAAAAAAACTTAGGCCCGGCGCAAACGAAATGTAACTCAAATTATAGGTAAAAATGAGCAATTCAATACTGCATAGGGGGCATCATTGAAATCAATGGCTGTAATGTGTGACCAATTCCAGTCCATCCATCTGCGGCGGCTGGGAATCAAACCCAGACCGCCAGCCTAACACACCGGTAATCTATCCGCTGTACTATGAAGGCTGACAAGTAAAGAATCCGATGTTTACCAAAAAATATTGTAAATATTCGCATTAAAAAAAACATAAAGTCGTCATGGCGCCTACTGCCATCTACCCTGCAAACTTAATAAGTCGAGTAAGAGAATAAAAAAGATGGTTGGAGTGTACACTAAGTACCAAACCACGTCTCAGCAATTCCCAGTAATACGAAATCTTAATTTATGTTTGTTTTTTCTTTCAGATGTTAGGAGGTGGGTCAGATGCCCAACTCAGAGGCTGGGGACTGTCTAAGAGCAATAACTACAAACTCACAGGGTCTGTGAAGCCCACAGGTCAAGACTCCAAGGCCTACGCAGCCACCAACCATTCCTTCTCATCTCTTGGCTTCTCTCAGCACCAGACTAATGATATATGGACCATTGTAGCTGCAGTTACCTTATTGGTGAGTATAGGTACCATAAAATCCAATCCAACTTCGCAATACAATATAGGAAACCTATATAAATGTAGGAAGACTTAACAGATAAAGCCATAGACAAAACTTGACCGCCGTCATTTTCACTACTAGCATTTCCGCTAGGTATACCTATGCCATTTATTCTCGATGTAAAGTATGCTAATTTACCATTTAATTACATAGGTTATATTCCAAAGGTAATTTCCGCACTGATTATACATAATGAGTCGCAAAAATCACTGAAATATCACCAGGTTTCATGCAATTGTGGACAAGCAATATAACACGCGATCATATGTTTGTAGCTCTAATGGCGTCCACCATAGATTTGTCATAGATAATAGAAGGGGCTCAAGGTTAAATAGTTCTTCCCACCTTTATATAGGTTTCTTAAATGTAATCAAGTCCCAACCCACCAGTTATAGTAAATGTCAACTCATATTTCTAGCATGACCACATACCGTACCAATCTTACATTACCATATTTTGTAAACATTTTCAGGGAGAATTAAACTTCTCGCCAGGTAATTCAGACTCCGACATCCTAATATCAGGGCCAGTACAGCAATGCTGTAATTCACTGGGCGTCAGTGAAAGTTCTCTGAAAGCTGCCCTGGTGGGTCGAGTACTGTCAGCTGGTGGGGAATTGGTCAGCAAGGAACACAGTATAACCGATGCAAGTTATACGAGAGACGCCCTCGCTAAAGCCGTCTACGATAGATTATTCACGTGGATCGTTCAGAAAATCAACCAAGCTATAGAAGTTCCACCAAACCAGCTGAAGAATAATTTAATTGGAGTCTTGGATATTTATGGATTTGAAATTTTTGATACAAACAGTTTTGAACAGTTTTGTATCAATTATTGCAACGAGAAATTACAACAACTGTTCATCGGTGAGTGGCTATTTTTAAAATAAAATCCCACCTTATTTAGTTGCACTATTAAGAGAGACATCAAACAGATTTTGCGTGACTAAAATGATAGTGAACAAGTTGAGATGGTTGGGACTTGTAGAGAGAATGAATGATGAATATATGACAAAGAAAATATACCTGGCAGAAAGAAGAATTGTAAGGAAGTGCGGACGTCCAAGAACCATGTAGACCAGATTCTCAATTACGGGCGTGTTCTGAGTATAAGAAATCATATAGTGTGCATGACGAATTGCATGAATGTGACGGAAGGGTGAAGTGTGTGTGTAAGGATAGGAAAGTCTGGCGATCTGTTCTCTCTGCCTACCCCGCAAGAGATGTGGGGTGAGGGGCTAGAATATAATGTATTCTCTTTGTGTTTTACAGAACTGGTGTTGCGTCAGGAACAGGAAGAATACGAGAGGGAAGGGATCCAGTGGACTCCCATACAATACTTCAACAACAGAGTCATCTGTGAGTTGGTGGATGCTCCGCATAAGGGGATCATCTCCATTATGGATGAAGCTTGTCTCAATCCTAAGCAGGTGCATATCTGAATATAAATCATTAGACTCACACACCCGGAGTTTCCATAATCTGAATTTGATTATTTGTTAAAAAAAAGTACACACATTATGAAGTCAGAGAAAGATTTTGGTCAAACTTGTTTTACAAACGATCAAATTCCGATTATGAACTTCCAGATGTGTGAGTCCACCTTTCGGGAAGGCATTTGCCAGAATTCCAGGGAAAAAAAACATATTATTAGAGACTAAAATAATCTGTAATTTTATTCACGAATGTCGTGTTTTTTACAGGAATACCGTGAATTTTTTGCATATTTTAGACTTTTTTTAAAAAATTGTTAAAAAACAAGTGTCTTTGGGAGTAAGAAGAACTTCACCAAACACAATCTAACAAATAGGCAATTTTTATATTTCGCAAATGTGTATTTTTTGTGCAAATTGTAGTTCACGACAATTTTTTTATATTCATGTATTAAAAACTGGAATAATCCATTCAGATTAAATATGCGGTTAGCTAGAATAGATCGCAGTTTTATGATAAGTTCCCCCTAGTGAGCATTGCTTATCATAACTGTAAATCCATATTATGTTGTATGTAATGTTCACTTGAAAAATAAATAAATGTATGAAAAACAACACCGATATTTTCCATTCCCCACTTATTGATAATGTATTCAATTCCAGGTCTCAGACGAAGTATTACTGGAAGCTCTAGATAAGAGGTTGGCCCAGCATGCCCACTACACATCCAGACAATTGCTACCCATGGACAAGGCCCTCAAACACAAGGAACACTTTAGAATTACGTAAGAACTAACCTTCCATTACAATATGTCCCTAAGAACTAACCCTCCATTACTTATGTCCCTAAGAACTAACCCTCCATTAGATTGTGTCCCTAAGAATTAACCCTCCATTAGATTGTGTCCCACAATCAAGACAAAGGTGTATTAGGTGTAAAAAAAATTGCTCTACTGAAATATTGCCGAAATAGTTCCTCGGAATTGCACAATTAATTGATCCGGCTGGTGCGAGTTGCCGACCAATTATTGCTCGAAAAATTGCCTATATGAGAAACCCTATCTACACTACATACCTCACAATTCATTATACACTTTTATGTGACCAATACTTCTACATTGCAGACACTATGCAGGCGATGTGACATACAGCATCTATGGCTTCATGGACAAGAACAAAGATGCTCTTTGGCAGGATCTTAAGAGATTACTGCATTCCTCAAGCAATCAGAGCCTCAAAGATATGTGGCCTGAGGGAGGCACACACATACAACAAGTAATAAATAACATATTAAAATACACAGCTTAGATGGTTTGAACATGTTGAGAGAATGAATGAGGACAGGATGACCAATAATAGTAAAAAAAGAGATTGACCTGGACTGAGCATGTCAACTAAATCCTCAAGGATGGACATTAGGGTGTCCCGTCAATGTATGGATTATTTTTTTACGAATATCGAGCAGAAAAGGTATCAAAATTTGTGTCGCAACGAGTAGTTTCAGACTGCAAATTAAGTTTTTAATTATGATGTTACTTTTAAACCTCTACCAGGCCCTAACGATTTGAAAATCTGTACCTACCTTAAACCTTTTTCCAAATTATTAGGGCCTGGTAGAGGCCTAAAAGTAGTATCATAATTAAAAACTAAATATGTAGTCTGAAACTACTCGTTAATACACAAACTTTGGCATCTCTTCTGTTCCGATATTCATAAAAAAAATCCCTGTAGGTGCATTGACGTGACACCCTAGTAGACGTGTATTGAGTTAAGGGCGTGTGTAGCAAATTGCATGAATGTGTGAGAACCAAGGAATTTATATAAAATTTCGACGTTCTCTCCTCTCAGCTTACCCCACGAAGGACACGACTAAAATTGACAGATAAATAGATAAAATATTAATTGTACACAGCACAGATATTTTTATAAATATATTTATATTTCAGACTTCCAAGAGGCCTCCATCAGCCGCTACACTGTTCCGATCCAGTATGGGAGCCCTGGTCCAGGGACTTCAGACCAAGGAGCCTTTCTACGTCCGCTGTATTAAACCCAATCCTCTACAGAGCCCTACATTGTGGGACAGGCAACTGGTAATCTATAATTATCAATACAGCTCTGTCATAAAATGAATTAATCTTTTGCCTTAGTACATAGTAAATACTCCTAGAATGTACAGTTTTTTAGCTTTGTTTTCTTAATGCTCTGTTTATGAATTGGCTAGAACTTCTAAGATGTATTTGGGTTTATCTCGACTACCCCAGATTCATTTTTTACTAAGTAAAAAAAAAATGAAGAATGCAAATAAAACAGTCTTCATAACCATACATACGATAGTATTTTAACGCAACTGGATGGTAGAAATGTAGAATTAGTATGGAGTATAGTTAAGTCCCCATATTTTTTCATACTAAATAGTGACTCCTCTCTCCACAGGATTTTTCCTTGGTTTTTAATGATATTCACATTCCATCAACTGGGATAATATAACATTCCTAATTATAATGTAAAACGCTAAATTGAATGTAATTCTTTCAGGTTGCTCACCAGGTGGCCTACTTGGGTCTGTTTGAGAATGTACGAGTGAGGAGAGCGGGTTTTGCCAATCGCCAGCGCTACGATCGCTTCCTGAAGAGATACAAGATGCTGTCTCAGTTCACGTGGCCTAACTTCAAGCAAGGGAGTGACAGAGAGGGAGTCATGGTTCTGCTTAAGGATAGGAATATCACAGATGTACAATACGGACATACTAAATTATTTATAAGGTAAATACATTTCAAAATAAAATAAAATAATCTTTATTGTACATCAGGTACGAAACTATCTAAGAAAACGATTCCCATCGAGTTACCTTTTGGAAAAAATTATAGGTATAATAATGTCTAATCTGACACAATCCCATAAGAAATGTTAGCCCCGGCTTCCCTTCTGCGGAAATCTACCCTTAGCCACTGTTCTGAAACACTGAAACATACAACATGGCACATGGCTTATTGCCAAATGGCAATTTCTACCAGCCAACCCATAATGGAAACCACAATGAGACAAAACTAATTATAAACTTGCTACCGAAAGGGTACCTTAACATAACTTAATTTAGAATTATTTCAATATTTTGTCAACCAAGAATTACAATATTCTAACTAACAGCATCAAAATGTTGACAAAAATGAGTCAAACTTTCGAACACTAATATCTCTTTTTCTCGTGTATGTAGTGTAATTGGGGTTAGCTGACAGAGATCGCGGCATTGTGATAAGCTCGCCCTAGTGAACAAATGTTATAATTCATATTTGTAATTTTATTTTATTTTTTTATTTTTATTTTTATAACACAACAGCTTGTAACATTTATAATATATACAGAGATAATAAAATACTTAAAGCCTATTATAGTGTTACCTTATTAATATATATAATTAGTTAAGTAAACTGATTCATATAAATGTAATTATCGATTAATAATCAATAGTGAGCATTGGGAAGGGGATGAGGATAGGAGAGAGGAAGGGTTACAATCTTATATATTTTTCATTTATCGTATGGCCAACATCACGCCAATCTTATATAAAAAAAATAATATAATATGTGTTCTTATAATAAACCAAACGTATTTATAAAAAATATTTAAAACTAATAATTTGCAATCTACTTTCAATAATATACTATATATTAGGTATTTTATGTGTAGGTAGTTCAATGTTATTTATTTTCATTTTTATTTTTATAGGGGTGATGTGTGTAAGATTTTATTGACCGAGTTGATGAATGTGTTTTTAGTTGTGTTGAAGATATCTAAATTATTGAAGGAAGTGTTATATGTTTCGTAAATTCTATTAAGTACTGTGTTTCGGATGTAGTTTGTGTTATGTGTTTTTATGTGAAACAGAGCTTGTGTGCGCGTATTTCTTTGAGGGATTCTAAGTTTTATTGTAGAGTTCATGTATTGTGAGTCTATGTTGTTGTGAACTATGTCATGAAGAAGTCGCATGTCAGCGGAGGTTCGCCTTTTTTCTAAGTTGGGTATCCCGTGAAAGTTCGCAGATTCAGAATGGCTTTGAAATCGTACGTGGGCTTTGTAGTTCAGATATTTCAGTAGTTTGTTTTGTATTTTTTCTAGTCTTGCTTTGTATGTAATCTGATGAGGAGACCATAGTGTGGAGGCGAATTCTAATATGCTTCTGACATATGCGAAATAAACAGTTTTTACTGTGGAAACTTTCTTGAATGGTTGACAATTTCTTATTGTGAAACCGAGCATTCTATTGGCCTTATCAATTATATGGTTCATATTGTGGTCAAGCTGCATCTTGCTGTCTAAGATGACACCGAGATCGCGGACTTTGTTGGTGTGTTCAATGTTTATGTTATCTATAGTGTAGTTATATTGTACGGGTCGGTGATTTCTTGTGAATGTAATTTTTGAACATTTAGCTATGTTCAAGAGTAGTTTATTGTTGGTGCAATATGTACTTAGTCTATCAAGGTCAGACTGTAGTTTCTGGCAATCAGATGAACTTTTAATGGGTAAAAGTATTTTCATGTCATCGGCATATGCTAAGAACTGGGAGTGTTCGAAACATGTGCCGATGTCATGTATATAAATGTTAAATAGTAGAGGACCTAGGTGTGATCCTTGCGGGACTCCTGAGGATGCGACAGTGGATGCTGATCTATAACCGCTTATTACGACCGACTGACAGCGATTATGTATATACGATGTAAACCAACGGTACAGGTCACCATGTATGCCGACATGTTGTAATTTTAAAAGTAAGATCCGATGGTTTACCTTGTCAAAAGCTTTTGAATAATCGGTATAGATAGCATCCACTTGAGTTCTTCTTTCCATCTCCTTGTAAACGAGATCAGTGAATTCTGTGAGATTGGATATTACCGATCTTTTTCTTAGGAATCCGTGTTGGGCTGAGGGGATGTATTTGGAGACAGTCGAATAAATCTGGTCGTAAATGATTAATTCGAACATCTTGCTGAAGACTGGGAGAATGGATATTGGGCGGTAGTTTTGTGCATTGCTCTTCGGGCCATTTTTGTGAATAGGAATGATGTTGGCTATTTTCCATACCTGCGGAAAAACGCCATCGGAGACAGAACGTGTGAAGATTTTGCATAACGGGTAAGATATAGTTTTACAACAATTGACGGCAAATATGGGTGGAATTAAGTCACTTCCAGGTCCTTTGTTAATATTTAGTTTTTTAAGGTATTTTTCGACTAGGTTTTTATCTATTTCTACAGTGGATATGTGATCAGTGTATAATGGGGAATTCTCTGACAGATTGTGATGGGGTTCTGACGTAGTATCTGTAACAAAAACGGACTTAAAATATTCCGAAAACATTTCGGCAATGCTTTGACCGTTCGTCGCGATTTCTCCGTTTAGGTGAATTTCGTTTGGTACGGAGTTCCCTTTCCTTCTGTTCTTGAGGTATCCCCAGATTCTTTTGGGATCGTTACTTATGTTAATCTCGGAACTTTCTATAAATTCATTGTAGCATTCTGTGTAAGCTTTCTTTTGCCGCGCACGTAGTAGGGAGAAGGTATGGTAATCAGCATCGTTCCGGTGTTTTTTCCACAGTTTGTGGAACCTGTTTTTTTCTTTAACACGCAAAAATATGCGCGTCCTACAAAACGTGAAAACACGCGTGGTGAGAGAAATGCTAACCCTTTTATAACTGCTTATAATTCTGTTATTAATTAACATATTATTACCAAAATCAACCAATGGATACCTTAGAGTATCTACTACTAAACTACATAAACTAAAAATCTGTAAATCTCAACAATAAATAAATAATAAATAAAATGTTAGACTACTCCAATTTCACAAATATCAAAACACATGTTCCTATCTCGAACACACGCGTGGTGAGAGATTCCCCGCGTTTTATTGCCTCTACGTAAAGGGCCACCGCTAGGAAAGATTGCGTAATGTGTTATCTTGGGTGCCAGACCTTTTTTTGTTTCTTGGGATCAAACTTCAAATACATATAGTATAAAAAAAAGTAAAATTCATGGGAACAAATAATAAAATATATAGCCTATTTCATCCGCACAGTGATAATACACGTGCCTTATTCGCAAGAAACGGGTTAATGTTCTGGTTCAATATCGAATAATTTGTTTTCTTCATGCTCGATAATGACAATCCGACTGGTATAGGTATCTTACTGCTTAATCACACTACTTAATGGAATAAGTGTAATACCTAAATATTTATATATCTAAATAATAATTAGATTACGAGTAGAGGTGATTGCAATTAAAATAACTTAAAATAATCGTAAATAAAACGTTCATTTCGAAAAATCTTACATATAAATAATAAGACAATATGAATAGTAAAATTCCGTTTGGACATTAGGTACTTAGTATTTAAATTTATATACATATTTTCTAAAAAGTTTGCTCAATCAAATATTTCACACTGGAACACACGAAGGTCTTAAATAAATCTCTCCATCATGTTATAAAAAAAAAAAGACAAATTAGTGCTGTTATATAATAATTTTATGGGACGCAGTTTATAAAGAATACATATTTTACATTTATCTAAATTCTATTAAATATTGTGCAAAAAAATCAATAAAGCCGACAAAATACGATGTTAGTAAAAACATAAAAATAATTATTATTTTGGGTCTATAACAGAATAAAATGCACATTTTAGTTATTTGTTATTGGCAATATTATAATAGGTACAAAGATAATAAAATTTAGGGACTCTAATAGTAAAATCGCTGCCATAAAACTATTAGGTACTCAAGTAACAAGAAAGAATAGCTTTGTAGAGAGCTTAGAAAGAAGTAGGTTGTAAATTTTGCAGTTAGGGGCTATTATTAAAGAAAGACACGTAGGTGTCATATTTTTTTTTATCCATGGGTCGGGATGGGTCTAATAATTCTTATGGTGACAAAAAATAACAAGATTGAAAAACATAATAGGTAACATAACAATCTACTTACAACTAATACTTGCAACTAATGTAAAGAAATAAACTTATTCGATTTTTATTATGCATCCCATGGACAGTGGTTTATCGTAATATCTGTTTTCACTGCAATTACATTTACGTTCAAATTTATTACTATCCTACTCAATTCCAATTGATACTTGGAATTTTAGTATCGGGTGGCTTAATTTAGGACACCTTTTGTATAATTCCCATAATACCTGCATTCTGAATTACTGTATTTTCTATAAGCCACAATGAGTAGGTATGGGTATCCGTTTTAAATCTAAGGTGTTGATTATTATTTACCTATTTATGTATTTTTATTTTCTTCGACAACGTCGATTTGACTGAAGATTTTTCACGGTACTTGACGGTGATTTTGAGTAAAGTTATATCAGAAAGGAAGAAGCCTAACAGCAAGAGCCAAATGGTGATTCGGAGGAAGAAACTCCATCTGACATAATTTTTTCCTCACTCACTACCTGCTTTCGTAAAAATGGATCAACAGTATGGTGACTGAACAGTGCAGAAGCACTATTCAGAACACCAGAAGGTCCAGCAGGTGAAGCACTGTTAGTGAAATCTGAATTACAGTGTTTTAGTTTTTTTTATAATGATAATATTTTTAAAACACAATTGTCGATCGTACAACTAAAATTGAGCAAGTAAAAAGAAATTATAAGAGTGAACGATTTGCCAAATTTACAGATGTGCATTTATTGGTATTTTACATAACAAATATATTTTACATACCGTTTGTAATTATGTAAAATATCCTAATATTCAATTCTAAACACATCTGCAGATCGAAAAATTTCGCCTCGCAATGGGGAAACAAAACATTTGTTCGCTTTAGATGCATTATCAGGATAACGTTCGCCCGAGAAAAAATAACAAAAGCGATCCTAGATTCGGACCCTAATGGATAGTTTTTATGACCATAAACTTGAACAGTGCCGTCGTGGCACGCGTAGGCGGTGATTCCCCGCCGAAATAATTTAAACTCTAAAAATACGTATAAATTATAATTATCACGAGCGCATTTCACGATAAACACATGTAGTATAGTACAGTAGAGGATATCCTGGAACGACAAAATGTAGGATCTGCTTGTTTTAATTTTATAGCGAAAAAAATCTTCAAGGCGGCAATTTGCCGCTGATGCGTGTGTTGTCGTGTTAATTATGTTGATTAATGAAGGAGAAAACCATTTCGGGTATTTATGATGATTGTTAGTGAGTAGTTTGTTCGGTACGTATTTTTCTATTGAGTCATTGATGGTTTTGTAAAAGTTATTCACTGCAGTGTCTAAATTGTCCGAATTAAGAGTCTCGTCCCAGTCGATTGTCGATAATGAGTTATTTATTGCAGTGTAGTCTGCTTTCGTAAAAAAGTACATGCGTCGCGGTGCTTCACGTAACATTTTGACTGCAACTGTGTCTAGAGATATTTCTAGTGCTGGATGGTAGCTATCTTCATCCACCAGGGGTTGTGAGGAATGAGATATGGAGACGTCGGTATTTGAAAGAACCAAATCAAGTATGCGATTGTAATCATTAAGTATGTGGTTGTATTGGTTTAGGTTTGTGAGGGCAATGTTATCATATAAGTTTAATGTGTAAGTATCCATTATGTCGGGTGTGAGAAAGCAGTTCGGGAGTGATGGATTCCACGAGATGTGTGGGAGATTGAAGTCCCCGAGAACGATGAAAATATCTTCGGGGCAAGAGTTGATAATGTTGAAGAGTTTATCAGTAAAATTCGTAAAGAGTGAACTGTGGTTTTGGTTAGATGAAATGTAGGCGCATGCGATATGAATATTTTTATTTGCCGTGGTGGATGAAGGTGGAATGGTGATCCAGACGCATTCTGAATCGGATTCCCAGTTAGGGTTGTGATATGCGTTTATCTTTGAGTTTATTGCAATCATGGCTCCACCGCCACGGATACTTCCCGTCAATGGTTGTGCCCTGTCGTGTCGAAATACATTGTAGCGATTATCTACTAACTCGGAGTCTAGTATGCCATCAATCAGCCAGGTCTCGCTTATTGCAATTATATCGAAATTATTTATTTGAACATTCTGTAAAAAATCAACCGTTTTCGTACGAAGACCACGAGCATTTTGATAGTAGATGTTTAGCGAATTCATTTTGAAAAGTTACATAATAAAAAATTGTTCATAATGTTTGAGTGCATAATATAAGTTGATAAGAAGAAATATGATACGGAGTTAGAAAAGATTGATCTTAAGTGGAGTAAGATGTATACTCGCAATATACGAGTATATAATATATAGTTACATAAAGATATTGATACTAAGGTGGAACATGAGATATTTAATGATGAATGATTCTGGTGTAAGACGGAATACAAAAAAAAATATAGACAAATTGACACCACATGTGAATACAGTGTGGTGGTCGAATAATAATAATAATAGTGGAGGACTGTGATAGATTGTTTATTATATACAAAAAATAAATGTAAAGTGTTTTGGTTGCAATAAAAGTAATAATAATAATACAGTTTAGGGACATAGTTTCTAGAATAATAGTAATAATTAATGTTAACATGTCTCTGTATTTTGTTCACCATAAGTGTAAAAAAAAGAAAAAATTGTTTTAGAAGTTTTGAGTTGACTGTTCGCTTACATGAGCAACTATTGCCGAAATAATTGCTTCAGTTGGGGCAATACGAGTGGCGGAGCAGTTTTTACTCGAAAAATTGCCCGTTTAAGAGAACCTTAAGATATTGCTTTTGCAATAAGTCTGCCCTTTTGCACACTACTATCATTTTGTCGATTTTTGGCTCTTGATGATTTTTGGCTAATAAAGATTTATTTTCCAGGAGTGCTCGAACTCTCCACGCTTTGGAAGCGGCCCGAGCAGCTCTACTCCCGAGTATAGTCATCCTACTCCAGAAGCAATGGAGAGGTTATCTGGCCAGGGAGAGATATAAGAGACTCAAAGCTGCCCTTGTCATACTCAAAGCCTGGAGGTTTGTTTATATAATTATTATCTACTAACTGCATTACCCAGTGTTGCCCAGGTAGCTTTATTGGTTACTTAGAAATGGTAACTTTAAAAACAAACCACCCCCACCCCTTTAGCCTTAATAATTGACTTTTTTGAGAATGGGAAAATAAATTTTAATCCTTTTTAAAGAAACGGTTTTCTGGAATTTCCTATAAAAGTAATTCTTACCTTATTAAGAGACACTTAAAAAACATCCCTTTTCTTTAACGCTATTTTAATAAAAATTCGCAAAAACGACCAAACACCCTATTACTAATTTTTATAGGAGAATAAATGTTCCAAATCTCACGTTCGTACCACGTCTGGTTTCGAAGATATTCGTATACCTACTCTAAAAAACTTTCAACCCTATTTTTCACCCCTTAGGGACGGGATTTCCAAAAATCCCTTCATAGTGGAAGATTTTGATATATATCCATCTCTTAGTATTTTATATTCACAGAAAAATTTCTGTAACTTGATATCTATTGACTTTTCTTATTTCCAGGAATTACAAAGGTCGCAAATATATCTCCGAGTTAAATCACAGGATCCGCAACAGTCGTAAGGGGGCCTTGCCTCCATCTAATTGGCCCCCGGCTCCCCGTGGTGTTCCAGTGGCCCTCCTGCAAGGTGCACATAGAAGATGGCTAGCGTACAATGTGCTTAAGCCAGTGCCGAAAGACCAATGGCCACAACTCAAGTAGGTTTTCGTTATTTTTTAATCATATTGAACTTCCGAAGTACCTCTCCATGTAGGAATGTAATTAATGAATTGATGGTTTGGGTATACTGAGAGAATGAATGATGACAGAATGACTAAGGTGAACGAAGAGGTGTGAAGAAGCATGGCATTCAGAGACTGGCCTGGACCGATCATGTCGACCAGATCCTCAAAACAGACAGATTCTAAGTAAAAGAAATTGTTAAGTGTGCATCACAAATTGCATGAATATGATGGAAGCAAGGAGTGTGTATAAGGAAAAGAAAGTCTGGCATTCTGTACTCTCTACATACCCTGAAAAGGATGCGGCGTGTGGGGATAAATAGTATTGTATCTCCAGAAAGATTTGTCTCCACCAAGAATTTTCGGTCAAAAAACTCAACATTATTGTAATAAACTGCCAAAACATTACCACTTTGTACAAGAAATTTCAAAATTTTCATCATTAGATGCAAGACTATTTAAATAAATTTATATTTACAGATAAGAAATTATTATTATGGTTGTTTTTATATTTTTAGGATGAAAATAGCCGCCGCAGTCTGCCTGAAGGGACGTCGTTCCGATTGGGGCTCATCCCGTCAATGGGAGGGAGACTATTTATCTTTAGGATGGTACAACCCAGCCAGCTCTGTGTACAGAAGTAGTCTGGCTCATATCAAACTCTCTGCTAAGCCGCTGTTCTCCTGTAGGATGTTTAAAGTGAACCGGTTCAACAAAGTAGCTGAGAGATGTCTTCTAGTTACACATGACCATATTTATAAATTGGATCCGAAGACGTTTAAACAGATGAAGAAACCATTACCAATATCACAGGTATTCACTGTCACATTAAGCTCCTATATGCTGTCATTCGGCTGCAGCGCCCTGAAATCGTCTTGAAACTGAAGACAGTGATAGATGAAAGTATGGACTACAGATTGGCTGTTTTAAAATTACAATATTTGGAAATTCCTTGAATAAAAAAGTATTCCGAAAGTATCCCTGAAATTTACGGGATCTGAGGATTTTCCGTTCAGTTTTTCAGATATAAAAGTATAATTTAGCCAAAGTACTGTTAATATTGCCAGCATGTGTTGCTGCAGTTTGCCAACTTAACGATTAGAAAGTTTTATATTCCTAGCAGTTGCTGCGACATTTGCAGCTAACTTCAGGTGTACTAGTTTTTGCGGCAACTTCATGCTTATCCTAAAAGTGTGGGGGCTGATGCATTTCTCATTGCTAATCTATACTACCTCTATCGGTGATATAAACATTGCCAATATTTTTCTCAACTTGAGCCACGGTTACATTTACTGATATTTCAATTTGTTTCAGTTGGGAGTACTGCGAGTGATGAGTGGTAATGCCCCGCTGGTGGTAGTGGGAGTCCCAGCAACCAAGAATGACTTGGTAGTGGCCCTCGTGCCACCTGGACCCAACCAGGACCTCGTAGGAGAGCTGGTAGGCGTGCTGGCTAACAGATACCATGTGTAAGAATTATTTATTTTCATTTAACATACTGGAGACACGAAATAATCCTGTATGAAAATATTGATTTATTTTATAATATCCTGAATTTATAGAATCTCTGTGTCCCCTGAATTTCGAATAGATATTTCACACATTTAGCCATTGATTCCAATGATGCCACCTATGTAGGGTTGCCAGACGTCCCGGTTTACCGGGACTGTCACCGGTTTTGTGCCTCGTGTCCCGGTGTCCCGAACAAACCTCTCGGGACGCCTAAATGTCCCGGTTTTCGGAATAGTTGGTATATTTTTAGGATTACAATCATTTGTGGTAACTTTGACAATTTATATACAAAATAATGTAAAAAACAAATAATGTTGTGCATTTGATTTGCCTGCTAGAAACAAACAACCAGTCTCCATTTATCTAAAAAATTTCGCCTGTGGCGCTAACTTGTTGATGCGTTCTTTATAAGGTATAAATTTCTATGGGGGGGAGGCGCAAAAAGTTTGTGCCTATACCTAAAAAAATGAAAATCTTGCTTTGGTACCCCCCCCCCGCTCATGAAATTTTTCGGTCGTCCCGGTTTGACTTCCAAGAAATCTGGCAACCCTACACCTATGCAGTATTTAATTACTCATTATTACCTGTTACTCCGTCCAATAGAGACTGAAAATGATACCTTCCCTTGCAATAAGAGAAGTGTTTCTGATTTTTGGATATGTTTAAAAGGTCAGTCTTGTTGTTCAGGATCCAAGTTTATAGGGGATATTTTATTGATATTCAGTCCCCTTTTTACACAATAATCCAAAATTGTTTTTGTTACTTACATTATTCTTATTTTGCGCTTACACTCTCAAACAAAAAAGTGGTAATAGAATGATTTTCTCTGATTAATTATTATACATCGGGAGATTCAATACCTGGGACTAAGAGATGAGCAGGGACGTAGAGTGAACAAAAATATATACAGTTTGTTTACCTCACAAATTTTGTTAATACTACCTGCATAATGCAAATAAAAATATAAATGCACGCAGATACAAGTTACGTGGAATTTATTGTTTACACTTCATTTATTGTTTTATTGCCCTATAGATATTTATGGTTGTACAGAATTCAGGTAAAGATGGAAACCCCCGTAATTTAAATTCCAAGAAAAATAATACTTTTGCTCATGAGCCATCTATGGGATTAGTAAGGTTTTATTGCACCTCAGCAGTAAAACGGCATTCATTTTCCCGATGTACATTAATAATAATACATTTTATTTGTTTCAGTCTCCGTGGTTCAGACCTCCCGGTAGAAGTAGAAGTAGGTGAAACTACACGGTGTGTTCTCGGAGGCAAGGCCAGACCTCTACAGTTAGCTCAAGGAAACCCCGCTCCATTCTCTCACACACACAACACAATCAACCATCACCCCAGTGCACTACTAGCCCAATAACAAATACCAACAATACTACAAAATTATGCATAACCATTATTCCTGTGAGATTCTACCATGGAGAACTCTAATGTGCACCTGAGAGGACACCAGCTGAAACTGACAACAACAAGATTCACATCACAACCACGGAAACACTTCTTGACCAATAGAGCTATCAGTGCTTGGAATCAGTTGCCAGAGTCAGTGGTACTTGCTCCTAGGTACCACCAACACCTTCAAGAATAGACTAGATAATATAAACACAACTTAACTGGGACTTGGGTCAAAACAGCGAAAGCTGCCTACCCAATAACAAATAATAATAATGATAAAATCACAGGGTAAAAAATATCACGGGGAAAAATCTTAGAGAAAAAATTTCACATTTATTTGTGACGATCCTGTGTGGTGATTAATCTATCATTTTTACTGTTTATGACGATCCTATATGGTGATACATGCTTAGAAAAATGTAAGGTGTATTTTTTGAGAAACAAGCACAACGATATACGAGTATAAATTAAGAGTGAGAAATATGACCTGTGGAGTATTAAATAAGTGTCTAAATACAGTCTGTCAAGTAAGAGTTGGTTTTGGGCTAATTGGGAATCCTATTTTGTTTCCTGGCAACAATGAAATTTCTATTTAAATTCTGCAAGTATTGCCAATGATTGCCAAAAGCATGCAGCGCCCTCATTGAAAACCATCTCTTTCTTGACAAACTATAATTGCATTGTACTTGAATTATTTAATTATGTTTCGTTCCAATTAAATTGGCTGATAAAATTTTGGAAATTTTTGTTATGAATTATTTTTGTAAAGTATTTTTTATTTCAGTATATTTTGTCAATTAGTATATTTTATTAGTAGAGCGAGTAAGTGATGTTCTATTACTGTGGCCATATTATATAATCACAATATACCAACTTAATTTTTAAAAGTATTTTTATGAAATACAAAACTATACAATGACTTGTCTTTGTGATACTAGGTACAAAACAATACCCTCATACAATAAACATGTATATATTTAGGTATTTTTTGTGCATAATACAGTGGGATACAAATTATACTAAGATAATATGTAGTGTTGCCAGTATGACAATGCTGATTCCAGTATATTTTTACAGCTCCATATTCAAACTACTATTATTCTAGGCTGGTATTGCCAGCTATATAAATATTACGTCCATACAATGACCTCTTTATATTGCAGTATTTTTATAATTTTACAAAATGTATTTTATTAGTATGTAAGAGAATTACAGTAATTATATGTATATTGCATTGTTATATTGTAAATACACCAAAGAGTGATAAATTATACTATAATTATTAAAATAATCTACAATTCTTAAATAAAATCTAAATACCGATATTTGAGGCATATAGCTTGTATTTCATATAAAGCAGTATATCTGAGCCTAATACTGTGATATCCCTGATATCTGGATAGGTGAATGTTTCCCAGTATTAGGCTGATGAGTTTATATGTCAATCATGAATGATAATGTGTAGACTCTTCTGGCCGGTCATACTGAGAAGTGTGTTGGCAAATCCACGTATTTAAAATTAAATTATTTAACATTTTCCTATGAAATTCTGGAGTATTTATTAGAAATTCAATTGCAAACATGAATCGAAATTAATATTTCTAGAAAAATCTTTAAAATATATTAAGGTAATGTTAGTTTTTATAAGTAAATATTTGTGCATTATAGTTTATTAAATAGATAGTTAAAATTCTGGAAAAATTATGAAAAACACCTCTGATATTTTTTCCGAAGACAGATACACGATTCCCTAAAGTTGCGGAGTTTTTTTTTTTTTGTATTAATAATATGCATTAAAATCTAAGGAATGATCATAAAAGTATTTTGATTGAAGCGAAAGTAACCCCAAAAAATGGAAAAAATGCTATTTTTACCATTTTAGCATGCAATTGTTCATGTGATTTTGATCCTTAATGACCGTGACGCGAGCCTTTAAATGAAATTATTTTATCAAAAGGGTTTTAAAATTTGACATTAAATAACAAAATTTAGTGAAATTATTATGACATTGTTGGTTTATGTATCGTGACTGAAGAACATTGTAATATTTTTTGTGATATATTGTTTTATCATCGATTTTACTTAAAAAGACGCTGCATTTACTTAGAGTATTTGTACTTGTAGATATTTTAATTTACTTAATATTTATATACATTTGGTGCTACAAGAGCGAGAGAAGCTTGCACACTACATTATGTTTATTAAATTTTATATTAACTATCTTTTTTTATTGAATAATTAGAATAAGTATGTATTATATAAATATAGTGTTAAATACGTTATTTGTTTAATATTTCTACACGCATTTGCTTCCTTTAAGGTGCTCTTACATGAGCAATTTTTCGAGCAATAATTGGGGCAACTCGTACAAATCGTATTGATTAACATTATTTAGCAATACGTAGCAATTATTTCGGCAATATTTAAAGCGAGACCACAATACTACGTGCAAACGACAGAGAGAATCGTAATGATGTCGGTGACACAAATTGCTGAATATCAGTATCAGAATATTGCACGCAATATCGTTGTCGCGCTATAAATATCGCCGAAATATTTGCTACGTATTGCGAAATAAATAAATAAATACGATGTGTATGAGTTGCCGCAATTATTGCTCGATAAATTGCTCGTGTAAGAGCACCTTTATAAAATACATATTTCTATTAAAAGATAAATACTTAGCAATCGTTGTGATATACAGGTACACTTAATATTTTAGATCTTTTAAACGGATCACGGTTCTCTTATAATTATTCACAAACTACAGTATTTTTCACTTTGATCTCAATTTTCTAAAATCTAAATTCAATATGCACTGTGCACTTAGGGTTGCCAGCATGTTACCAAATAACAGGAGGAAATTGAAAATGACAGAAAAATAAGAAGGTAGCCTGGTTGATGGTAACGCGCTTGACTGTTAACTCAGTAGGCACGGGTTCGATCCCCGATGCCGACCTTCTCCACTTCGCAACCCAAGCTTTTCAAGCTTCCTGTGAAGTGTACAAAAGGTGTATTTGGGTTTATTTTCAATAAACCCAGATTAATTTAAAAAGAAAAACAAAAAAATTGACTTCTGTAGACAATTAATAATGTATTTAAGTGCCATTACAAACTAATTAAAGATAACTAACTGTTGTACATTGTTGAGAAAACAGTAGACATGTTCGCTGTTTATAAAATGTTGGTCAGTAATTATTCTTTCCCTTTACTAAATGTACAACAAATATGTCTTCAGAAAATGAGTACCTAATAAAGTAATTACAGCAGAGCCTCTATAATCCGAACACCGAAAATTTACACCCTGTTCGGGTGTACGAAGCGTTCGGATTATAGTATGTAGACATTTTGAAACGCATTTTTCGATATAAAACAAAAAAAATTTACATCATAGTGTATTTATTTAAGTATGTATGTTAGATACAAGGCTATTAATCACACTTCACACAAGAAATCCCAATATAGTGCTTTGATGAGTAGTGTTTAGCGACACATAAAATGCTTTTTCCCCTTATTTACGTGAGAAACGGCGGTTGCGGATCGTTCGGATTATCAAGGCTCTGCTGTATGTATATTCATGTGCCTAATATTGTACAGTAGTTTATCTGTAGTGTTTAATTAAGTATAGAATTATTATAGAATTATTAACTTCCTGTGAAATCCATTGATTCAATGAGACAATACAAATATAATTAAATATGTTGTATTAAATATAATACAAATTTATATTATCTTAACTATTTATGTACCTATTATACGATACTATATTATATTATGAAATAAATCAATATTTTTATCACTCCAGTTTTTCTAATTATCATACCTGCCTATATACACTAGAAAAGTTTTTTAAATATAGCTACAATGCATGATGAGTCATTCGTTGTCCGAGTCTACCCTTTAAAAGAATAAATTAGTCCATAATGTATGGGTCACCTGAAACATTAGTTGATAATACCTATTATGAAGACTCAATTCAAACTCTTATAAGTACATATAGCCCAGAAAATCTATGATTCGTTAGTACCTATGGAGACCCAACATTAGATCAGGTAGCCGTGAAATTCTGGTATGTTATGAGACAATAAGGTAGTTAAGAATCTAAAATTGCACAATTTTTCTCCCTCCGCCCCCTTAACCATCTTAAAAAAACCTGCAAATAACTATTTTTGACTTAACATGCGAAACAACGAAGTTATATTGCATAATATACAAAAAGCGGCAATTTAAAAAAAAATCAAGCTGGCGAAGGGGGCGGGAGGGAGAAAAATTGTGCAAATTTGGATTCTTAACTACCTCATTATCATACACAACTACATGATTTAATGTTGGCGAAATTGGTCTATCGACCGTACCTACTAATAATAATACTTCATTATCTATTTGCACCCAAAATAAATAAATATTTAGTCACAATGGAGTCATACCTATTAAAATATTAGGTAATACTTAGGGGAATTACACTGTGGTGTGGTGTGATGACTAAACATTGACTTAATTATGTAGGTATAATTATTTATGAATCATCCATTCACCACTCATCATCATGATGTATTAATAGACATGTTTATACATAGTAACAAAATCACAATTTTGCATTGCTTATTTCATTATCCAGTACTGTATTTAAAATTACTGTGCGTAACTGATATAATAATTAACATTATCTTGAATCAAAACAGTAATCAACCAACCAAACAATAGATTTCTCTTCCCAGTACAGTAATTTTTTAACCTGTATTGTACTTTTATCATTTAGTAATCACCTGTGGTATGCACGAATCATTTTAAAATATGCGCCTAGACTCTGACACGTGGCTAGCGCCTGAAAACATATTACCACGATGATGATCTTTATTTAAGGTGTAAATAAAGCTCATATTTCCATGAATATGAAAATTGCTCATCCGTGAAGTGAGACGCGAAATGTAAAATTTTCTGCTCCGTTTCCCCAGAATAATGTTACCAGTTTTTCAGATTATTTCCTCTAAAATGACCAAATAAAATATCTACACAAAACGATTACAACCAAAAAAATCGTAATAAATGAGATAATTATAATCAATTGTCACTAAGTTAAGTAATTTCTAGTACTATATTACATTATTTTAGATACTTTAAAAATATTTTTTTGTACAAAATGTATTCAATATTCGCCATTTAGATTTTCCCGTATTCAGCTATTTGTTTTCTTTATACTAGCAACATTATTATTTTTCCGCTTCGTTTCTTGCGAGAAGTGTTGTCAGACGATTTGTCATTTTTGTCGTATTTTTGTAAAATAACTTCAATATTTAATTGAATTATTAAGTGAATGAATAAGGATTTAATAAAAAGTGCAATATGGAGTTTGAATACGACCCTAAACATTTAAATTCTGGGAACTTTATCATTATAACTGATGTAGACGTCAGGACATTCAATAAATTAAATCATTACGATGCCAGAAGGTAAGGGAAAATTGATCATTTTGTTATTATTTTATATGAAAAGTTGGTAAATAAACCTTTAGGTATTGTGCGTTTGTTTATAAATTATAATATCATTCATTTGTCGGTTGTTATAATGCGTTATGGTTAGCCAATGTCAAAGGTAAAGGTAGACAAGATAGTAAGGTTGATCAGTTATTTACTTCAAGAGCATTACTAAATATGGAAATATCTTCGCTTCCTTCCTCGACCTCTACATTAAATGCGTATCTCCTTATAAAACGCGTCATTGGAATGAAATCTGCTGCCTATAATATATAAATATATATTTAATTTGCTGTGATATCGAGTTAAATATATTATTGCTCCAAATATGATTACCCAATATGCCTCCTAGTTAAATGTGTGGGTGTACCTGTAGTGTATAAAGTATCTCACTAGGATTTGAACCCAAGACCTTGAAGTATTCAACTATTTGTGAAATACATTATATTATTAAGGTTGTGGAGTTGATTCTACTATAGTTACAGAGTTCTATATGATTTACTTTCACTGATTCACATGAACTCCTACAGTGGCTGGAAGATTTTGTTTGATTGTGTAATGTGAAATTATGGAGATGTGGTGAAACCATTAGACATCTGACTCCAGTATTTTCAATAACATGGAAGTGAAGCAATTTCACGCTTTGTACTTTTTGGTATTTTAGAGTCGCAATCTCACACTATTAAGAAGATATCAATAATAAACACCAAAACATATTTAAAACTATCGCTTAATTTCTAAATAACATTATAACTAATACAGTTTTTAACTATGAAAACAAAATTTCAAAAATGTTGCTTACAAAATGACAAATTTCTCCATACGTTGACAGTTTGTGGGCACCAGTTTACTTCACTACTAGCGTTGAGTACGCCATATATATATATATATATATATCGTATGGCGTTAAGAAGGCAGAGTCAGAGTTTAAGATCGTGGGAGCCCAGGTATTGAAGAGCCTCAGGAGACAGGTTGTGTATGTCCTCGATGGTACCGCTGAACTTGGTGAGTGGACACTCCCTGGTGATGTGGGTGACAGACTCCACCCCTCCACAGGGGCAATATGGGTGCTCCCTTTTGCCCCATCTATGGAGGAGGAGGCCGCACCTTCCGTGTCCTGTTCGGATTCTGTTCAGGATACACCACAAGCGGCGTGGCAAGTGGCGCCATCTAGGGTATCTACTTAATATAAAACTCTATGGGTGAAACAGTGCGTAAAAGCCTGCCCACTTTATGCCTAAGGCAACGTTCACCCATTCCACCACGTCCTGCTGTCAATCGTGTAATTTTTGGAAGTTGTATATACGCTACTGCTGGAAATCATTTCACGTTGACCCAATGTATCCGATGTTAACACCATCTGCCGAGGAGTGAAAAGAAAGTGATCACTTAAGCCAGCCGAAGCTGACTCGTAAGTGTCAGAACACCCATCCTGCTTCCTCCCCAAGGGAGTTCACATAACACTACATTATGTGAATGAACATGCCTCTCATCTCTGTTGAGGAAAGAACTGTAATTCTCTTTATTGTTTCATTATTTCTCAGACAGATGCCCAGTTAATGGGACCTTTAGTAATATAATATTGCAATGGTTGCAGAAAATACTTCCAGAAGTTGGAGAAGGTGATAGACGTCCTGGGGGAGCTGTCGGCCCAGGAGCAGTTCCTCAAGAAGCCCATCACCACATTCCACAATCTGGTGGACACAAACCATAAGCTCTACTTGGCTGTGGACCCAGACTTCAACAAGTAATACCCAACTCTCATATTGTTGATTCAAATATTAAAAAATACATGACTGCCATGTGGTGAAAAATACATGTGGTGGGCGTTTACAGAAACTAAAGTTAACTTTAACAGATGCTAATGTTAACCTTGATTGATAGTTATCGTTAACTGCTAACGTTAATATGGTCGTCTCGTTACTGATCAATTTCAGAAGATTCCCCGTTAATATCTTTCGCGTATTGCTAATGAGTTTCGCTATGTCATTGGTCACCGTCAACAGGCGCTACTGTTGACCGGTGACCAATGACATCGCGAGATTAAAAACAGTACCTAGTCATTCATTTTTCTGTTGATATTAATATTACCATTGACGGACTAATACGCGTGGGAATTTTGCTTAGTTTTCTTTTTGTGAGTTTGGTTGGAATATTTACATACTCACTCTGGTATTGGCGTGAATTAACGTTAGCAGACAATATACTTTCATGTCAACAGTGTTGACATGTTAAATAAGAACAACTGACTATTTTTGACACAGCTCTACTACCGATTAGATTGCGACAACATAACATTTTTTGACTTAAGTGACTTTTTTTTTTCCTTTGATTATAAGTTATCGTCTTTTGTATTAAACAATTGAGGTAGTAATTTTAATAGATTGTGTAAACCAGGTCATACACACAACGGCTTCAACTAATTGTGTATCAATTCACTTGTCACAATTATTAAATGTAAGACTGAAATATTAACTTAGAGATGTATAATGATTTAAATAAATATTTATCATTTGTATTGTTTACACAGTGGTCATGGTGGTATAACTGGCTACATCAAGATTGGCTTGAAGAAGCTCTTCCTGACTGACGGAGTTAATGAGCAGGTGGCTGTGAATATCCAATGTGTTCTGGACTTCTATGTTTACAAGGCGGAGCAGCGGCGGGGCTGGGGGAAAACTATCTTTGATTACATGCTTCAGGTTCGTTACTCGGTCGTTCTTATTTATTTATTCTTTAAATGAACATTAGATACAATACAAAAAAACAAGATAATGTAGATTTATAATATAGTACATGGTTGGTGCAGTTGGTTGAGGCGGCGGTCTCTTGAGCGGGAGGTGCCAGGTTCAAACCAATATCTTATTTATATTACCATATCATATTACAAAAATGTAACCATATCTTATTATCACACCGCAAGCAACACTAAACCATGTTTGCTCCGAGGGACTTATGAAAAAAAGCAAACAATAGTGTGATGTCTCTTTTATAGAAAGCAGTATACCTAACAGTTAATCTCTTCTCCATTCTTCTTGAATGTACCGTGTGTGAATTGTCGATGTTTTCGAGCTTTCACCCTACTTGCTGAGTCCATCTTCAGGACTAATGTAGTCTCAGCATCATGAAGATGGCCTCAGCAAGTAGGCCGAAAGCTCTAAACATCGACAATCCACACACAGTACAACCGAGAAGAATGGAGAAGAGATTAACAAAAAACCGTGAAAATCTACAAAGCTACCAGTATAACAGTTTTTATTCATGTTTCAGAGAGAGAATTTAACTCCATGCATGATGGCCTATGATCGTCCCTCCCCCAAGCTGACAATGTTCCTCAAGAAGCACTACTCCCTGAGGGACTCGGTGTGGCAGCCCAACCGCTACACGGTGTTCAGAGAATACTTCCGCACACTCTCCAACAATAACAACACATCGTCCCCCGACAACCACAAGTACAGCACACAGCAACACAACCATAGCTTAGGGAAAATATTCACCAAGTCCTACAACATTCCTGATACGTTCAGTGGACCGCCCAACACGCAGAAGAGGCTAGACTCTATTAGTAAGGTAAGGACATCTTCATATAATTTATTTATTTATCGTTTGGCAACATCGAGTATTGTCATTTTCACATGCTTAAGGTCCTATATGCTGTCACCCGGCTTCGGCGCCCTGAATTGTTCTCAGCCAATACTGAGAGAATCGTCTTGAAACTAAAGACAGTGATAGATGAAAGTATGGACTACAGATTGACTGTTTCAAAATTACAAAATTTGGAAATTCCTTTAATAAAAAAATATTCCTATAGTATCCCTGAAATTCACGGGATCTGAGGATTCCTTGCCGAACCGTCACAAAGAAATTCGTTCAATATAATTTGTGATTTTGAGAACCATTAAGCTCTCTGATAATGTAATCTAGGTACAGTCTATCATGAAAGGGATGTTCTCGGATTAATTGTGAACCACCATTTTGTTTGCCGTCAAGAATGACATTTCTATTGAAATTTTACAAGTGATGCTACTGTGGTTTCCAAAAGCTACAAGTAGCGCCCTCATTTCTGCCCTCTTTCCTCTTTCTTGACAGACGACTTTACATATTATAGTTTCATAAATAATCAAAATCATTCAATGGTTGCAACAGTCAATTGTATTGCAGTAGGTTTGTGGAAATATTATGGAATAGCCACGATATTTTTACTTCCAATATACTAATCTAATGTGCCATGGATCAATCACCCATCACTTCTAGGACGGTATAGGTTGAACTCTATTGAAATTCGTATTGATAAATGATATCACATAGTACTTACTGAATTATTTAATTTTCAGATTATTCACCAGGTGCCCCCGTCACCGTGAACACAATCACACAGCAGTTGCCGGATGTTTGTGTTGCATTCCACCAGGGGGTATCTTCACACCCATTCCACATCACATCATCAACATAATAATATAGAAGTCTCGCGAGTTTAAGACCCTATTTTGTAGTGTTTGTAAGGGACAGATATACGTGTCTGCATTCTTGTTCATTGTGCGCTCACTAATACTACTATAACTGCGTGTACGGACTTGCGTGTAGTTACACTGTCTCACACTACAAAACAGGCTCTTATCCTCCCGCGACTAGTATACCACTACACTGCATAATAAGTTATACATTCTTTACGCATTTCAATGCTAATCTAATATCTGAACTACACTAAAGAAAATTCGGATTTCGTCGTATAAGGATGAACACCGTTTATCGCATTTTCAATAATTTTACACTGAAATATGCACTGTTTCTCCTAATGTAACGATGGTCTGACCAAGGCCGACGTTATATCCAAGCCGTGACACTCAAATAACATCACCATGGCAACCACCCACTATCGTGACGTCACCTAGTCCCGATAATAAACACTTGATTTATGGAATATTTTCCCCATACATTTCTTACCATTTTATGTAACGTCATTAGCTTCTTAAGTTATACCTGGCCTGTATGTTAATATTATGTCAGTCTCGGTTTGACATGTGCAGTGTAAGCCCTCTCTGTGAATTTCAAATTCTTTAGCCAATCAAACGATGCGTCTTTAAAAAAATTATCCAATGGTGTGCATATCTCAAAACTGCAAAAAATGAAATATACGGTGTTAAATTCTAATGCGACGATCTGTGACTATTGTTTGAGTTTGCTGTATCTTGTGACAAATCTAGTATTTGTAGGTTTTAGATAATTTCACTCATAATTACTAATCTCATTCTTAGTTTTCTCTAAAATGTCAGATCTCTAACCCCATGTATTTTATTTTCCGTCCTTATTTTACAATATTATAAGTTGTTTTATGTAAAGCTAATGCCAAAAAGTTTTGTTGTAAACCCACCATTGTAATAATATAAATCTGTCAATCTGTCAAGATCCTCTGATATAAATCTCAGAGTAATATAGTATAGAGTTGACACGGTTAAGCCCTGCATGAGTAGCCTCGTGCTATCTCCCTTTTACTACCACTAAAAATACGCTATGAGAAAGAGACAAAGACACATTTTACTAGTTGATTAAGATTGTCCTCTATCCCAGCATTTCTGAGTGAGAGCGGGGAGTGGGAATGTCATTATTATATTGCTGCCACAAGGTTGCCAACCTAATGATTAGCAATTGCTGGGGGATTTGCTGCAACTTCAGTCTCTGCCACTTTCTGTGTGTAGGACACTTTACATACCTGTTGTCCAGTCTACCTTATGTTGGTCTGAGATACAAATTGATATGAATCTGTCAGAGTTTTGTTGGAGGGCATGTAATTCTCTTTACAATTAGTATGCATTATGTTTTTTTTTACACGGAGGCCTGCACACTCTGTAGCTATAATGTCTATGGCTCCTCAGTGTTATCATATCAATGACAATTAATGGGGCGTCTTCGATTTTTTTCGCCACCAGAGTGCGCTGTAGTAAATGGAGGTCCGTATAGATACGGCAGGTACTATATATTATTATTCTATGGATAATAAACAAATCGTTGGTTTCGTTATGACAGTATTGACAGTTTTGAAGACCTCCATTTACTGCAGCGCCATCTAGTGAGTGGTAAAAAATACGCTCTCATTTATTGTACCTCTAACTCTATGGTTGCTTTTTAATGAAATTATTAAACTTAATTGGTGCTTATTAACTCTTATTATGTGATTAATTCATTATATTTAGTCTTAAGTTTGTTAATCTCTTACTAATATTTTATTGTCTTTTAATTTTAATTAGCTAATTCTTTAATTTTAACCGGCAGACATAATCTCGCCCTAGTGAACAAATGTTATAAATATCAGTTGCTTGTAATTTTAAGGTGCTCTTATACAAGCAATAATTACGGCAACTCATACAAATCGTGTTGATCAACATTATTTCGCAATATATAACCAATATTTTGGCAATATTTAAAGCGAGACAACGATATTGAGTGCGATGCAAAAGGGAATTGACTGAAATGACCAAATCGATTGGGTATTCAGCGATTCGTATCGCTGACATCATGACAATTCTCTTTCTCATTTGCACGCAATATAATTGTCTCGCTTTAAATATTGCCTAAGTAATGTTAATTTTTATGATTTGTGCAAGTTGCCGCAATTATTGCTCAAAAAATTGCTCGTGTAAGAGAACCTTAACATATTTCTGTACGTTGTTCACATAGAGTGTATAGAAATCAGGGTTCGCTAAAATCATGATATGTATCCTGCAAACTTCAGAGTATGCAAGGTTTGTGTCGTGCAGTGGAGAATACATCGTCAGCGCCGGGGTTCGAACCTGTCACCTGTGAAATAAATTTTAACTAACTGATAAAACAATAATAATATTGATTGATAAATGTCGTGGAAAGACGAATGGATGGTGAATAAAAGTTTACGAGAGAATGTAGATAATTCCGTGTGTATGATTAACCGAAGGTCAGATGCGTTGCGAGTACAAGGAACCAAAGAGAATGAATAATTGTGTGAATGTTTCGAAAGTAAATGTTAAGTCGTTCGTTATAATTTCTATGATTCCTGGCAACTAACTTTATTATCGCTATATGTTTAGGAAGCCCTATGATCAAAATTTAACTTTATCGTTTCGTTCTTATTGGCAATAAACAATATTTATGTCTACTAAAGCTAAGCTTCCTTCAGAATAAAACGCTGTCCGTAGCAATACACTTAAGGCCCGATATGCACTAAATTGTCTTTGGCGATACATGTTTTTCTCAGACAATACTGATAACGTTGTTTTGATTCTGAAGACAGGTAAACATGATAGTACTGACCACAACTTTACAGATCCAGAATTACAGTATTTAAAAATTCCCTATATAAAAAATAACTTTGAAAGTACCCCTGAAATTTGCGCTATACATGGATTATCCGCTCAGTTTGCAAGATGTTAAAATGCAATTTAGCAGAAACATTAGTAAACATGAGATTTAACTGAGTTGAATTTTTAAATTTGGGCACTGTGTTTTTTTAAAGGGTGTGATTCATATTGCGCTTATGTTATTCTTATTTCACCCCAACATTCTTGTACAAAATTTGAAAAAGTTGAAGCGATAATAGAACGTTTTTTCCTCAGTGCATATCGGGCCTTAATCAGTAAAATGTAACGAAAGTCAAAAGGTCCGTTAATTTTTTTTAATGGCAACAGAATTTTGGTTAACAATTTAAAGAAATTGTTAACCAAAATTTAACATAGTTAATTAATGAATTAATGCTTTTTTGCTCAGCTTTTGAAGTGACTTACTTTACTCATAATTGCAACACTAGGTGAAAGGAACGACTGTATTGTCCACGATTTTAATAGACTATAATTTCATCTTCGTGTAACTATTCCATCGACTAAACCAAATTTATAAACAAAATATCATTCATATGTGCAGCGGTGGTCAATAATTGTCCCCTCCACCTTATGTACAGTCTCTCCAGAAAGGGATAGTCTCGGATGAATTTGAAACTACAATTTTATGTGCTGGGAACTGTAGTATGTATACAACTTCCAAAAATAGACGATTGACGGCAGGATGTGGTGGAATAGGTGAACGTTGCCCCGGGCATAAAGTGATCACTTAAACCAGCTAAAGACGTTCATAAGCGTCGGAACATCCGTCCCGCTTCCTCCCCAAGGGAGTTCACATAACGCTACATTATGTGAATGTAGATACCTCCCGTTTCTGTTGAGGAAAATCTGTTCCTAATGACATCTATCTATCTATACCCTCATGCCATGTCCCTTGCAGGGTAGGCAGTGAGGACAGAGCGCCAGACAGCCCTATCCTTACACACACTCCTAGCTTCCGTCACATTTGACATTTCTATTGAAATATTACCAGCGTTGCCAAAAAGCTACATGGTCTCATCGAAAACCTTCTCTTTCTGGACAGACTGTAGGTTTAGTTATTATTATACATCGTCATCTTCGATTCTTTTCTGGAGATGTGCAGGGACGTAGAGTGAACAAAAATATTATACAGTTTATTTACTTGGGAAATTTTGTTAATACTACCTGCATAATGCACGCTGATACAAGTTACGTGGAATTTGTTGTTTACAAATCACTATTGTTGTATTCCCCTATATATATTGATGGTTGTATCGAATTCAGGTAAAGATGGAAACCCCCGTAATTTAAATTCGAAGAGAAATAATACTTTTGCTCACGAGCCGTCTATGGAGGAAAGGTTTTATTGCCCCTATTAGGGTGAAAGAATCGAAGATGCCGATGTATAGTTATTATATTTTAAATTAAGTTTTTATTATCATTATTTATTTATTATTAGAGCACTAACACATTGTTAATAATTATCTGTGATCTATGTAGTAGTAGTAGTAGTAGTAGCTAATGTAGTATTTATTATTCCAAGAATATATTGTAATTGTTACTCTGTATAAAACATGTCCCAATTATTGTGTAAAACTATTCCAAAAAAAAACACTAACTTTTGTATTAACGTGTGAAAGATCCTTAATTTAAGTATGGAGGTATGCTTCCTTAAGTACCTACTAAGCTAAGGAACCTATATAAAGGTGGGAAGAACTATTGAACATTGAACCCCTTCTATTATCTATGACAAATCTATGGTGGCCGCCATGGAAGTTACAAACATATGATTGCGTGTCATATTGGGTGTCCACAATTGCATGAAACCTAGTGGTATTTCAGTGATTTTTGCGACTCATTATGTATAATCAGTGTGGAAATTACATTAAAATAGCGTACTTTATATCAAGAAGAAATGGCGTACATACCTAGCGGAAAGGCTAGTAACGGCAATGGCGGCGGTCAAGTTTTGTGTATGGCTTTATCCTTTAAGTCTTCCTACATTTATATAGGTTCCCTATACTAAACCATTGTGTAACGGATAGGACCACCAGTCCTGTCAAATCTCGTAACAGAATAAGGGTCGCAAGCCTTAATATCTCCTCGAATTTTGTATTTTTAAATTACTATAGGCACCCATCACTTGTTGTCTCTTGCAAGTTTAGCGAAATATATTTTAATCATCACAATTAAATTAATGTATCGGTTAAGTTATAAATGAATTATTACTTTCACATTCTAAATTAATATTTGATTTATTATTTTGCACATTGGTTGTTTGGGATACGAGTATATTATTGTTTATGTATTTACATATATTGCTGTAATACTCCACCAGTTTTATTTTTTAAATAAAGTATGTATGTTTATCATACCATCACCTGTATTCATTATTTTACCCTTATCTTCTGTCTTCTATTTTGAGTCAACTTTGGTCAACACAAGAAATAAGAATATTGTCACACTTTTTTTTTTTTTTTTTTTTACAAACTATACGTCATCTAAAACCCAGAAATGAACCACTGTCACTGGAGATGGCCGATGTATTTGATGGTTAACTAAATCAAATTATTTTTTTTGATGTCGAGCTTTTTTTTAATGTATAGGTATACCGAAAACATACTGGCAACTACAAATTAAAAGGTAAATCTCTTAGGCAACTGGCATCGTCAGCAGTGATCCCGTGAATTTCAGTTAGACCGCGCTCGAAACCAAAAATTGGACACTCAACTACGACCCATCGTCTGACGGCTACCACGTTCACAGTTGAAGCTCGAGGAAAACCCCCATCGATGCACAAGGTCTGCGCATCTTCCGTGGCCTGTCCTGATTCTATTAAGCGCGGACCACTGTTTTCGTTGAGCTGGTGAATACATTTTAAATGTGAGATCTTCATTTAGGAGATGGCTTGGATCGTGAATGGCTAGAAGAAATGAATTATATAAATTCATGCAGGGATTATTAGCAGTGGATTTCTGTAGGAAGGAAGCCTTAACTTTTTTTTACTAAATTATGTCAGATTAGACCTACTATTTTATCATCTTATATGTCAAAAGATATTTAATAACCAATAAAATATTTAAAAATAAAAAGATAACTCCATGGGAATAGTATATATGGTAGGTTTATAATTTAGAGCTTATTAAATAAAATCTTGGGCCCACTTTTTTATTTCTGCTCTCTAATAACAAAAGAAGGGGATCAATGAGGAACCGTGGCCTCTGGCCATTCCATAATATCGACTTGATCGCCATGAATCTACTACAAATGGCCGAATGCCAAACGGCCGACATGGACAAACGGCCGACAGAGACAAATGGCCGACACGACCAACTGGCCGACTGGTACAAATGGCCGAAAGACGAAAGGCCGAAATCCAAACGGCCGACATGGACATATGGCCGACAAGTACAATTGGCCGACATCCAATAGGCCGACACGGACAACTGGCCGACAAGGACGAATGGCCGACAGGACGAATGGCCGACACAAAAAAAAGATTGAAATAATGATCACATCACAAGTTTGAAAAACAAAGTTGCCAGTTTATTCTAACAATCCAAAATTTGGCTAGTTTTTTAAACAACAGTTCCGAAATATAATTTGAAAGTAGCGAAAAAATGTAACCATATCAGTTTGAAATTTGTACCAGTCGGCCATTGGTCATGTCGGCTATTTGTCCGTGTCGGCCATTCGTCCTGTCGGCCGTATGTCTTGTCGGCCGTTTGTCCGGATCCCCTCGAAGATACCTATCATTCTTTTCCCGCGCGAAAATAAAAAACCCTTTTTAGCACTTAAAAAAAACCTAACGCCCAACACTGTTTGCCGCTGATACAGTCGTCTTTTTATTTTACGACAAAAAAAATACGTTGGTAGCATTGGTCGAGCAGCGACGCCATGTTGAAGTTGCAATGGCAACACTGTCAAAATGTCATCCACTTTGTGAGTAATTGTAGTAGTGGAAGACTTGTTTATTTTAGGGATTATTTATGTTTATAAACAAACTAGTATATTATTACGTAGTATGTGGTGAGTTCTATCATTGTACTTATTCATTTAATATTATTTCAGCGAAATAATGCCGTGTGGGATGATCTAGGTGGATGTTATTGAGAATAACGCCTCGCAGGTAGCGTTTGTAATATTGGCTGATATTTCAAGGATGTGGCGACATAAAAGGAATACAAGTGTGCTACATAATACATTCCATCACACAATGTCTACTTATTCATTCAAATCATATTCTATTCTCGTTATTACGGTGTTGTATTTCAAAACAGACTCTTCCTAAAAATACAATCTGACAAAAATGGCCTATATTTGTCACTGCTCGTTATAGCAGTAGTGTGTCACTAGAAATAGCTCGCAATTTATTAAGCAAAGTTGAATTTCTCGAGATTGTTGTGGCAGGTTAATCCTGAATTACTTTTATTGCATGAAATCCCAAGACAAAACATTGTCAATGTCATCATAACCAAACTGCAGTGATTGTTGTCTTTTGCCAGTTAAATCAGAAAGCTCCTATGTAATGTAATATTACTTTTACTACCAATGTTAATCACTTGTTTTCCTCAGAATTCAAGGTAAGTCGTACTTTCTGTGAAATTCCACATAAAATAAGACCAGAATCCTTTAACTTCTAGTATTTTGTTAAAAACCTAAGAGGTGAAATCTGCGAAACATACTTCATAGGTGTAGTTAGTACATCTGCATTTAACAGATTTCTGCGTTTACATTTTCCATTACAAATTTTAATAACTTCCCAATGTCTCAACACCTTGAAATTTTCTACACATACTTATTAGCTTTATGTGAGAGTTTAAAATTGTATTCAGGGGTCTAAACTGGTCAGTATAGTCCGTTTTTTTTGTGTCGGTAAAATCTGCATTTTTGAATACCGAATTTATTTTGATCCCCGTTTCATGTTTTTTAATTGTTTTTTATTGTTATTTTTGTTATTTTGCAGAAATCCTTGAATATTTTGTTTTTTACTTTTGGTTAATAAAATACAGAGATACTATGTTAACATTACGAATGTTCACTAGGGCGAGCTTATCGCAGTGCTGCGATCTCTGCCAGCTAACTTCGTGAAATTCTATTCTTCTTCTTTCTCAGCCGTTTTAATTCCAATGCTAGACATAGGCCTCCCCTTTGACTTTCCACATATCCCTATCCTGGGCATGCTGCATCCACTTGCTTCCTGCGATTCGCCTCACATCGTCAGACCATCTTGCCTGAGGTCTTCCTACGCTCCTTTTGCTTGTTCTAGGTTGCCACTTGAGAATCTTAATTCTATTCTATTCTATCTAAATGTAATACTTTATATTTTATTTCAGGTGTGAAGGGAGATAGTAGTAGCGGTGAGGCAGTGGTGTAGCACAGGCAGGATGAGTGAAGGGGGAGAGTGGAATGCTGCGGCGGGAGCGGGAGCCCCCCCGCACAGCCCCTTGGGCCCATTGCCCCCAGTTATGAACACAGAGACAACATACAACAGCGCTTCTCCCAGACAACAGGCTAAGACTGATGGCAAGCCACCATACAGGTGAGAAAATTATTCATTTTGGAGACTGGAATTGCTGAATGTTACTTAAGTGTAAAGTGATGACATTAAGCCATCCGATGATCAGTCATAAGACTGACGTAAAGTCCTTCCTTTGCTGTATATCTGTTGAGATAACTACTCGTTATGATAAATAAGTTAATCAGAGAATTGAGTGATTGTAAGATTGGTGTTGTGGGGAGAATGAAAGTGAACAAAATTAAGATGGTTTGGACATGTTGAAAGAATGGGTGACGATAGGATTAGGACAAAAAGAGTGCATGTGGAAGGATGAGAAAGTTGAAAATACCTGGACAGATCCTCAAGGACTATGTGATTAATTGCATGAATGTGATGGAAGAAAGGAGTGTGCGTAAGGATTGGGTAGTGTGGCCTTTTGTTCTCTCTTCCTATCCCGCAAAGAACGTGTCTTACAAATTTTAAATTCATTGACAGTTATTTAGATTCCAACAGAAGTTTAGTAAAATTGATCGTAAGCGAAAAAACTGTCGACCTATAATTAGGTCGCCTTACGAATAGGTTGTCACGACGCAGAAAATGAGTCATGCGTTATGGTATTATCAAGTCCCATGCATTTCTCTACATAGTACAAATATTTCAGTAAAGAATTCCTATTATTTGTAGATTACCAATGTCTCATAAGGTGAATGAAAGACCTACTTATATTTAAATTGCTGATGTTAAATAATGGCTGATACATTGTACTACCATTTTAATTGATTGTAAGCAGTCTTTACAGTATGATACTTTATCTTTGTTGAAAAAGGATGACTTCTGTATAAAAGTACTCCCTGTAATTAATACCAAGCAATCTCCTCATGATGCCTCCTTCAAAAGATGCCAGCAGTAAGCGTTTCAATATCAAGACAAACTTAAATAACATAGCAACGGTTTATATTGAAAATACAGCGAATTTAACACGTTAAACCCTATGGGGCTCACTAGTGACCTCATGCAAAAAATATACTTTAAATGCTTTTTCACGCCAACAGTTTTCTAATTTATTTCGTTTGTTTGTAAGTGACCGGCGTGGCGTTCGAGAGTTATCCTTTGCAGTGGGACACAGCTGTTCAGTTAACTTTGGAAATTGGGTTCCAAATTTTTAGGAAGTTCTGACTAATATTAAAAAGTTTTTTTTTTTTTATATTTTCATAATTCTTCCATGGCGTTCAATGTGTTGAGTCTTTCGTATTTGTTACATTCTATGCAAATAATTTAATTTGTTTGATACTCAATAATTTCATACTATTTATTACCTGTGCTGCGAGAAATAGACAAATAGAAAGATAGAGTTACAATCAGTACGGCGTATAGTATAGAGGTGTTTAGTGTTGGGAGATAAACACCTCACAATCATTCAGAGGTTATACGAGTTCAGTCCTATCTGTTAGTGGTGCTCCAGTATCATATGTACGTACAGGTACAGTGAAACATTCAGCCCAACGTATAAGTCAAGTCATGCAACAATGTCATCACTCCATACTGCATTATATAATCCACAAATGCCTTTTGTCTCTCATGGGGTAACAGAGAAATGAGTACATGTGTGTATTGATGAATCAAAGGATTGCGACAGGAACAAGACCCACGTACAGAGATAGGAAAATCCGACGTCCTATTACTAACGTGAGTTCGATCCTGCAGCAAATGTTCCAAATGCGCAATCCTTATTTTATTAAGAACGTCACACTGCTTGAAAAGATCAGTGACCAGTTGAATGCATTAACATTGTTATTTTGAAAATCTCAATGTATGTTTTGTGAGAACACGAACGGAATTTTCTACATGTCGTAGTTGAATATAACAAGTAGTTATCTCAACAGATACACAGCAACGGATGGACTTTCCATCAGGCTTATGACTGATCGTCGGCTGGCGTAATGTGGTCACTTTACACTTAAGTAATATTCGCCAATTCCAGTCCATCCATCTGCTGCGGCCGGGAATCGAACCCAGACCTCCAACCTGACAAGCCGGTACTATACCGCTGTGCTATGAAGGCTGCTACATTCATCTCGACTCAACTACCAGCCTTCATAGTACAGCGGTAAAATACTGGTGTTTCAGGTTAGAGGTTTTGGGTTCAATTCCCGGCTGCTGAGCATGAATACAATGGAATTGGCAATGTTATATGTTAGTGTAAAGTGATCACATTAAGCTAGCCAACAATCAGTCATATGCCTAATGGAAAGTCCATTATTTGCTGTATATCTGTTGAAATAAGTACTAAATATGATATGTATCAGTATCTTCACAAAGTTATCATGACTGAATCATTTAACATATTGTGTTATGTTATGTTTCCAGCTACGCAAGTCTGATCCGACTGGCCATCAGCAACTGCCCCAAGGGCAAGATGACCCTCTCGGAGATCTACCAGTTCATCATCCAGACATTCCCCTACTACAGGGAGGCGGGCACGGGATGGAAGGTAAATATCTCTCTACTGCACTAATCTCAACACGGTTTCATTACAATAAGCAGGGACAAAATCATACATTATAGGACATTGTATCGAGTGAAATCTTTGTCTATCCTTGATATAATATAGATAGTGTAGCGTGCTAGTCCTGCAGGGTTTAGTATAATCCAGTGGCGTATATAGGGAGCCCCCCTCCCCCCCGCAATGTAAAACAATTATTTAAAAAACGTTATTTTAAAACATGAAAGTTACCCGGGTTCATTACTTCACCCATTTTTCAAAAAAAAATTGGCGCTATTATTGATTTTTTGCTATGCATCTATGTTAAAAATTTTGCATCCTCCCTCCCCTCCCCAAGTCAAATACCAGAACAGGTCCCCCCCCCCAAAATGAAAACCCATATATGCCACTGATATAATCTGCACAATGTGCACATCTAAACCCATGTAAAAACTAGTGATGTGCCGGATATCCGTCAAATTCATGCAATATTTTCTTTTACTCAATTTCTTCCTCTATTTCTTTAACTCAGAAGACGTCCGTATTTGAGTACCCATGCATATCTTTTTAGTCAACGTGTCATCACTAATTCCTAGAACATGCCCAAACCATCTAAGTTTGTAACTTTCTTTCATTACTCCTGTCTTATTATCACCCATCTCTCTAATAACTCAATCCCTTTTTTTATTTGAGTTTATGCTTTATTCTTCGTTAGACAATGAAATGTTTTATTGTTGTTTCTAGAATTCAATTCGCCACAATCTCTCGCTGAACAAATGCTTCAGGAAGGTGGCTAGGAGTAAAGATGATCCGGGCAAGGGATCTTACTGGGCTATAGATCTCTCCTACTCACAGGACGACGGGCAGATGAAGAGGAAGAAGGGACATGTATATAGGGTGAGACATTTCACTAACTTACCCATATATAGGGTGTTTTTCTGTACCTCTATATTTCTATATCGTTGCAAAACGGATAGAAAATCCCCAACAATTTGGATTACAAAATGGAACAAAAAGTTTGAACTTTTTGCAGAAAACAATATTCTTTTATTAGACTTCCTGCTAAAACATACTTCACTATATGAGTATTTATGTATTACAAAATTAAAAGCATTTTGATTTCATAAGTATGTATAATTTTATTTGAAATATGAAAAAACTATGAGTAAAAATGACAGCTTTCTTAAAATTCTTGTATAATTGTGATTTTTTAAAGATAAATTATAAAATTGATTCTTTTGAGTGTAAGATATTAAAGATGTTTTAAAAATGTGTGACCGTTTCCATGAAAAAAGGCTTATATAATCAAAAACAATCAATTCAAAGTCATTGGACAGCCCTGACAAAAAATGACAAAGTCTGATGTACAACAAATTTTACAATCTGTATGTCCCTCTATAATATATTGTTTTTTTGTTCCAGAGTTCCCCGTACAGCCCTGAGTGCAGCAGCAACAGCAGTGACTACAGCGGCAGAGCCCTGGGAGCGGTGCAAGGTGCGAGAGGGGTCAACACTCCCACCCCACCCACCCCACTGGGCCACACCCCTGCACACACCATACACAGCACATCACAGATGATACCTTTAGAAAATACTCAATGTGAGTATATTTTTATTAACTCGGTCTTCGTATTAGTTACAACTTGAGAAATTGAGCTCACGAAAAAGAGATATTCATGTTCTATACTTAAGAAAGAGATACTCATATTCTATAGCAAACTTTGCTACCACTCAATGTTCTGAGTTTTACTACATGGTCTGAGAGTAACATGGTTCAAACTTGCAAGGCCAAAATGTTGAGCTACATGAGATCAAAGTTTCAAACCTTATTAGATGGAACCTTATTAGTCTTAATTTTAAATAAAACTTAATTATTTATAAAACTATCCCACTTTAGCGTGTTTATGTAAATTGTATTAGAAGATTATGTCGGTTAGATATATTGTCATTCTAAAAATCACAATTCATTAATTTTTATTTATTCTATTGCTTCATACTTTTAAGTGAACAAAATGCAATGTTAAAATTTCAAGCAATAGGATGTCGTGACATTCGTTCACTAGGGCGAGCACATCGCAACGCTGTGATTTCCCTCATCTAACCCCAAATCTCGCCATTTGCTAGTTAAAGTTACTAAAATGTGTTTGAAAATTTATTGCAATTGTATTATTTCTTTATTAATGAATTTATTAACTTTGAAGGCGAAAGGGTGATGTTTTATTCCGACAATATTTCTATTGCAGTGTACGAAGAAGAAGAGACTTGGAGGGCCCCAGTGGCCTGCACGGGGCCCCGGCACAGGTGTTACACGGACGAATACGGCAACTACGTGGATCAATACAGCGTGGAGTGCGATCACACGTGCCCTCCCCCGGCGCAAGCCCCCCCCACGCCGTGCACCCCGCACCACCACGACTACAAGTTCTTCCACTTCCCGCAGGCCTACCAACACGACGTCAACCAGCCCGAGTGTCAGTACGACCCGTACACGCCTCAACCAATATACCAATATCCTAACGAGTACTCTGCTTCTCCAGGGACGTCCAGTTACTCCACGGAAGACATTAAGGTCTCCCCCATGACTATGTTGAACGAGACCATTACGTGGGACGATTACTTATAACAGTTTCTCGCTACGTAATGTAAGACAACATCGATACTGCGTCATGTACGCAGAACAATGTTACGTTTCTGCGTAATGCTTTCGTCATAGTAAAGAGATTTTTGTTCATTATTATTATTACCGCTAAAATGTCTTATAAAAATGTTTGCTAAATCTAAAATCGCTCACTGATAGCAAGGTATGTGTATTAGGAGGTTGGATTACAACATAAGTGAAAAAAGGGCTCTCAAAATGCCTGTCGTTATTGGTCAAATTATCGTATTTAAGTCGACGGTGATACAAAAAGGACTCTCAAAATGCCCCATTGTGATTGGTCAAATTAATAAATTGCGGTCAAAATTCGTACACTTAGACAAGTTAGATCAGTACGTAGTCGACAGGGATTTAAAAAGGTCTCCGGAATCGATTGGTAAATGGATAAATTTTCATGGACTTTCGTTGGGTCCGTGGCAAAACCATTTGTGTTGATTCTAGAATTGCCCTAGGATCCTTACAACTGGCTATTTCTAAAGATGGGCGTTGATAAATCCGTGGAAAAATATTACCCATGTTATTATTATTATGTATTTTTAATGCATATGGCAAGACCTGGCAACTACGAATTGAAAGGTAAATCTCTTAGCCAATTGGCACCGTCAGCAGTGACCCTGTGAATTTCAGTTAGACCACGCTGGAAACCAAAAATTGGATACTCAACTGTATGGCCCATCATCTGGCGGCTTATGTTAAACTACTTTATCCATCACTATGGTCTCTCAAACGATTGATATCTTATTAGTATGCAGTGATCTAGCCTCCTAATGTACATACCTTATGCTAATTTGAAGTAGATAATACTAGTAGACAATGAAACATTGATTGTTATGGAAGCGTTTGTTGAGATTTGCAGTGAATAGTTTGTTTGGCTGTTTGATTTAGTCAGCAGTCACAGAATCTCGATGATCACGCTAACTTATCATCAGATAAACTGCACTCTGTTACGGCTTAACTCATGAGACCATTCTAGTCGCAATCGGGTCACTGTTCTCACACCGCACAGAGAGTTTCAAGATTCAAAATTAGTTTCTTTGTTTCATATATTATTGTTTAAAAATTGGGGTTAGCTGGCAGAGATCGCAGTACTGCGATAAGCTCGCCCTAGTGAACAAATGTTATATTTTTATTTTAATGTTTACACATGTCTTTATCTTGTTCACCAGAAGTAAATAAATAAATAAAATAAAGTTTGGTAACAGCGACCGGATTGCGACCAGAATGGGAAAGGAAGCGTATTGTATAGTGTGTAGAGTAGGTATATGATAGTTTAGGACAGTTATGTGTTCAATCTACATGTGTACTGTACATATATACATAATATATAATTAGTATATGCCTACACTTAATCTTATTAAGGGCTTATATGCACTGAGCAAAAATCATTCTATTTTCGCTTCAACTTTTTCATGTATGAGAATGTTAGCGCGAAATATGAATAACGTAAGCGTCAATGTAAATTTTACCTTTTTAAAAAGAGCCTGGGAACAAATTAAAAAATCTACGACAGCCAACTTGATTACCTTATAATTACCGGTATTTTGGCTAAATTATACTTTTACATCTCAAAAACTGAACAGATAATACTTAATTCCCGTAAATTATAGGGGCACTTTCAGAATATTTTTTTCTTCAAGGTATTTCCAAATATTGTAATTGTAAAACAGCCAATCTGTAGTCCATACTTTCACCTATTACTGTCTTCAGTCTCAAGACGATTCTTTAGTATTGGCTGGGAAAAATTTATAGCGTTAGTTGCTGCCGTAAGGGTATGACATGGTAACACCTCGCATTCAAGTGAGGGAGTCACCGTTTAAGCCTATAAAATACACCTGCCTTAATGTCAAAGTAGATGTCTTATAGATACAATACCTTTTGCGTTGCAGTATTTCTACAACAGTGTAGAAGAATTAAGGGTGAACATTGTCGGGCTTACAACTGACCTCGGCTGGCTTAAGTGATCACTTTACACTCAAGAAACATTCGCCATTTCAGTTCACCCCGGCTGGGATTCGAACCCAGACCTTCCTGTCGCATAGTAGGGATCTTATCTACTACACCTTTTGCATTGTTTTGCAACCGTTTTACCGTGCTAGCTAAGGCTACCGAATAAAGTTTTAAATTCCTCTACCTTTTTTCCGCCGCACTAGGGCCAACTTACTGACGTGGCTAACGGTCTACTGTCGTAGAGAGAAGCTTGCATAGACGTAGCTGTCTGAATGAAATATACATACGTATGTAAAAGGACGTAACTAGATGATAAAATTACTACAGAGATTTTATACAAATTACATATTTTATGAATTAATAATGTAGTATATAATAGTTATGGTTATGTTATATTTCACTGTACTGGGTATTTATATCAGAAGGGTTTCATTTTCTACAATGTGAATTCACAAACTAAATGATTAGGTGAGAAATTAGGATGTGTTTTTTAGTGTTATGTTTCCACTTGCAGTGAGCGGATAACCGACTCAATAACTGATACGTTTTCTGTCACAAATAGTTGTTATTGTTAACGAGATGGTCACAACTAATGTATTTCTGCATGAAGAAGGGATAGATCGTGCCATAAAAGTAGCACTATTATTACCTCACGATACATACAAGGATTAAATATTTAGTTTAGTAATCACATAGACATTTTCTGTTTATTGAGTTGCAACATTTTTATAATGGACTTCTAGTTTTCACCTTAGTAGGCTTTGCCTAGTTAGGTGGCTCCAATAATAACTGTTAGTCTAAGAGTCGCCCGTTAAAAATATGACGCATGTGTTATTTGATCGAAATGTGGTTTAAATGACAGTGCATGTGTGTGCAAAAAACTGCAAAGGAGCACCTTTTTGGGGGGGGAGCAGGGGAGGTTGCGGCAAGATTTTGATAGGCAACCCTAGTGCGACGTATTACCCTATTGGTAAGCTATCATTTTAACCACAACATAACAGATGCATCATATTTTTAACGGCCGGCTCTTGGGCTATGTCTTTTTGTAAAAAAATATTGTGGTACTGCATGGCATGGATACCTATGTAAGATTACTTACACACATATTTATGTCATAGTATGTATTATTTTTGCTTGACAATTACTGCTAGAACCTTTGTTTTTTCGAAGGCGTTTTAGCAACGATATACTTCCATCTCTATAGTTTGTGGAATTGATTGAAGTTATTATATTACGCATGTACTATGTTGAGTTATACAGCATGTTATGTATTATATAATACTATAGTAATACTCATTAGTTATATATACATATTATTTTATTAACACATACATAACCTACCATGCATTTCATCTAAACATGGACTCTTTATAAGGAGAAACATATGCGGCGGTATTAGGACGTCAAAATAATATGAACATAGCACCAATTTCATAGGATTTTTTTTTTTAAGTGAGTCTGCGTTTATCGTAATAAACCCAAATACATCTTTGTACGCTTCACAGAAAGCTCGAACAGCTTGTGTTGTGAAGTGGAGTAAGTCGGTATCGGGGATTGAACCCTCGCCCGCCAGATTAACAGTCGAGCGCGTTACCAGCCAGGCTACCGACCACCTCAATAATTGCAGGGTTGTTGTTGGGCAAATTGGCAACACTGTACACACTATTGGAAAGGGCAGACACTTCACCTATGTAGCATGTTCTAATGCAGTCACACAAAATTGGTGTAGCAAAACAATGCTTATAATGCCAAATGTCTCAGGAGTAATTAACATAAACGATGGATGGCACAGACATTGATTTGGGCCCATCAACCTATAGGCTGCTTGCCCAAAATTAATAATAATAAATCATTGAGGTGTCTGGAGTGAATTTCTTTCCTACCCCAAGCTACTAAAAGTTCATTTAAATAGTAATTGTTACGCGGTCCTACTATTTCGTTATTTAATTTAAAGGCGTATGATTTTTGTCAGCCTGTACTATTTAATGTTTGTTTCATAATAATTGTGAAATGCTACTGTTTTCTACTGTAAAAATTACTAAATTTTGACAGCTGTTTTGACAAGATTTGACAGTGAGTGCTACCAACAATACAATTTCTGAACTGCCTGATTAGCTGAAATGCATAGTAGTTATTATTTCGCTAATTTTATTATACACAATAGATTTGTACAATCTGTATGTATGCATTACCAAATGTACTAAGGATCAACTTGTAGTACAAGATTTCAATATTTTTACTGTTGGTAACACTGATAAACTACATTTTATTTTAAGGTTAACAAATCTATCATTGTTACCAACTGTATAATAAATTTTCCTTGACTGCCAAGGATTTACTTTGCCGCTAATTATTTTTATTTTAACAAGATACAGTCCATCAAGAATGAGATGGTTTCGAGGTGGCAACCGTAGCGGCAACACTTGTAGAATTTCAATAGAAATGTCATTGTTGCCAGCAAACGAAATTGTAGCTCCCAATTTAAACGAGTCCATGTCTTTTTTGACGGACTGTATATTAATTAATGTAGTTTTAGGATTATTTTATTTTACACGTTACTGTGTTGCCATATATCTGACATATTATTATAATACTCACTCAATTGTTTTACGTTTTTTTCTCATTGGTTTATTTTTATTTTCTTTTTACTACATAATACTTAGTTGTAAATTTGTATTATTGGTTATTCTATAAATCTGTTATGCATTTTAACGTATTGATCTCATTAATAAAATAATAAACAAATACATAATGAAGTTGTAGTAATATTACACGTGTACCAACATGAAGATAATAATAAAAGAATATGCACATTGAATACGGTGTTGTATTCACAGGCTAAAATCGTATTATCGCTTCAAATTTTGTATGAGAATGTAAGCGTGAAATACGAATAAAAAAGCGACAGAATCGATTTTGGGTTAATGTATAAAAAGGGGGCCGAATATCAAAGAAATATCCACTAGAGTCACAGTGTCTTACCTTAATAAACATTTTATCAACCAAATTACAGCATTATAAATAACAAACTACATGAATAATCTCAAGTTTCACGAAATTTCAGAGGTTACTTTGGTATGATTTTTTTTATGCGAAAATTTATAAACATCAAATATCTGAATACTAGCGTCACTAAAACATATTGTCATTTATCCATGTTTTAAGTCTTAGGATGATATCTTTAATATTAGCTGAGTAATCTTACTTTTACCTTCGCAGTTTTTCGCATGTTTCGTTTCTATGGCCCCTTACGATTAGATCTGCTTTAGTTTCAATTTCATACGCATACAAATTATTACTATTTATATTTTATTTTACATGCATATTCATAATACTTCATACAAAAAGGAGACAATCATTAAATTAGCTTGTGTGAATATTAAATGTATGCGTTGTTTTTTGCTTCGCCTCAAAATTATCTAGCAATTGTTATATTCATTCATTCACAGCTATGATTGATTTATATCAATAAATACGTAAATATTCTTTATTGGTACATTCTAAATATTATAATTGTATTATCTAATAATTGATATTTTTGTGATATAAAACAAATACAGATATAATACATACATAGTGCAATTAATTAGTAAAATAATTATTGAAATTATTAACATTTATTATTTTCTATGCAAAATGAATAAATATTATTATTGGTGCAAGTCTCTTATAGCAACGTACCGCTAGTGTCACTAGTGGTAATTCGAGGTACTAGAATCACCTAAGTTTGAATGAAAGTTTGAATAAAGAACTACAACATTGTATACAAAGTATGTATTGCAGTACCTCGAATTGCCACTAGTTGGCCTTAGTGGTACGTTTCTTAAAGAGACTTGTACCTTATTTTGTAATTTACCTCAATTTACTGGTGTAAAATAAAAGTTATTATGAATAGATATTAATGTAATATTAAAATAAGAAATGGAATGATGGAAGGAGAGAGAACATAACGAAATATTTGTAGACAAAAGTTCCTCATTAAATATAAAATATAATAGATTACGGAATACTTAAATAATATTATATATTATCGAGTTACAATTATGTATAAACAAATTTTATTAATTAAAATTACTTATTAGTAAATGTTTAACTAATTATATAAATAATAATAATAAATGATTTTATTGTACAATAAGAACAAAATAATAATAAATATCTTAAGAATAATAATATGTATTGAATAAGTAATACAATTGTTTTTATTAAATTGTATAAATATAATAAATAAATATGGATGTTGTTAGTTAATTATTATATACGGAAGTGGCTTATGTTTTGTTGTGTGATACTAAATGTTGGCTGCCATATTATAAACTTGAAATGAATTTGATCATCCATTAGAAATTATATATCGTAAGTAGTTATCCCAGCAAATATACAGCGAAGTATGGCCTTTCCATCAGGCTTGTGACTGATCGTCGGCTGGTTTAATTTGATCACTTTAAAGTAACATTCGCCAATTCCAGTCCATCAGTCTGCCGAGGCCGGGATTCGAACCCAGACCTCCAGCTTAACATCCGGTACTCTGCCCGCTGTGTCATGAAGGCTGATGCTTGAAGCTAGAAGGAAACGCTATATATTAAGTACTGCCGGCACCCGTTGAGACAAGGTTTGGTATTAGCGTACACTCCAACCATCTTTTTGTACCCTGTTAAGTCATTGCAGGCAGATGGATGGACTGGAATTGGTGAATGTTACGTAAGTGTGAAGTGATCACATTAAACCAACAGCTGATCAGTCACAGTCCATCCTTTGCTGTATATCTGTTGAGATAACTACTTGTTATCACTCATCATTGAAATGATTATTAGCTTATTCACACAGCAAGTACCTACCTCAAACCATAGCCGCCATCTTGTCAATTGCAGTTCATCCAAAATGGCAGTTGTCAAATTACTTTTATATTACTATAGATTAGATATTGAATAATTATTACATATTGTGATCAATTATGTTTTATTTTGTGCTTTGCAATATACCAATATCATATTACATATATTTTTTTGCCCGCCATTTGTTTTAATTTCGCAAATGTATTGTCGCCATGCCGGTGAACTCTTGTATAACTTCATCTGTTATTGTTGTTATCTGCACATACATTTTCATTTTCAAATTTTAATAACATCCCAATGTCTCGGCACCTTGAAATTTTGCACACATATTTGGTTTAGGCGACAGTTTGAAATTGTAGTATCGTTTTGTAATTTTTTTGCAATTGTTTTTTTTGTATCTTCTTTTGGTTTTCATACCTTCCTAAGTATGTGCACAATTTATCTCATTTGAATGCCACAAGTGGTTGGCTGACAGACATTGACTATGCCAATAAACCCGCCATTTGTAATAAAGTTTTATATCCAATAAAGATTTTATTTATTTATTATTCAACAGCGTCAGGAAGTTTTTGTATGTATCAGTTTATTTTGAATTAAAAATTAGTTGTAATTGTTATTGGTATATTGTGCAGTGAGCCACATTGTTAGATAGTTAAGTGACTAAAGGGTAGATGTCAATTATGTCATACAATTATTATTATATAATAAAGTTACATACATATTATATTATATGCTATTATTAATATAATCTACTTATTGTAGATTTATTTGTTATATGAATAAATAAATCAATAACAAAAGTTTTTCATGACTACTCAGTTTTTTAATACGATACATCCCTTTTGGTGTAGGCAGATAGGACAGAATTCCTGTCAAATCTGCGGAATAAGTCTTAAATAATAACCTGGTCTGAAATCTGACTTATTTTACTTCTAATTGTATTGTTCGGGATTGGTTCAGCTATCTTTATCGAGTCTTCAAATTTTACATCCCATGTAACCATTCTGGTCGCAATCCAGTCCCTGTTACTCACCCCACACAAAGTTTAGTAATGGCGACCGGATTGCGACCATAATGGTTGTGTATTCCACTAATTCTAGTCGCAATCCAGTCGCTGGTTAACCGGAATTGTTACCGGTTTGACACCTCGTGACCCAAAATATGTATATATTTTCTCTTGGTTGGGTTGAAAAAAAAAATTTGATTGTCGCGGTTTGACTTCCAAGAGATCTGGCAACCCTAAACGAGATACATCTTAACCTCTCCGAAATTTGGTATTGTCGGATCAAATTAGTTTATGGTTGGGTATCCTGATATGAGAGTTGCAATTAAAACAAATTATGAGTTACATAAATACACGACATTTATTAATTAAATAAATAAATACAATAATTCTTACATAATATTATCACAGTCTTTTACAAGAAAACTACAATAAGCCTATCCACACATGTCCGGAGGTTCAATTAACTGAATCGACCGTTTGCAAAAAAGCTTCGACCAAAACCTCTTTCTCAATTCAAAATCAAGGAAACCCTGAATTCAGAGAGGTTTTGGTCGGAGATTTTTTGCAAACGGTCGATTCAGTCAACTGAACTTCCGGACGTGTGTGGAAAGCCTATAATTATTATATTGCATCAACTTTGTGGACTAGATAAAAAAATTGGTAAAATTTATTCCAAAAGTTTTGGCAGTAGAAGATATTATTATAGGTCCAATTCTGTAAATGATTAAATGCACACTAAATAAATAAGGTTATTAGGGAAATGAGTGACTGCAAGAATGATGTTGTAAATAGAATGAAAGTGAATAAAAGATGGTTTGGGCATGTTGAGAGAATGAAGGATGACAAAAAAGATATATTTGTGCAAACGAAGTGGTGTGTTGAAACACGGCCGCCCGAGACTGGCCTGGTCCGATCATGTCGACCAGATCCTCAAGGATGGACACGTTTTGAGTAAATGTAATCGGAGAGCGAGTATGACAGATTGCATGAATGTGACGGAAGCTAAGAGTGTGTGTAACTCTGTGTGTGGCACTCTGTCCTCTCTGCCTAGATATGTAGATAAATTAAATAAGACAAAAATAAATTTAAAACGCTTATTTTAGTTCGAAAAGCTACAGAATTGAACCTAAATTATACATTAGTATTAAATAAGTGCCATTTACATTGAATATTTTATTAATTTATATTCAGTAATAAAATAAAACATGAATGTAAATTTGGCCCCAATATTGGAATGTGGTAATAGAAAAATAAATACTGTTTTCATTTTGTTCCAAATAACCTGAATCGTTAATCAGAGATGGCCTTGTATTGGGCTATTGTGTGGTCGCACGTGGCCCCACCGATGCAACCATTCTGGTCGCAATCTGGTCACCATTGCCACACTGCAATCAAATTTCGTGTGCGACTAAAGGCGACCGGGAAACTACCAACCTATACAAAATGTGAATAACTTGAAAGAAATACTATTTTGACCACTTGAAAATCTAAGTACGATTAGCCTTACTTTTTCCTCTCAATCTCTGTTTCATTTCGCCCCAGTGATCGCAAAAGCCACCATTCGATATACAAAATTAGTTATATTAAAATATTTTTACAAAACATCAAAATACTACGTAATATTTACTAATTTGTACTTTAAGATTCTAACTTTGTGCCAACAATTCTTTTACTTCAATTACTTACTAAGATTAGAGGAAATTTGCGCTCACACTTTGTAAATAACGTACATACAATATTATAAAAATACGTTCACCAAAGAGCTGAGATTGTAAATTAATAATGGGGTATCAAATTAATTGAAGGAATGAACGAGGGGACAAACTACAGACGACCAAGGAAAGAATACCAGGATATGGGCTTCCGCTCATATCAAGAGTTAAGAACCGCACAGGACAGGGATGAGTGGAGAAGGAGACTTAGGCCTTTGCTGCAAACCAATCATAACGATTGAAACTGGAGAAGAAGAAATTCTGTTACAAGATTTGCCCGTCACTAGTGAATAAGTTACATTTTGTCCTCTCCACTGTCATTCAGTCCGAAGCTGTTCTCAAATAACATCAGCATGAATTTATCCTGAAGGATGATCGTGTGTGTCATCGCAGGGCTGATCCATGAGACGGATGATGGCCGCCTGGTCTCCAGAGTCAATGGGAGCCACTGAGATGTCTCTCACAGCACGGAACTTGCCACAGTTGTTCAGGTGTTCGTTCTCAAGGCGGAAGAAGTTCCACATGAATCTCCTGCAAAATATTCGACAATTAGAAGACATTGCAGATTATAAATAAAATTTAAAAAGACATTTAACACGTTAAACGCCATGGGGATCACCGGTGACCTCATCTGGTTTACATTACTGCACCATTGGGGTCACCAGTGACCTCAGGCAAAAAATATAATTTGAATGTTTTTTGGTGCCAACAGTCACACTTCTCATTTATTTCGCGTATGTAAGTGACCGGCGTGGCGCCCGAGAGTTATCCTTTGCAGTGGAAACAGCTGCTCAATAAATTTTGGAAAATAGGTACCAAATTATACGAAATTTTAAAAATATTTTCAAAACAGTTTTTATGTGTAAAATACATCGAATGCCGAAAAAAATATTTTTTATAAATTTCCATATTTGTTCCGATGGTGTTTAATAAATAAAAAATATGATTAGTCAGTTAGCATTCTCTGGCGACTAATATTTCATACCTTTCTACTTTGTAATAATGTCTTCATTATTTTACGTAACTTTCTCACTGAGCGGGGAGGAGTTATTACACCTCTTACCATAAAATATCAACTCACGAGTTAGTTAACAATATTACCTGAAGACTTCCAATGGAGCCAGGACTGTGACAATCATATCAGCCTGGGGATGTCCCGTCTCCGTGAAGGAGACGGAGCCTACCCAGCAAACCCTCAGCACCAAGTCTTCTACTAGACCAAAGTAGTACATCCACTGCAAACAAATCATAATACAATATTATTTATTAGTACAGGCCCTGGGTGTAGTTTCGTGAGAACAATATGAGGACCGAATTCCAACAATTTGTTGGGGTTAGATCAAAGATTAAGGAATCGGATGTTGCCGGCCAATTTTCCGGTTCAATTTTTTTTTTACACCCCCTCAAAGATAGTCGATGTGGTACATTCTATGAAGTCATTTTAATGACTATTTCAGTTTTGAAGTTGGGCTGTTTAGTGAAATTCTGCTTTATGGTTTAAGATAATGGCCCGGGTATACTACACCCGCAACACCAATGCGGAGTTAAGAACTGTCATCACTTCCGTCTCACAACGAATACATTACTGCTGATTAGGAATTAAAAATATACTTGAGTTATTTTTGGTTTACAAATTATCCTTGTAAAGCGTTGAATTTTTTTACATTCCATAGTACATATATACAATGTAGTATTCCTACAACAGTGTAGAAGAATTATGAACATTTTCAGGCTTAAGACCGAATGGCAAATGTTTCTCGAATGTAAAGTGATCACTTAAGTCACCCGGGGTCGGTTGTAAGCCCGACAATGTTCATCCTTAATTCTCCTACACTGTTGTAGGAATACTGCATTAAAAATACATCTTAAGAATACCTCCTTCTCATTAAAGTAGTGTGTACTTACAGCAGAGGAATAGACGGTTTCCTGTCTGAGCAGTGGAGCATCTGTCTGAGACTCCAGCAGCCCCCAGTCTATCCTGACGTCCCACAAGTAGCTCCCCACTGCCGCCACACATCCGAACCCCAGCCAGATCCCCACCCAAGCACACTCCCAGAACGAAGAGGCTGGAATCACATTGTACAGTCATGGAAATCTTAGTACAGCAAAGTTTTTAGTTTTTAAAGTGAAATTATAATGATGAATGTTGGAAAGAGTGCAGAGACGTACCACCAAAATACCTACACAACTAAGAAACCTGCAAGATGAGAACCATTTGAAGGAGCTTAGACTAACTACACTGAAAGAGAGACGCGCTCAGGGAGATCTTATTGAGTTGTACAAGGTGTTGCATAACCATTATTCCTGTGGGACTCTACCGGCTATGTTTACCATGAACTCTAATGTGCACCTGAGAGGACACCAGCTGAAACTGACAACAACAAGATTCACATCCAACCCACGGAAACACTTCTCGACCAATAGAGCTTTCAGTCCTTGGAATCAGTTGCCAGAGTCAGTGGTACTTGCTCCATACTACACACCAACACCTTCAAGAATAGACTAGATAATATAAACACAACTTAACTGGGACTTGGGTCAAAACAGCGAAAGCTGCCTACCCAATAACAAATAATAATAATGAAGTTTGCATACCTGAGCATGTGCTACACAGTGAAGCCAGGAAGAGCAGAAACACACTGGAGCCATACTTTATAGAGTTGGGGACGTGAGGATGTGTCTCCCGAGTGTCCCTCAGTCTCCTGAGACACTGCAAGGTGCGACATATGAAGGGACTCATGGCGAGACCAGCGCGAATGTAAGCTGCAAACAATAATGTCTATTAGGTATATTGTCTATTCTATTCTGTCCCCTCACGCCGCATCCCGTGTGGGGTAGGCGGAGAGAACAGATTGCCAGACTTTCCTATGCTTACACACACTCCTTGCCTCCGTCACATTTGTGCAATTCGTCACACACACACTCCAAGATTCCTTGAAATAAAAAAACGTTCATCTTCTCTTCTTATACCTCTTCTTTCTCCCAGGTATATTTTCTTCGTTATCCTTTCATCATTCATCCTTTCTACATGTTCCAACCATCTCAACGTGTTCACTTTCATTCTGGTCATGACATCAATAAAATTTTACATTCACTCACCTCTGATCACTTCGACACGACATCCATTTTACATTCACTCAACTCTCTGATCACTTCATTTCTTATCCTATCTCTCCACACATTCTTCTCAGCGATATCATCTCAACGGCATTTAAACCCACCATATTAATGTTATATTTCCACTATGTGCAGGTACCTACATGGAGTATGAAGACACTCCTGGTCGGGATAGAAGATCAAGCAGAAGGTAAAGTGGAGATCCAAGAGACAAGGAACCAGGGAAGTGAGTTGCTCCGCCACCCAGAACTCTGCAAAGCCAACGGGGAAGAAGGGAGACACCAATATCCTGCCCTAAAACATCAGTACAGTTAAATCATTATTGTATAGTCTTGGAAATGATAATGGAAAAGTCGAGGATGGGACAGTTTTCGATGAGAGTGCTGTTCATAGCATTTTGCTAAATACATGGGGTAACACAACCGATGGATCAACCGAAGCAGGATGATAGAGGACCTCAATATCTATCGTTTTAACCCCCATGTATGTTCAGTGATTTTTTGTAGTTTTCGAGTTATGATTTTTTTTCGTATTTTTTCGCCAAACCCCAACTTGCAAGACATTATTGGTCACAGAGACGCCAATTATTGAGATACATAATTGTTTTTTTTTCTAGAATAGATAAATAGTATGCATTGCAGATACAAAAACAATTATGGGTCTATCTGATCTATCGCGCCATAAAAAAATGTTGACTCTCAAAATTAGTTAGAGTTCATAATTCGAAAATAATTTTGAGGACGATTTAAGAAAAATAATCTGTGTGAACACTATGCGACCAAATATGGTCGCACAGTGTACACATTGTGTGCCACTTGTGACCAATTTCGCGACCGTATTTGGTTTGTTGTGAATAATGGAGATGTGCAGTTACCATCAGTTTGATGAGCCACAGTCTCCCTTCATAGTGCAATGTCTTGGTTGGGTTGAAGAGGAATACGAGGAGGGCCAAGTAGAATAACAGTGGAGCAGCTGTGGTTGGAAGATTCAGGTAAGATCTTTAACAAGTATTAATACATATTAACTCCTGCATTCAATGGGGTTTAACAAATCATTAGATAGTAGTAGAGAGGTAAAATGACCATAGCGAGACCCTCCTGGGACAGAATTTGATAATATTTGCCAGAATGATGAAACAAGTATGTACTTTCATTTCCCCCTAGGCTCGTCAGTGGAAGTTCTTGGATCAAATTGTTGTTTCAAAGATAACATTGGAATTTTTTAAAAAGAAAAAAAAATTTAAAAAAAAAGAAAAAAGAATGATCATTCTTATCAAGAGAATTTACAAAAATCTATTTTTTTACCACTAGAGTCACTAAAATATATTATCATGTATCTGAGAAAGAAGAAGTGCACACGTAATCTGGTCGCGGTGTGCGAACGACGACCAAATTGCGACCAAAATGGTTTCATGGGATTATTGAATGAGATTGTCACCTGTGCAAGAATAGCAGTGCCGTGACTCCCCAAAGAGTTCCTAAAGCAGCAGCCAATGCAGCGGCATGCTGGTCTGAGAGGTTCTGCCTGGGATCCAATGAGAAGATGAGGACATGATTCACTCCGCAGGTGCGCCAACCGTGGATGTTCACAGCCCAGGCCCACGCCCAGAACACAATCAGCAGAGGGCCTCGTAATAATCTCACACACACCAACCAATCCTCAGTCTTCCTGTGATACAAACCTGACAATAAATAAATATTTTTTTATTAGCCAGAAAATGTTCACAAGACAATAGTAGTATGCTAAAGGCGGACTTATTGCAAAAGCAGTGTCTTACAGTCAATCCATTAATTTGGGATTAGCTAGAAAAGATTGCAGCGTTGTGATGAGCCCACCCTGATAAACAAAATGTTATGGTTTTTCATGGCTTGATTTCTTAAAAATATATTTCTATGATTTGTTGGCTCGAAATATACTTATTTTCCACCCTCTAACGCCGCGTCCCTTACAGCGTAAACAGAGAGGACAGAATGCCAAAAGTCCTTATCCTTATAATTATAACAAAATGATTCATTTGGCCGACATGCTCTAGCCAAGTAATTCATGGTCGGTCGCATTTTCTTATGCCCCTTCCTTCGCCCATGTATATTTTATTTGTTATCCTTTGATCATTCATTCTTTCTACATAACCCAAACATCTTAACTTGTTCATATTCTATCATGAGAGGTGGTCGGTAGCCTGGTTGGTAACGCGTTCGACTGTTAATCCAGGGGGCGCGGGTTCGATCCCCGATGCCGACTTACTCCACTTCACAACACAAGCTTTTCAAGCTTTCTGTGAAGTGTACAAAGGTGTATTTGGGTTTATTTCGATAAACCCAGATTCATTTTAAAAAAAAAAAATTAAAAAAAAAAATTATTGTTCAAATTATTTTCCATCATACCAGAGACGATGACAGTAGCAAACAGTGTGAGGAATGTTCCTGTAAAGAGGCCCAACCGGAAAGTCGTCCAGGGCCCCCTGTGCTGCCCCAGGGGGGGCACCCTGAGGCGCCGCATGGCTCTGGCCCTGTCTCCCCCCTCCAGCACCTGCGCCACCACACTCTCCACCTCCCCTATCAGTCTGTCTGTCTCCTTGTTGCTGTAGAAGTGGCTGGACTCCACGTGGGAGCATCTCCATCTCATACCATCTTCGCTGCTTAGTAACTAGAACAATATCAAATCATATCACTGCTATTCTGTAACTTGTACAATCTGAGAAAGTAGTATTGGTGCAAAAAGATTGAGAAACCCATGAAACCATTTCGGTTGTAATTTGGTCGCCATTTCCCACAACACTGCGACCAGATTATGCGACCAAATCTTGCCAAGCATACAAAATGTATGTGTTTTGTGACCGTGTTTCAGTGTCGGCACGGCAACCATTTCTGACTGATTTGAAAATTTCGCGACCGAATTTGGTTTCTTGGGAACACTGATCTACGTAAAATTTGCACCGAACGAAAATCGTTCCATTATCGGTTCACTTTTTCCAAATATAGTACGTGAATATGCACAAAACAAGAATAATGTAAGCGACAAAATCGATTGTGGCTTATTGTATATCGCAAAGTGCGGAATACATCGCCAGCGCCGGAGTTTGAACCTGGCACCTCCTGCTCGAGAGACTGCTGCCCCAACCAACTGCTATTTTTACATACCTTGTCGTGTTTCTTGAGAATCTTCCTGAATCCCGTGAAGTTGAGATTCTGGTAATTCTGCAGCAACACTAGGCTGAGATAAAACTCGGAGAAAGCCAAGCGAAGTCTCCTCACTCCCTTCACCACCTTCCCTCCGCTGTCTCGCTCCTGACACTCACTCAACTCGGACTGTAGTCCCGCGTACTTGCGCACCGCCTCAGCTAATTTCTCTACAATCAACAATAATGCATTCTGTGACAATTCCTTTACGGCAACAATTTTTGTTTAAGGCATAAAAAATATCATCTCTAGAAAACATAAGATCCGGTCGCTCAAAGTATGAGCTATCTGTTTTTTAATCGAAGTGTGATTTAAATGATATTTACCACATAGAGTCATACATTGGCCTAACAAAATCTTGCCCTCCGAATTGGTCCCTCAACGCGGTTTTTCGTATTTCTTTGGAAAATGGGAGAAAGTGCAGTCAAGGACAAAAACAATCCTTACTAAATTCTCTACAAAAAATGTTTGATAATTTTTATCGTAGCCGCAATAGCCGGCCAAAATACCCAAATTCATTTGTAAGTTATGACCCTATGTATTGTATAGCATTAGAGAGACAAGAGTCAGAGATTAAGATGGCGAGAGCTCGGGTACTGAAGTTCCTAAGGAGACAAGTTGTGAATGCCTTCCATTGTGTCGCCGAACCTTGTGAATTGGCATTCCTATGACCCTTTGTGTAAACTATCATTTAAATCATGTTTCGATTAATAACAGATAGGTCATATTTTAAGCGGCTGGATCTTAGGCTAAGAGAAAAAGAGGACTCTGTATTACCTGAGTAGAATGTGTTTATCTTAGTGAGTTGTCCCTCGCAGTAGTGGAAGAAGACTTCATCAAAGTTGGTGATGAAGCGATGATGTTGCTCCGGGTCTGATGTGAGGGGAGGAGCCTGCTCTATACACTCATACAGCATCACCTTCATCTCCTAAACATTACACACTGTATAATCAACACTGGCGCTGGTAAAGGGGCACATTCTCTGAGTAAAAATCATTATATTATAGCCTAAACTTTTTCTAATTTTGTATGAGAATATAGGCGCGAAATATGAATAACGTAAGCAACGATGTGAATTATTACACCACAAATTTGGGGGAATGATGGAGGATCATCTGAACAACTTGACGACCGAGGCCATATATATATATTACACCTATAAAAAAACCTGGAAACATACTTGTCAACTTGTTAACCTTATTAATTTAGCTTAATAATTACAAATATTTTTAAATATCTACATCTGAAAAACTGAACAGATGATCCTTAAGTTCCGTAAATGTCAGGGGTACTTTCAGAATATTTTATTGTTAAAGGAATTTCCAAATATTTTAATTTTGGGCAGTCAACTTGTAGTCCATACTTTCATCTATCACTGTCTTCAGTTTTAAGACGATTTTCTCAGTATTTGCTGAGTAATAAATATTTTTGAAAATCACAATTTATTTAAGAACTTTTTTGCGTGTGGTAGCAGAATATAACAAGTAGTTATCTCAACAGATACACAGCAAAGGACAGACTTTCTATCAGGCTTTGTATTTTTTCACAAGGGTGTAAGGAGGGTTTTAATTGCATCGCGTTATTGCTTGAATTTAATAAAATACAGGGTCATCGAAAAGAATGCCGGGATTTTATAAACATACCTAATGTTGGATTGGAACCTTTTACGTTACACAAATGAATGATTCTTTCACTGTGCGCCGTGCAGTAACTGGATAGTGCAAGTTTAGTATGATGCATGACAAAATCTGTTAGCATATGTGAAGACTACTCTTCGCATTCAGAATGCAACAAATGAAACTTGTGCTAATGGCTAACCAGTTACCACACAGCAGTGAAAGAATCACTAATTTAAATAGCAAAAATGTGCATGTGTAATCAGTAGATTATCTCCAACAGTTTTTAATAGCAATTATTAAAAATCCCATCTTTCTAATTCGATGATCCAAGTAAAAAATAATAATAGTGATACATCAGCACTGGATATTTTATGAATGCATCCCTGATTTTACTACTGCAAATAATACCACAATACAATAAGTCCCATGTATAAATCTAAGGTATTTTGGAACTCAGCATATACTTGAAAAATAATTAATCAATGAAAAGATATGAATATTTGGCTCACCTCATAATTAATGTATTGCTTCCTCCACTCAGGTGTAATGTGAGCAGACAGGTGTTCTGCAAACTTCATCTTAATTCACTTTACAACACCAACTCCATTCATAAACAGATCAATGTGTTTACATTAACTTCTGCACATATTACATTAGCCGTAAGTTATTCAACAGCTGTTTTCTCTCGCGAAATACGAATAGATAATTAATTGCAGAGGTATTTAGTGTATTTTCCACGCATTATTCATATTATATTCACTGCTGTTCCCTGCCAACACAAAAACATCTAAAATTAAACTGAAGTGTGAAGGATATATTTACGTTTTTGATGAAATTCATAAATTATTTGGTCTAGATACGTTGATATATGATGGGGAAGTATGTTTTGTAAGTAATAAATATTATATTTTCTTATGACAACAACTTGACACGCCACAATATTGACATTTTCCCTTTCCCCTTTGTGTAAAGGGATGCCCCTCGCCCTGATGTAAACATCCCCCAGCGTATTGTAGGGTGACTGTGTGTAATGTCGAAGTATTATTCTATACATTTTATTTCTTCCAATAATGGTTACGAATTCTACTCACGAAATCTGCCGGTAGTAGTTCTATCTACAATGTGTAGAACTCAAAAAGGGTTTTCTCAGGCACAATTAAATTTATGAGTTAATCCAGCTTTTCTCTCACATTTCGTCCTTTCGGATGCGTAACAACAGTGCAAGCGTGTCAAATCCCCGAATTTGTAAAAGTTCTGAGGGAAAGCCAGCTTAAAATTGGACATTTTGTTGCAGATATCTAATGCAGTTTCAAAATAAATTCTTAGGAAAAATCACACATCATTGTCACCCTTTTCACTAAGGGTTAAAAACCTTCGAAAACGAAAATAGTTTTTCGGCGGGATATTCAAATATTTCATGTTTCACGTGTTTATGTTTTCCTGGTGCATATGAACCATTGCAATTCCCTGAAATCCTCTTTAGCACTTTTCCACCACAAGAAAACCAAACGGAATCCAATACGAATATCATTAGTACATTTTCTTATTTCACTGTATGTTCTCCTGTAAAGGGACATGATTGGCGCTGTTGTTTGAGGCGGCAGTCTCTCAAGTGGGAGGTGCCAAGGTCAAACCCCGGCAGTGGCAATGTATTCCACACTTTGTGATACAGGCTTCTTTGCGATGCAGACAAATTCGAAAACAGTAAATTGAAAGCAAATGATTTGTTCACTATGCAACTGTACCTATAGTAAATATGTATGGAAATTTGCGTAAATTAGAGGTGATCTATTTAAGTCATCGTATCATAGATTTATGAAACGAATGTTTTTTATCATATTTTGTATACTTATCAATTGAAAACACCTGAGAAGTTTTTTTCCAGATTTCTGAATCTTTGGACAATTTTTTTTATCTAAAATCCCCTCCAAAGTCGTAACTCGTTTTTGAAATATCTCTCTCGAAACTGAAAACCAATATTTTTAGATATTATTGTTTTTCAGATTGAACTTCATGATTTAAATTTAAATTAAATTATATGATTTAAAGTAACAAAAAAGAATCATAGAACTAAGTAGATGACCTTTACTTACGATGCTACAGGAGTAATTTGGGGTATTTCGAAAAAAAGTTAAAATCTCGAATATCTGTAAAACCGTGCGTTTTTAGACTGAGCTAAGTTTGGCTCAAAAGATCCTAAATGACCTTTACTATCACCCCATTAGTATCCATCTATCAAACATCCTGTACGTAGTTATCTCTTTGATTATCCTATACATAGATAGTGCTATGTATGTGATGAACTCATATCTCTTATGCAGACAGATACTATTTATTGATTATTAGATAATTCAGTATTAATAGGTATATTTCTATTTACTTTGGCTTCACTTCATCAAACTATCTTCTATCATAATATGTTGATAGATGAATGAGATAATAATTAGGTAGGTGTGGGAATACATCAGCTGTTTAGTCTATCAGAAGTAGATGGTTGTTGATGCTATCTATACCCTCACGCCGCGTCCCTTTCAGGGTAGGCAGAGAGGACAGAGCGCCAGACAGCCCTATCCTTACACACACTCCTATCCTCGGTCACATTCATGCAATTTTTCATACGCGCTCTCCGATTCCTTTTACTCAAAACACATCAATCCTTGAGAATCTGGTCGACATGATCGGACCAGGTCAGCCTCGGGCGGCCACGTTCCTCACCCCTCTTTGCTCACTCAAATATATTGTTTTTGTCATTCCATTCTCTCAACATGCCCAAACCATCTTAGTTTATCCACTTTCATTCTTGTCACTACACCCAACAAATTTGTATAGTGCATTTCGTGACAGAAGTCCCCTGGTGCAAACTTGGTTTAGTGCTGCTTGATGTGATAATAAGATATGTTCACATTTTTTCCCTACTTTCAAATTATATTTCACAACTGTTTAAAAAAAATGCCAATATTTGGATTGTTAGAACAAACTGGCAGCATTGCTTTTCAAACTTGTGATGGCGGTTTAAAAGGATTATCGGAGTATTTTTATCTTTTTCCAACTCGCAAAACTATCTTGCCTTTAAAATGCTTTCTTTTGCCTCGCTCTGTAACATTTTCGGCATTGTAGGTTACTTGTAAAAGATACAATGTGAGAATATTGCGGCACACAGCTCTCATGACAAGGTTCGACAATCAGGGCTACCAACAATACAATCTTGCAACTTCACTTGCAGCTAACGTCCGCCGGCTGCCAAGATATAGTAAATAGGTTATAAGAATACAAAGACAATACTGTGATATTTGTAATGATTTTATTTCCTATAAGTATATATAAGTTCCTATAAACTAAATGAATTGATTAACTACATAATTAGTATTCCATACATTATGCATTTATATATAATAGATCTCCTCACATATACACACTACCATACATAGTATATATATAACAAAACATAACTATACATACATACACTAGGCACTATGTAACACTAAATATTCAATATATATATTACAATATAAAAAAATACATAACGCGTCAACAATATATATATATAATATTAATATGTTTATATAGGCTGCAATCTTTGAAACCATTCTGGTCGCAATCCGGTCACCGTTACCACGCAGCACACAAAGATTGCGACCGGAATGGTTGCATGGGATTTTTATTATGTACAAGTCCATCTGAAAACGATTTAGTATATCGTCAGTGATATGATGTCAGTACCATGTGACGAAAGTCAAGTTTACACGAATGATAAAAATGTGAATATTCCTATATGACTTTGAATGAAAATGCGTATTACGTGTGTCATGATTTCTCAATGTATGCAGAAAAAATCATCCAAAAAGCAAAAAAAAAATTTTTTTCACTTGGAAAGCATTGCCTCATCACTGACGATATCGTAAATATTTTTCTCCGTCAAAGTATTATTCAACAAAGTAGTTTTCATCACGCTTTAATTTAACATCATCTGTTGTTGTCTGAGTCTACATTTTACTCCTCAAATTTTAATAACTTCCCAACGTCCCAGCACATTGAATTTTCACATACATAATTGCTTTAGGTGACAGTTTAAATTGTAGTACTGTTTTATCATAAACAATGTGTTCTATTTATCTGTCTATACCCTCACGCCGCGTCCCTTGCAGGGTACGCAGAGAGGACAGAGTGCCAGACAGCCCTAGCCTTACACACACTCTTAGTCTCCATCACATTCATACACGCTTTCCAAATCCTTCTACTCAAAAGGCGTCCATCCTTGAGGATCTGGTCGACATGATCGGACCAGGTCAGTGTCGGGCGGCCTCATTTCATCACTTCGCTCACTCAAACATATCTTTTTTGTCATCCTGTCATCTTTCATTCCCTCAACACACCCAAACCATCTTAGTTTATTCACTTTCATTCTTGTCACAACACCAGTCTTGCAGTCACTCATTTCCCCGCAGTCAAACATGTTTCGATTAGATAATAATTTTTATGTGGAGAAATGTATGCGTGATTATTATTTTATTGGTATAATAATAACTTGATTTAAAATTCATAGGAAATGGTCAGCATTTGGATCCCTGAGGGAGTCCACACATTAAATACATAGAAAAATTAACAGAATATCGCGTTAGTTGCCGTTACAATAAAATAACATATAAATAACAATATTATTTATTAACAATAGTAATATCTACTTATGTCACAGCTTTATGTTATTATTACATGCAACAGATTCTGATTTATACACAGCGCATAAAGCCCGTATATATCAGCCCACTCAGCATTTTTCTGCGGCCCGAATCAATTTTGAAAACTGCCAGATAATGCGGCTGTTTTCAAAATTTGAATAAAGGAAACAAAACTCCCGCAAGATCGCGATTGACGGACGCACACTTGGACGCAGTTTTAAAAGTTATTTCCGCCGATAAATTCACGCCACAAATAGACAAATTTAATTAAAGACAAAAGATGTCAAATGTCTGGCAAAAGAAGTTAATGTTTGTACTTTTTTGTAATGTCCTTTTTATGGGAAATGTAATAAATATACTTGTCCTTTAATAGTATTTTGTTTCATTAAGATTTTCAGTAGTTTGTCTTCTTTAAGATTAGGTTTTGCGGGCCACCTAGTCTATGGTCTTCGTGCTTTTGGCCCACCAGCGACTTTGAGTTTGAGATGGCTGACTTAAAGCCTTATGATGCAATCTATTTTTTAAACATGATTATCCGTGTATAAACAGAATCTGAGTATTACATTATTATCAACATAATATACACACAACACACGCACACACTAGTCATTTATGAATATCACTTGAATTATTTTTGGTTTACAAATTATCCTTGTCTACATTCCGTAGTATATACAATGCAGTATTCCTACAACAGTGTAGAAGAATCAAGGATGAACATTGTCAGGCTTACGACCGGCCTCGCTCGCCGGCTTAAGTGATCACTTTACACACGACAAACATTCGCCATTTCAGTCCATTGTCCCACTATGCGAGACGGAGGTCTGGGTTCAAATCCCAGCCGGGGTGAACTATTGTACTGTAATTTTTCATAAATGGCAGTGTGTGAATGCGTTACATAACATGATAGTAATTATATAATAAAAATTATAATAAAAATAAACATTAGACTATAAATTTATACATATATAATAGTAGGTATACACACGTATAACTCTATCAGAATTTCATCGTGTAACAATCGACTTTAATAGTATCACATCCATAATATACAAAATACACACACATATAAGAGATGTAATTGTGGACAGTATATAATTTGATAACTACTAGATTTTTATTTGTCCACTTCTGCCAACTCTAATCGGGGTTATTTGGCCTCTCAAACCCACTCAGCTCCAAGAACTCTGGGGTTTTTCAGTCAATACATTTTGTATTTGCAGTAGGTACTCTTATAAATAACTACACCGACCCGCAAAACAGAACCACCCGCAGAGCCGTTACAAATGAGGAGCAGCAGCCTTGTCAAAAGTGTGACAGAGTGTGCTTGTCCAGAATCGGCCTCCATAGTCACCTTCAACGGAATAGTTGGCAGGACCAATAACAACGTGGCGGTGATTCTTTTGAGTTAGAGACATGCTTGGCAACGGGCTCTTGCATTATTATTATTATTATGGCATTTAAGATGTGACATTTTGTGAAGGTGTATAATTGCGTTGTACATTTTATACCTTTCTTTTGGCTTTTCGTTTGAGTAGCCGAATAACCCCGATCAGGATTGGTGGCAATCAACGAGTAGATAAGTTATTGATTTTGAAAGAAATACACTTTTTATTGCCGTCATTCTATCATTTGATAAATCTATCTAAAATCTAATTTGGTGTTGATATATATTCCTCGAACTCATATTCTTCCTTCATATAATAAGCAGCATACGTATTAATAATATGTGGTAGTAATGTATTAAACCTAGTCTCTCTACAATTGACATTCAATATAGTAATAATTTATTAATTGGCCTACCTAACAACACACCTACATAATAATCTTGTAGGGTTTCGCAGCGTGATGAATCCATATCTTCGTTGTTGGTTCTTCGGGTTTCCTTACTGCGTGTAGAGTGGTTGAATGACCGAGCTTTCGGCAGTGATACTACTGCCATCTTCAGGATGAAGTACAGTCTATTTTTTTTCAGAAGTCTCACATTGCAAACTTGGTTTAGTGTTGCTTGATGTGATAATAAGATATGTTCACATTTTTTCGCTGCTTTCACATTATATTTCAGAACTGTTGTTTAAAAAAACTAGCCAATTTCCAGATTGTTAAAATAAACTAGCAAGATTGTTTGTCAAACTTGTGATGGCGCTTTAAAGGGATTATCGGAGTATTCTTTTCTTTATCCAAGTCGCAAAACTATCTTGCCTTTAAAATGATTTCTCTAGCGCCGTTCTGTAATATTTTCGGCAATTTAGGTTACTTGTAAGATATGAATATTGCGAACCTTTGACAGCTCTTTTGACAAGATTCCACAATCAAGGCTACCAACAATACAATCTTGAACTCCACTTGCGGCTAACGTCCGCCGGCTGCCAAGATATAGTGAATAGATAGTAGTTTTTTATCCTGAAGATAGCAGTAGTATCGCTGCCAAAAGCTCTGTCATTCAACCACTCTACACGCAGTAAGGAAACCTGAAGAACCAACAATGAAGATATGAATACTCGTACATAGTATTTCATTATTTATTCTATCTACATATTTATTTATTTATTTATTGACAATTTCATTATCCCCACTATGCATTTCATAATATAACTTGTCACACGGATACAAAATTGCTATTCTAATAGTTTGGTGTTGCTTGATGTAATAATGAAAAAAATGCTTATGATTGCCGTATATAAAATGATCCGGGAGCAATTTACAAAATACAATGAATGTAAAATATAACAAATACATACATAATGAATTTTAATCAAAGAAGTTGCATTTTAGCAGGGTTCGCTAAAATCTGATATTTATAATAATATTGGAAATCCAGATTTTGTCCAGCACAAGCCGTTGAAGGCACCGAGAGATCGACAGGATTCAGTCACCGCATACCACCGTTTGGTATCTCATGAAAGTGCTTCACGAGTAGAACTCATATCTTTCTACAAATTTTGATTTTGTCTATTCTTAAAGGCGTGTTTGGTACCGTTTGGAAGACCGCGAAGAGCAGTTCTAGGATGAGAAGTCATAAAATCTTGCTTTTAAACTTTTTTTCTTACGATGGGGTACTTATTATTTTCCTCTGACACTTTCCATAACGATATTACACCATGTTTTTTTCAATAGATGTCAATTGATTTATTTGTAGCCTGCACTGCGATATGACGTATCAAGATATATAGGATGTACAGATATAATAACGCGTAGTATGTATAACAAGGACTAGTCATGAGGTTGGCTAATTTATATAATATATATGTATAATATAATACCTAGCTAGCTATGTAACAACACTTCATTCATTATATACAACCATTCAACTCTGTATCACTACTACTGCCACTGGAACAACTCTTCAGTCAAATGTATGTGTCTATAGGAGCGAGGAGTGCAGATATATTTGGAGGTTTCTTATCTCATTCCCACTTATGAAAATCATAGAAAAAATCATGTCACCAGAGATTTTTTGATTTTATTATTATTTTTTACTGTCGATTTGTAAAATCGTAAAGCAATGTCTATCGAAACATTGTTTCTTTAACTTTTACGAATAATTTACATGTCATATCGTCAACTTCCGTACTAATCTATGTCAATTTTAACAGCAAATTATATCATATTTTTACCGTTACTCACACCTATAGACACAGTAATTTTTTTATAAATGTACTGAATTCCAGGTAGTATAATATACGGAGTTGATTGGATACAACACACGACACACGTGAGGGTAGGCAGAGAGGTCACTATGCACTAATTGATTACCAGCTGATTGACTAGCACTTAATATATAAATTGAATAAGCATACACACTTCAATTATTATGTTGGCTGTACTGTGTGTATGATAATATATTCGAAGCCGACATTAAATCTAGGCCGTGACATTCAAATAACATCACCATGGCAACCACCCACTATTGTGATGTTTGGTCTATGCATAATTTTTTTCTTCATAGTTTTATTACCATCTCATGTGACGTCATCTGCTTCTTAAGTCACTTAAGGTGCTCTTACACGAGCAATAATTGCGGCAACACGTACAAATCGTATTGATCAACATTATTTCGCAATATATAGCAATTATTTCAGCAATATTGAAAGCGAGACAACGATACTGCGCGCAAACGAGAAAGAGAATTATCACGATGTCAGCGTAATGAATTGCTGAATAACCAATCGGTTTGAACATTTAAGTCGGAGTTGCCACAATTATTGCTCGAAAAATTGCTCGTGTAAGTGCACCTTTAGACTCGACCTGTGTGTTAATATTACGTCATTACATTGTTGTATAAGAATGCAGCACGTCAACTAACAAACTATAGCAACTGATTACATATTGTCTAGATATTGTATTATGTCTCTCTGCTTCCCCGCAGTGTGTGGTGGTCGTCGTTTGAAGCGTGTAGTGTTATAGAGAGTCCCTGTGCCACACCCAAGTCCTCTTGGTGTGATCGAACCTGTGCGCCAACCACTGCTGCTCCAGGAGCTCGAATCTGTCCTCAGACAAGTACAGGGGCTTGCCACGTCTGAAATGTATAACAATCACATTGCATTATACATGTGTACTAGACGAGATGAAATGGTTTGGGCATGTGGAGAGATTGTCTAGGGATAGGATCAATAATAAAATATATCAGCCTGAAAGACTCAATCGGAATGAACATATTGATCAGATACTCAAAGATGGAGGCGTGTTGAATGGGAGAAATCATAGATGAACTATGTAAAGCTAGAAGTGTGTGGTGTTTTGCTCTCTCTGCCTACACCACAAGGGATTCAGGGTGGTGGGATTGGTAGATAGGAATCAAAACTAGAAAACGCTATCTATTGAAAATATTCACAACGGGACACGCATACTAACATGTAGTTTACAGATATACAGCAAAGGATGGACTTTCCATCTTGCTTATGACTGATCATCGGCTGGTTTAACGTGATCACTTAACACTTGAGTAACATTCACCAATTCCAGTCCATCCATCTGTCATAGCTGGAAATCGAACCCAGACCTCCAATCTGATATTCTAACAATTATATAGTCTCCCAACTGATGTAGAGAGTGTAAGATGGGCATGCTAGACTTACGACCAGCAATCAGTAGTTTTGGGTGATCATCTTACACTTGAGAAATAAATAAAAAAAGAGAGAGTGTATACTAACTTGAGATCTCTGTCTTCCTCATCATAGTCATCCAAGTAGAGCGACCCCCACAGACAGGCGCGGCGCCCCCTCACGATGATGATGTAGGTGGAGGTGACCACCAGGAAGACCCCGGTGCCCCCGCCGCAGTCCACGCTGTGCTGCACCGCCTCGCACACCTCCTGCTGGCGGCAGCAGCTCTGCTTCAGGCACACCACGGCACCACACACCAGACACACCGAGGCCTCCTTGGGGACGGCACCACAGCCAGAACATATTCTCTCGTGGTAATACTGCAATACAAACAATCACGTCACTATATATTGTACAAGTTGGGTTATCTGGAAGAGATGTGAACATTGCTTATTATTCATGTGTTGTCTATTCCTTAAAAATGAATAATAATTTATAATTAAAATGAACAAAGTAGATACAAATTGAGCGTATAACAAATCATGAAGCATTGTTCACTAGGGCAAACTTATCGCAAAGCAAATTTCTTCCAGTTAATCCCAATCAACTTGCAACATGCTGAAAAATCTAGATATTTTACAAAGAAATTTAGACAAAATGGAATATTTGTAATCATACCGACCAGATCTCAAGGACAGACACATTTTGAGTGAAAGAAATCAGAGGGTGTCTATGAAAAATTGCATGAATGTGATTGAAAAGCAAGGTATGTGTGTGTGTGTCTGGTATTCTGCCCGCACTGCCTACCCCACAAGAGATCCAACGTGATCGGAAAGATAGATGAGATCAAATCATGTTACTGGATGTAGATTTCTGGCAAACGATAAATTGAGTAGTTACAATTTACTGATGATATGTTTGTTGTAGTATTGTTACTAACTGTAAATAGTCTGTCATATTCCCTGGGCAGGCGGAGCAGGGCGGGCTGCTCCCAGTGGTGGTGCTGGGGCAGCAGCAGTCTCCTGGTGAGGAGGGGGCAGCGGGAGGACGCCCCCAGTAGTTGCCTAATCCAACTGCCCACCACATTCTCACTGTCTGCAAACCATCTCAGTCCACTGCTGCTCTGTATACTCTCACTAGGCGTGTCTGAAAGATAGAATGCAATTATAATCAGAAACTTATTATTATACAGCATTGTACATGTGAAACTGACCTGAAACATTCAGATAGGTACAACGAAACCCAACTGGGGTGTCTCTTCAGGTATTTTCGTCTCGCAGGCAAGAATAAAAACAAACACCGGCCAGCTACAAGGCAATAAGCTGTAAGACCGACTGGTGCTATACAGGATCATCGAAAATATGGACCCTTTTTGAAAAAATCTTCAGTGAGTGATTCTTTCACTGTATGGTAACTCATGAATGTAAGTTTTGTTTGATGTATGATAAAATGCGATTGACTAGTTGCACAGTCGTCTATGACTGATGTCTCGTCTCGTGAAGTCTCGTGATGACTGTCTAAAATAAGAATCTTCGAAAAAGATGGACCCTATTTTAAAAGGGTATAACTTTGGAACCATTTCAGTTAAATACGTGATTCTTTCACCATTCTTTTCAAGTATGAAATATAAACTGACAATTCAAAACGATGATAGGCAACACTAAACCACAAACATAACAAGGCAATGGACAAGACAAATAGAAAGTACAATTCCACACACTTACCTTGTGGCACAAACTCCAAGAACTTGAAGAGATACTGGAACTCCTCCCGGGGATCTGGGATGTGGGGGAGCTCCTCCCCTCCCAGGTGGTAGCGCAGCAGGGCACACACCCGCAGATACGGGAGCACTTGCTGCTGGATCTGTAAAGACATTAATACATCACATTATACCATCACCTCTACCACACAATACAACAATAAATCAACATCAGTAAGTGTGTGTTCTATTATTTTATTGTAATAGTAACATTATTAAAGGCTTACGCTGTTTATGTTGATAAATAAATACATAAATAAATAAACATCAGTGTACAAGAACTAAGGATGAACACTGTCGGACTTACTCTTTACACTCGAGAAACATTCTCCCTTTTAGTTCACTCCGGCTGGGATTCAAACCCAGACCTTTGTCTCTCATAGTGGGGATTTTATCCACTGAAGTGAAATGGCAAATGTTTCTCGAATAAGTGATTACTTAAGGCAGCCGAGGTTGATCGTAAGCACATGAAGATGGAGACCTTGGGAAAGTAAGAGAGGCGTCGGAAGACCCCAAAAGAGATGGTCCGACGACATAGCCGCTGTGTGCGATAAAAATTGGCTGCAAGCAGCAACTGACAGAAAGAAATGGAAGAGGCCTGTACCCAGCAATCGAGGACAGAGGGCTGAAGAAGATTACATCAAAATTATTATATGGGCTGTATGGCCGTGGTCTATGAGAGTTTTTCTGGTGTCTCGACGTTTTGCCCATCTCTGTGGTGAGCTTCTTCAGGAGCTGGTATTACTGCGGTAGGGGAGCAGACATAGTGTTCTTCCTGGCGGTCGCCGAAATGCCGGCCGTGATAGCCTAAGTTCTTATTTAAGAAGAAGATAATTACTTGAGTGTCTATATCCCTCCAGTGTGTGGCGGCATCTGTAGTGGGCTGTGAGTCCTGGGAGCCGGAGGTGGAGGGCTGTGGCTGGTCCTCCTGATGGAAGAGTGGGGAGGCCTGCAGCAGGGCGAGCAGGTGCGAGGGCAGAGCAGGCAGGGGCAGCTCCAGCTGGGAGGGGGTCATGGACAGTAATGCCTGCATCACACACTGCACCCAGGTCAGGTTGTACAGAGTGCGCATCATGCAAGTCAAATATGCTGCAAACATAATAGCATTATAAAATAACTGAGAATATAACATCGTCCATCTTTTAAACAAACTTAACATGATTTTTGGGTAAATTGAGCTTTTTGGTCGAAAAGTACATAAATTAATAATCGAAAATGTTTAATACCTACTGGTGAAATGATACGTTACAATTTTTGGTAAACTACATTCGAAAATTGTAAAATATTATTTTTGAATATCACAATTTATGTTTTGTGAGAACATCAGAGAATATAACAAGTAGTTATCTCAACAGATATACAGCCGATGATAAGCCTGATGGAAGGTCCATCCTTTGCTGTATATCTGTTAAGATAACTACTTATCACCAACACATTCTGCAAAAAAAAATTAATGAAGTGAATATCACGCTATGTCGGGATCATAAAACAAGTTAAAGATCAGAAAGATAGTACATTTATTAAAATTTTGGGGCAATTTATTATAAGTAGTCTCCTGTAAAATCAATAAAATCAAGTTACATCTGAATGATGGACAAAGCTAATTCATACACCAGGATATAATACTTACGTAATTCTAAGTGTAATGGCGCTAGCAGCAAGAAGTGTATTAATAAGGCAAGAGGGTCCTTGAGTAACAAGGGGAGCTGCTTGTTGGAGTGGTCGGGGGACGACCCCCCCGCCACTAGCTGCTGCCCCCCTCCAGTGGCCCCGGCCTCCTCTCCATCCTCCCCCTCTCGCACTACACCCAACTCTCCCTCCCCGACCGTCAGTTCCTGCCACCACTGGTATGCGGGCCACTGACATAAAACTCGGGCGTGCACGGCTAACACATCTAATAGGGGCACTGAAATACACAAAAGAAAGTTATAAGACATAAAAAGACTACAAATTTACAAGTAGTTATCTACACAGCAAAGGATAGAGCTTCCATCAGTCTTATGACTGATTGTCGGCTGGTTTAATGTCATCACTTTACACTTAAGTAACATTCAATAAACAATCCATCTGCTGCGGCTGGGATTCAAACTCAGAACTCCAACCTAACACGCCAGTGCTCTACAAAGGCTGATGAACAAAGCGAGAAGGAAATGCTATATATGAAGTACTACAGGCAACTGCTCAGATGTGTTTATGATATTTAGAAAGCCCAACCTTTGCTGTATATCTGTTGAGACGACTTCTTGTTGAAAATACTACGACACGTAGAAAATCCAATGTTTTAGATTTAAAAATTTGGTTTAAAAAAATATACCTACAAATTTACATTTCAAGATTTCTATCAAACAAATTGACATACTACCTATACAATCCGGTCTAGGTTTGTATCTCGGTGGAGGTAATGCCAAGGAGCCTCCTCTCTGCACTAACTCTGCTTCTAGATTAGTCCGTGCTACTGAGGCCACAAAGAGGAACAGGGCTTGGGGCCCCGGGGCACCACGCTGCTTAAACCTCAGCGCGGTACAGTTGGTCATGTCTTCCATTGCTTTGCCCATTGCTTCTGATAAGTTTGAAGAGGACTGAAAGTAAAATAAACAATAATTAGTAAACGATTATGACGACTGATAAATATATGAGATGCAGATTAAGTATGTGGCACTCACAGGTGATCTTTGGTGGTCCTTTAGGAAAGTGTGAATATCGGATAGTAACGTCTCTTGAGGGGGCGGCAAGCACCTAGCTGGCGCCCCTGCCCCTCCGAGCCCCGGCGAGAGGGGTAACACAGAATTGGCTAACTGTCTGCATACTGGACAGAGGAACTCGCCCCTAAACAGAAACAGAATGAATTAGCATCACAATATTGCATGAGCATACTAAGATAAGTGAAATTTGTTATAATTACCTGTCTATATGAAGATTGTGTGGCCTCTGTGGGTTGATTAGTGAGCGCAGGTAGGCCTGTAGACAGGCCAGGTGGAGGTGGTGCCCACAGGTCTGTACGTGGACCCCGCCCTCCCATCCAACATTCACAGACACTAACCAGGAGTCCTGCAAATAAATACATCATTAGCACAAGTTGTTCCATTACTGCATTTACTCTACAGAGAGTTAGATAATAAATAAACTTACAAAATGTTGATCCATGTCGTGTTGTCTCCTGAAGTGGTGTGCCGCCAGTGTGAGGTCCCGGCCCCCCGAGGTCTGCCTGGTCCTGTCCGCGTCACTCAGTGGCAGGGAGGCCCTCTCCTTCTCCAGCCTCCTGTGCCCCACCACGCTGCTGGACTGCAGCAGCACCACTAGGCCTATGGGGTTGGTCTCCGTGCTGGGGGACGTGGTGTTGCAGATGATGCAGTCGTACTCTCTCTCCAGGCGGCACTGCTCCTCCTCCTCCCCCAGCCACTCCTCCCCCTCCCCTCCCTCCTCCATGGCGCGCCGCATGAATTCCTTTTGCCGACTCATGAAGTCTTGCATCAGTGTGCGCTGTCTCTCCCTCGCTCTTCTGGTTCTCTCTTCTCGTTCGCGCTGTTCTCTAGCCCGCTGTTCGGCTTGTCGTTCTCTCTGTCTGGGCCACAGGGTTGCTCGTACGTTCTCTACAGCTTGTGCACACGCAGGCTCTGTGGCACACAGTTTCCTCAATAATTGTCCTATGAAATGTGGTCCGTCGCCAATTCTGCTTTCTCCGACATCTTCCTCTGCCCCCTGATCCATGGGCTCCAGCCCCTCCTTGGCAGTGGTGGCAGCAGCCGCAGGAGTAGGAGTGGTTGTCTCCGCACTGTCTTCAGTACTAGCGGAAGTATCATCTTCCAGACTGAAGCTGTCCAGAGTGCCAGACAGTTGGGAGTGTAGTTTGAGTAATAAAGAGATGATTGATTCATTCACTAAGATTAGGTTGGCTTCAGCTGATGGTGCCTGTAACATTACAAACATATAATTTATAGAATGTTAAGAGTCTGAATGTGTGGAAAAACGTTGAGAGATAGGATAAGAAATGAAGTGATCAGAGAGTCAAGTGAATGTAAAGCGGATGTGTTGACTAAAATGAAAGTGAACCAGTTGAGATGTACAGGACATGTAGAGAGGATGAATGATGAAAGGATAAAAAATATATATACCTGGGAGAAAAAAGAAGTGTAAGGGAGTGCGGCTGTCAAAGAATCAAGAGGCTTGAGCACGTAGACCAGATTCTCAAGGACAGACGTGTTTTGAGTAAAATGAATCGTGACAGAATTGCATGAATGTGACGGGGGCAAGATGTAAGGATAGGAAAGTCTGTTGATCTGTTCTCTCTGCCTACCCCACAAGGGATGCAGCGACTGACTAAGTATTTAGATATCATATAAGGTAGGTGAGGGTATCTTACCAGAGTGTTGTGTTTCATCCCCCTCCTGTGATGCGAGGCAGGTGGGGGTGGCGTGGGTAAGGCTACCTCTCCCCCCATGACCTCCTCACCCTCCACCCCCTCCTCCAGCTCCATGCTGACACTATCTGCTTCCTCCTCAGCTACATACATCTCACTCACTGTAATCAAATCATAAACACACACAATTAGTATAGTGCTGCATATACTTGATGGTACGGATGTTATATGCACATGATATGTTGCAAAATTGTATTGTTGGTAGCCCTAACTGTCAAAGCTTGTCATAAGAGCTGTCAAGGGTCCACAATTTTCTCTTTTTACAAGTTATGATGCCAAAAATATTACAAAGCAGTTTTAGAGAAATCATTTTGAAGTTAAGAGAATTTTGTCAGAGGGAAAAAGAATATTATGCTCAAATCCTTTGAACAAAGTAGTATCTCAGACTGCCGCCATTACAGGATTAAAAAAGAATGTTGCCAGTGGTGTAAACTAACAATCCAAAAATTTGCAATGTTCCGCAAAGTTAATTTGAAAGTAGCAAAAACTACTATAACCATCAAGTAGTTATCTCAACAGATACACAGCAAAGGATGGACTTTCCATCAGGCTTATGACTGATCGTCGGCTGGCTTAATGTGATCACTTTACACTTAGGTAACATTTAGCAATTCCAGTCCATCCATCAGCCTGATGGAAAGTCCATCCTTTGCTGTATATCTGTTGTGATAACTACTTTTTATATTCTACTACGACATGTAGAAAACTCTTATTATTACATTTAGCAACACTAAACTCAGTAATACCAATTTTGTTTCCATGCGTCTTCTTAGGCTGGATAAACTATACATACATTGGAATAAAGAAAAGTATTGGGATTAAGTTGTTATACCTTGATGTGAAGTGGGCACCATGGTCATGTTGGAAGGTAGAGCCACAGCCATGTCCTGTGCAGAGGGATCAGGTTCAGGAGCCGGCAGGGCCAGTTGGTAAGCTTCCTCCTGCAAGCTAACCTCATCATCCTCTCTCATCACATAGTCATGGTGCACCAGCAGCTCTGTGCGCCCCACCGCCACACTGTCATCCTCTGCAGCATCCTGCACCTGGCCCTGCTCTATCTGGGCAGCCTGGGGGGCGGGCAGCGGGGGGTTCATGCTCACCTCCACCCGGTCCATGGGATCCCACTCCGTGTCACCTGCGAACATCACACCATTACATTAAACATTTATTTAGTAAGGGGTGGGACTTTCCATCAGTCTTATGACTGATCGTCGACTGGTTTAACGTGATCGCTTTACGCTTCAGTAACATTCACCAATTTATACAAGTCGGATGGGATGAAAGTGAACAAGATGAAATGGTTTGGGCATGTGATGAGAGAAATGTGTGGCACTATGTCCTCTCTGCCTATCCTGCATGGGATAAGATATTACAAGACAGAGAGATTGGTAAAATGGATGTTGGTCCTGTATGTTCATCATTCGTCTCTCAACTAAGAAGGAATAAACAAAAATAACTCACTGTCTGAATCATATGCGGTGGGGTAATTGTGTTGTGTGGGATGCTGTGGTGTCGTGTGTGGTGGTGGCGGGGGGGCCACAGCCACTATGGTGGTGCGGGCGTTCTGTGTGAGGCTGTCTCCCGGGAACATCTCCACTAGGGGCCGCAGGACACTGCTGCCGCCTCCCGCATTGTTCCACTTGTACTGACACACCGTGGACTGTGGAGTGGAAACAACATAACAATATGAGTTATTTATAACAAAGAGAGTCAATTTAATGCCCCACAGGATAAGTCAAGTCTTTTTCTCCGGTTTGTCTCCTTCCCCACTCATCCCCATCCTGCACGGTTATTTTTAACTCTTTATACCTATACATGGTGCGTCGAGAGAGTCTCCTATTTGAATTAATTGAAGGAATGAACGAGGGGACAAACTACAGAGGACGACCAAGGAAAGAATACCTGGACGACCTGTACCAGGATATAGGCTAGGACTCGTATAAAGAGTTAAAAAGTTTAATATGTATGCGGACAAAAGTGGAACATAATACCTAAATTATTTTTTTAATATAAAAAAGGATCTGGGCTTCTACACAAACCCAAATACTTTCGTGCACACCTTGCACTAGGCTAAGAGCCTGTATCGCAAAGTGTGGAATACATCGCCACAGCTGGGGTTCGAACCTGGCACCTCCCGCTTGCTTGAGAGACTGCCGCCTCAACCAACTCCGCCAACCATGTACTCCCATATTAGTCAATATGAAAATGAAATCATACCGGATCAGTAGTCTCTTGTTCCAGGTCCACAGCAGTCTCCAGTAGATACACAGCCAGGGCCAGCACATGTTCGGGGGGCGGTCTCCTGCGGTGCACAGCGCGGTGTAGCACGCTCATGCACAGTGCGTGGACACGCCCACATGCTGCCAGGCGGCGGGGGTCACACTGGCCGGGTGCTGGGGGGGTGGTGGAGGCACGCCGTAGCGGGGGCCACAGGGAGCCTAACTTGGCACCCGCAGTTCCACTGGATTTAACACTAGAAATAAAATAGTTATAGTTTAAAACTTCAATATACTTATAATGTTTATCAATAGTACTGACAGTTTATTTATTAAACAAATTGTCACAATTAAATAAATTGTCAGCATTAAATAAATTGTCCGAATTTGACAAATTGTTTTAAAAATAAACTGAGTTTATCGAAATAAATCCAAATACATCTTTGTACACTTCACAGTAAGCTAGAAAAGCTTATGTCGGGAAGTGAAGTAAGTTGGCATAGGGGACTATTGTGAGAAGATTTCGAAATAGTGATATTTCAGATACAATGCTTGTATTTTAGGCCCCACGCTAAACCCAATCCTGTGATATCCGTGATATCTGGATAGGTGAATGTTTCCCAGTATTAAGCTGATGAATTTATTTGTCGATCATGAATGATAATATGTAGACTTTTCCGGCTAATAATACCGAGAAGTGTATTGGCAAATCCTGCCTCTGGACTAAAAAGCTAAACGTCTTTCCCTGTTTTCTACAAATAATATTAAGGAGAGTTTAGCACTTACTACTGTGTGAATCTATCCATGGAATTCTGGAAGTCCCTCCTATGTACAGCCCTTTGCAGGACATGGAGAGGGTCATAGTGCTTGGCCCACACCACTGCCTTGGGGGCAAACTGGCCTTGCTCTAATGTCTCGGATCCTTTTGGTGGGGCACGGTAGTACGACAACTGGAATATTATACAACAAAATAAATAAATTGTCAGCATTAAATAAGTTGTCAGAATTAACTTTTTCCCATCGGCAGATGTCAAACACGAATAGTACCGCAAAACGGCACGTTTTTTACAAACCACTTTTTTAGTTTTAAATTAATTTTTATAATACAAATATAGTCAACAGAGCCATTATTTCATGTTAGATGAGGTCAGCAATCCTTTGGTTATCACATTACCAACAAATAATTAGTTTAGAGGTCAATGGAATCCCATAAAACACGATATTCGAACCCATAGTGTCGTCGCCTATCCAGTGTCATACTACGCACTAAGAATTTATAGTCTCTTCATCGAAATAACGAACAAGTGTTGTTACGTTATACACTACGCTACACTACACCATACTAAGACTGTCAATTTATTTGTTAAAAATGTCAAAAAGGAATAATTACGTCTATTAAAATCTTCAATATTTTGATATCTCATGGTATTATTCAAAACACGATTCAAAACATAATGGTATTTTGCACACACAGAATACCAAAATATAGTCTCTTTTCTAGCTAAAGTTAGTGTTTTTAAAAACTAAAATTTTTTTTGTTAAAAATAGTTCACCGGTTTTAAGAATATATCGGATAAAGAGATGTTTATCTTTAGTTAGTGGCTGCAAGTACTCGAATAAAGTCTAGTGAAACAAAATATTGCCTAAATAATAAACTAGAATATGTTACTAGTACATAAACTATTGAAATTCAACATTCATGACATAAAATAAACAATAATACCGATTGACATAAAAAATACCGCGCGCATACCACAGAACTAACGAATATACTATAATGGCGATTATACACGAGTGAATCTGATCAGGTACATCGCCTGTACTTTTGTGATTCGTTATTATGGCGAAACTCGTGGATAAATTTTTACCGACTTTACAGATTTGAATAGAGGATAGATGGAGGAAGATATTGGTATATATTTTATTTCGGAATTCGCGATACAGATGTCTCTGTGAGTGGTAAAAGATTGTCCACGACATATCACGGGTGCCGATTTCAACTGTGAGGAAACGCAACACGAACTATCACGGTTCCCGGCGCGAACTGGTTAAATAATTGTCACAATTGAATGAATTGTCTAAATTTAATATATTGTCAACGTTAAATAAATTGTCACTGCAAATAAATTGTCAGAATTAAAAACATATCCACAAATACTATAAATAAAGTGTCAGGATTAAATAGTCAGCATTAAATAAATGCTCCTCGTGCAGAGTAACAAGATGATTGCGTAGTTTACCTCCTTGAGGACGGTCTCAAAGTTCCTGGTGTGTGCATTGCCCGACCTCTCGGGCATCAGCTCCAGCAGTTGGCTGTGTGTCTTGTCACTGGTGGCCAGCAGGGTGGACACCTCCAGGCGGGACTGCGTGAGCTCCGTGTGGGAGAGATTAGTGCGAGAGCTCACCAGGGTGCCCAGCAAGGTGAGCAACCCCTCCACCATGGCGTCCTGCTCTTGTTCTCTGGCAGATGATAGTGTCCCCAGGCCCAGCCATTCCGATACTCCAAAACTACAAAATATAATACACAATAATATTTTACAATCATCTTAATCAATGTACTCAAGAGATTTCTATTCTATCTTGTGGTGAAAGCAGAGAGAACAGAATGGCAGGCTTTCCTAGCTACAAACACTTTCATGCAATTCGTTATACACACTCTACGATTCATTATTTCTGGTCGACATGGTCAAGTCAAACGGTTCTTGGACGACTGCATTTCCTTACACCTCTTCTTTCACCTATTCATAATTTCTTTGTTATGCTTTCACCATTCATGGTTTATACATATCCAACCATCTCAATTTGACCACTTTCATTCTAGGTACAACATCCATCTTACAGTCATGCATTTCTCTAATCACTTCATTTCTTATTCAAAGATTCTCATCTCATCATCAGAGATTGCCGCGGTGCAAATTATCACAGCTAATATTAGTTAACTGGAGGTTGATTTTGACAGCTTTTACTCAATGTATACTTAAATGAATTGTATTTGAAGATACTGCACAGAGACTGAGTACTAACGTATTGATGCATATATCCAGGAACTGATGCGTTGGAAGATGTGCCGCACAGACTTGCAAGAAATAGATGTCCATGTCTACCATGGAGTTGCAGAAGTTGGCTTGAATGTACGTCATGGCCTGTCCCTTGATCTGGAGGCCGTTACGCACCCAAATACTGCTGAGGATCTCGTAGAATAAACTCTGCAAGACAAACATTGTGCAATACATTAATAAAAAAAGACAATGGATTGAGTTACATTGTATCAAAAACGGCAATCTGATCTCAGATTGATTCAGAGTAAATTGAAAATACTTTTTATCTAAACTGCTGTTTTTGACTCGCATATTTTCTTTATACAAGTTATGGCTACTTTTGTTGTCATATGACTTAAAATGTGTGGTTTTAGAATAGGAACATTACTGCTTTGCTTAATTTACGCAAAATTGAGTACCTACTAAATAAAATAAATCTTTTTTAAATAAGTGGGGCATCAAAATAAATAACAACAGTTGGCACTTTATAGTAAATGATTACATATTTTCAATATCAACATCAATACAATCAACCAAGCCGTCGCCACATTAGATGTTCCGCCACGACACCTCCAGGCCATGTGTAGAAGTGGCCCGATACTAGTGCTGTCTAGAAGTGGCCCGATACTAGTGCCGTCTAGAAGTGGCCCGATACTAGTGCCGTCTAGAAGTGGCCCGATACTAGTGCCGTCTAGAAGTGGCCCGATACTAGTGCTGTCTAGAAGTGGCCCGATACTAGTGCCGTCTCTCAGTTGCAGAAAATGTTCATTAATTACTAAACCAGAAAATAGTAGTATGCTGCAAAACCAATGTCTTACAGTCAACCTGACTCTTGTATATGGAGTACTAGCTGAGTTACCCATGCTTCGCAACGGCAAATTTAACAAACCAACCCGTCATTCATTATAGGTTTGAACCGGACAGAATGTGACTGAAGATCTGAATTTCTTTTTCAACTCCCTTTCGTATGATACCACACTCGACTCCACACAGCCCTTGGATCTCCTCATCATCATGGCATCTCCTAGGAAAAGCTTTTTCTTCAAAAACCGACAATGTTAGAACACAGCCTATATTATCACAAATGTTATTTAAAATTTTCGCAGCAATCCATCGTAAAATGTGGAAGTTATGCAAACACTTACAAAAATCAGACTTTACTTTATATGTGGAGTATATTATAGGTTACCTGTACTCTGAGTGGATGCATCATGAGCAGGAATAGTGTGTCAGTGTCGGGCAGCAGCTCCGAGTAGGAGCAGCCCATGTGTCTCACTGCTTGGCACAGGAAGGCAGCCAAGTAGCGATGGAGGGGGAAGTGGAAGGAGGCCCGCATCACCTCACTCTGCTGCATAAAACAAACAACATACACGTCATACTACACACTCCAAATATTATTATTCCCGTCTTATTATTTTTTTTTATGGGAGTGTAAGCGCAAAATAAGAATAATGTAAGCGGAAAAATCGATTTTGGCATACTGTGTAAAAAAGAGGAGAGGACATCAAAAGAATATCCACTAGAGTCAACGCATCTTGCTTTAAACATATGTATTATAGACCAAATTACACCATTACAGGAGGTATTTAACAAACTACAGGAATAATCAAGTTTCACTAAATTTCAGAGGTAACTATCGAATTATTTTTTATCGACGACATTTACAAAAATCAAATTCCTGACCGCTAGTCACTAAAACATATTCTCATTTATCCATGTGTTAAATCTTAGGATGATATCTTTAGAATTAGCTGAGTAATCTTACTTTCCCCAGTGCAAGTTTTCCAAGATCGGTAACTTTCCCCTCTAACAATACATATAATCTTAATCTAAGTGTGTAGTGCCATGTACTTACTCTGTGTATGAATGGCGTGGTGAAGTTGATATCCTGCAGCCACTGCTTGAGGTAGCGCAGACAGCACGAGATGATCTTCCTGGCGAGGGGGGCGTGCTCAGGCCCTGTGAGGTGCGAGATGATGCTCCACATGGGATAAGCAGATGCCTCCAGTTCACAAGAGAATGCTGCGTAGTAAGAGGATGGCTCAAACTCCACATGACTGCCGAGCTCTCGTTCATTCACGTTCATACCTGAATTCAATACGTAGAAATGCATATTAAAGACTGTTCAGTATTAAAAGATGCATAAATTACCATGGATACGAGCCTTTAATAGAACTTCTACCATTGTAATCAAGCACTGAACCGACAAGTTATAATAAAATACCGCTGTGTTAGGTTGGAGGTCTGGGTTCGATTTCCAGTCGTTGCAGATGGATGGAGTGGAATTGGTGAATGTTACTTAAGTGTAAAGTGTTAACATTAAACCAGACGATGATCAGTCATAAGATTGATAGAAAGTCCATCCATTATCATTATTATTAATTTTGGGCAAGCTGCCTAGGCTGTTGGGCCCAAACCAATGCCTGTGCTTATCCGTCGTTCTGAGAAAGTCACCCAGTCTGTTTTTAAAAACGTTCACCAATGGCGCATTTCCGGGTAAATGGTTCCACATATTCACCACTCTATTACAAACCAAATTCTTTCGCAGATTAATGTGAAACCGTCCCTTAGTGGGCTTCATAGAATGTCCTCTCAAATGGGTGTTGGTACTCAGGGCGTAGATGGAACTGACATGGGGACCACTGCTGTATATCTGTTGAGATAACTACTTGTTAAAGGACTGTATACAATATTACCTTGCAGCATGGAGAGGAACTGGAACCACATGTCTATGAGGGTATCATCCTGCAGGAACACGAGGGCCACACTCTTGTGGGAGAGGACATTGTTGAAGTCTGACACCAGGGGCCAGTAGCAGTGCTCCTTCATCACACGCCGAGCGCAGTCTATCACCATGTGCTTGTTGTTCAACTCATCTGGAATATCAACACAACATCTACTTTATAAATATCTTACACTTATATAAATAAATAGTAAATAAATCTTTATTGGCCAGAGAAAATATGCATAGTTCAAAAACAAGACTATGTAGTGTGCCAAAAGGCGGACTTATTGCAAAAGCAATATCTTACAGTCAACCCGACAACGATGACAGGGTCATGGAGAATTTAAAGTGGAATAACTTTGGAACCAATTACGTTAAATGAGTGATTCTTTCACTGTGTGGTAACTAATGAATGTAAATTTAATGTAATTATATAGGTTATATTTCAAAGGTAATTTCCACACTGATTATACATAATGAGTCACTGAAATATCACCAAGTTTCATGCAATTGTGGACAACCAATATGACATATGTTTGTAGCTCCCATGGCGTCCACCATAGATTTGTCATAGATAATAGAAGGGGCTCAATGTTCAATAGTTCTTCCCACCTTTATATAGGTTCCTTAGAATGGAGATAAAGTATGAATTTCCGTCTTACCGTGTAGCGTATTCTTGATGAGTATTTTATTCATCATGAGTTTGAGTGAGATGACCATGACGTGCAACAGAGAGAGATGATGCTGGCAGCGCAGGGCGAGGGCCTCGTTGCTAAACAACTGCACAGACATGTGCACCACTCGGTTGCTCAGCATGTCGGGGTCGGCTGACAGCTCCAGCACCAGGGGGATGCGGGCGTAGTGCATCACAAACGTGCGGGTCAGGTGCTCCTATAACACACAACATAAAACAATACATTAGTAGTTCAATTCGAAAAACTACGGGAATAATCTCAAGCTTCAATAAATTTCAGAGGTAACTTTCAAGAAAATTTACAATAATTAAATTTCTAGCTGCTGCAGTCACTAAAATATGTTCCGTTTTATCCATGTTTTAAGTCTTAGTTAGCTGAGTAATCTTACATTTTCTGATGCAATTTTTTGCATGTGCAATTCATATGCCCTCCTAAGAGTATTCTGTCTATTTATCTATACCCTCACACCACGTCCCTTGCAGGGTAGGCAGAGAGGACAGAGCGCCAGACAGCCATCAGACATCCTTACACACACACCTAGCTCTCAGATTCCTTTTACTCAAAACGCATCCATCCTTGAAGATCTGGTCGACATGATCGAACCAGGTCAGACTCGGGCGGACGCGCTTCCTGACCCCTCTCCACTCACTCAAATATATCTTTTTTGTCATCCTGTCATCTGTTATTCTCTCAACATGCCCAAACCATCTTAGTTCATTCACTTTCATTTGTGTCACAACACCAGTCTTGCAGTCACTCATCTCCTTAATAACCTCGTTCCTTATCTTAGCGTTTTCCCACACATTCTTCTTAACAACCTCATTTCCACTGCATTCGACCCTAATTCGTCCATCTTCATCCACGTCCAAGTCTCACTATCATACATTAGGGTCGTTCGGGTTGAGAGTATTCCGTAAGTAGAGTAATTAGATATGTGGTTAGTGATTACCTTGTAGTCCTGATCAGGCAACATGTTGAGAAGGAAACACACTACATTCTGTGGGAACTCATATTTGAAGGTCCAGAATATAAACTCCTCCAGCAGTGTAGCGTGACTCATCCTCTTGCCCAGGGCGGGCAGGTGCTTGTACTCGGGAGGGGGGTCCGGTGCCGGGAAGGAATCCACAGCCGCCTCGTACATGGTCTTGGACTTGTCCAGGTACATGCCGTACTCCGTGGGGGGGAAGGGAGGCTCCACCATGTTCCTGTACATCTGGAACACACAATCATACAAACTGAATGTTGAGTGTTCTTTTTGCTGTAACTGTTTATTGTTTTATCACATTTTATTTTGTGATGTTCGTTTAATATGTAAGCCTGACGATTCCATGTGCCCTTAATGGGCCTACGGATGATTAGAGAACAATAAAAAATAGTTGCAAACTCAACGAAGAATATTATATGCACTTCACTAATAATGGCGTCTGGCAATGCCAAGCTGGGTTAATCAAATTGGAATTCTACAGTATTTTGAATATCACAATTTTTATTTTGCGAGAAACATTGGATTTTCTACACGTAATCTCAATGGATGGACTTTCCATCGTTTGGTATTAGCGTATACCAAACCTTGCCTCAGCAGGTGCCGGTAGTACTTAATAATGTATAGCGTTTCCTTCTCGCTTCATTCATCAGCCTTCGTAGAGTACCGGCGTTTTAGGCTGGAGGTCTGGGTTCGAATCCCGGCCACAGCGGATGGATGGACTGGAATTGGTGAATATTACTTAAGTGTAAAGTGATGACATTAAACCAGCCGGCAAACAGTCATAAGCCTGATGCAAAGTCCATTCTTTGCTGTACATGGTTGAGATAACAACTTAATATGAATATGTGATGGTACCTGTGGATTGATGAGTGCCTTGGTCATGGCCTTCCTCATGAGCTCCCCCATGTTGTTGAACTCCATCAGCATGGAGACATATCCCTCGCACTCCTGCACTGCCTTCCTGTACGTGTCTGAGTTGGACTCCGCACCCCATCTGGAACAAACACAATACACCGACACACATAGCCCAATACAAAGCAACATCCTACACTATGCAACTATACTACAAATTGGGTTTATTTTTTGGCGTTTTTCTCAAAATAATAATCAAGCGCCACGCACGAACAACGTCGCTAACGACAAAAAGGTAAACACAGCCGTTGCCCCTCGTGGTGTAGTGATAAGATTTCTACTATGTGAGACGAAGGTCTGGGCTCGAATCCCAGCCGGGGTGAACTGAAATGGCGAATGTTTCTCGAGTGTAAAGTAATCAAAAGTAATTACTTAAACCATCCGAGGTCGGTCGTAAGCCCGAGAATGTTCACTCGTAATTCTTCTACACTGTCGTAGGAATACTCCAAGGTAAAAAGCAGTTTTTTTACGAAAGAACTTTTCTAAAACAATCGATGCATTTTGGTTTCGAGTGTTGAATGTGAGCAGTGCATTTTTACAAACAATAATTTGGTTTTCTTAATTTTTACATTTTGTCATTCGTAACGTTATTCACGAAAGGCATTCAACGGTTTTAGTAACAAATTGATTTTCTATAAAATATTGGATATCATAATCCTCACCAAGCATGGTCCACAATATACCTTGCAATAAATAATACAGGCTATTCTAATTGTTCCAGTTTAGTCCAGTGTGAAGTGGACAGGAAATTAATTACTTTCCAATCCAATTCGGTTAGAATAATATATTCAAACCCAGATGCTATTTAAAAAAACGTGTTTAGTAATTACCTATTCTCCCTAAAGTGTTGCAATAGCCTGAGGATGACTCGGGGCATCATGGCCTCAGCCACACACATCAGATCAGCCGGTGCGGGGCTCTTGTTTGCACAGTTGTTGATGCCGTGATTACTGCAAAATCTGGAATCAAAACAAACATGATACAATGGTGGTGTATGAAAATTAAGGCAGATGCATATTACGGTCTTATTGCAAAACTTGGAAAAGTGATTTTAGTACAATAATAATTTTAGTGTAGACGGGTGTAGTGGCTAGGATAAAATGAATAAGCTTAGATGGTTTGCGCTTGCTGAGAGAATGAATGATTATTATTATAGTTTGGCATCAGCCACTAAAAGGTGGCGTCGTCAGAAGATAAGAAAACAAAGTTTTTTTTTCCGTTACATCCAGACAGAGTAGAGAGCAACATCCAAAGTATCAAGCCATTGCAAGGCATTTGGAGCGGCATTACTGGAATGAATGATAACAGAATGACTAAAAAGGTACTAGGTATTTATGTGATATAGGTATATAATAAAATGTAGGTATATAAAGGAACAATTGCCCTGGATCGACCAAGTCAACCAGAGTCTCAAGGACAGTGAAATTAAGCTTACCCATCTTCCTTCATGACGGAGGTGTCTCCGCAGTCACAGGCTCCCCCCGCCTGCGAGAGGAACATGTTGAAGTCGTGCGTGGAGTGGTCGCCCCTCCGGAAGCACTCCCTGCAGATGGACATGCAGGGCGAGATGCCGCACGTGCGACACCTGTACGCCACCACGTGGGGGATCCACACCAGTCCACACTTGGCGTGGTTGTCATAACTCCGTACTGAAACAAACAACAACAATATTATTACAAACTGATACTACAATGTATGACACTCGTCATCAATAAAAATGCTTTTGCGAATTTTCCTTATGACAATGGTTCGATCTCTGTCTATAAAGTAAAATGCCTGACTGACTGACTCATCAATGCATAGCCCAAACGGCAAATTGAAAGGAAGTGAAATTTCGAAGACAGATGGATTTTAGTGTAAAACTGGAAGGATTTTTTAAAATTTCAGATTAAGGTTGAATTTTTTTACGAGGACGGCCAAAGAAGTCTTGAGGAGACCATCAGAGGGGACATGGAACACCTGGAGCTTACTCCAGAAGACTGCTTTGATCGGAGCAGATGGAGAGAGAGGATCCGAGTCACCGACCCCAAATAAATGGGATATTATGGTGCAGAGAAGAGAGAGTGCACGAATGTCTCAGAATTCATGCATGGTACAAACATGAGATTTGGAATACAGATTGGGAAGAAATCACATTCTACGAGAAGATCAATCTCGAAAACTCAACATACATCATGGACCGTTGTGAAAACCTTCAATAACTATCGATCTAAATCAATTTTTCAATCATACGAACAGTGAACACCGTTGGCCAATACCTATAGTTGATACAAATCATGAATTATATGCGATATTTCTTAAAAATATTGGATTTTAACGAAACTTGCATTCAAAATTGAGGCGGTCGGTAGTCTGGTTGGTAACGCGCCCGATTGTCAATCCAGTGGGCGCGGGTTCGATCCCCGATGACGACCTACTCCATTTCACGACACAGACTTTTCTACCTTACTGTGAAGTGTAAAACGGTGTATTTGGGTGTATTTCCATAAACACAGATTCATTAAAAAAAAAACATACTCTCAAAATTTGAAGAATTTTGTAAGTAGGTACCTAATATGTTTTCCAATTGACCTATCTTACCTTGAAATAATAGCTAGATAGTATCTCAGTTAGGTAGGTATTATTATTATGTCACCCAAATTACCTAAATGAAACAACATTATTGTGCGTAGGAGTGAACACAGAACCATAATATAGGTACCTAATACATATAGTACACACAGTACCTAATGTAATAATAGGACCACATCAGATCATATCGCCGCTCGTTTTTTACTTTGACTAAAGCGCCACTTAGGTATAAAATGAGTTATATATATCGTTGGAATCGTCTCGGCGAGCTTTATCGAATGGTCCAAGTTCAAGGTCAATTAGACAACTTTTTTAGTCGTTTAGTCAAATAAAAAACCAACTTTTATCTTTCAAAAAATAGGTAAAGCGACGAAAATAACAACTTATAAATCGCGAATGGCGCTTTGTTTTGCCAAATTTTCACAATTCATGAATGTTTGGTTTATAAGAAAAACAAACTTAACACATAAAACAATGCGAGTGGCGCTTTAGCTTTTTTGACTTATCAAAATTATTTAGACAGATGCACTTTAGTCAAATCGTATAATATTAAATCTAAACATGTCCTTCGTTTAGTCACATTTACATGATACTAAATAATGTTAAGTTGTCGTTTAGACTTTTTGAATTTTGGATATTACTCTTTACATGTCTTTTAAGTCATTTCTACTTAATACTGAATTTAATTGAAATGGCCATTAGTCACATTGGATTGTTACTTTTTAATTTTATGTTATCCGTTAATCGTTCTAACTAATTGTTTATAATTGAATTTGCACTTTAGTATTTTTGCGGTTATAACGATAGCTGATATTTGGTACATCTGTCGTCGTTTAAGACAAAATGTTTAAGACAGAATTATAAGGTTTTAAAATATTATTATCGGTCGTTCAACTAACAACTTTATTGTCAATACACGTGTTGGTTTTGTGTGCGATGGGCGCGAACGTATATACCTATTTAGAATATATTTAAGAAATATTTATAAATAATATATTTAGAAAACTTTTTCTTTCCTTCTTTTTTGAAACAGATATGAAGATGAATACTTAGAGTTCCAATACATTGAGCTTCAGCTTTTATTACTCACAAAATTGTATATATAATACAAGAGTTTGTGTGTTAGCCATTTTAACTTGGAAGTGTTTGGAAAACATGGTTGCATTAATCACTTTGAATTATAACGATTTTATTTTCAGTGCTAATTTAGACGTTCTGCTTGATACAGTTTGTCACAAAAAGTTCTATTAGCCATTTTGAATTATTAGAAAAAATATATAAATGACGTGTTAGTCATTTTGATATTTTTGAGGAAGAGTACAAATGGCGTGTTAAGTCATTTTGAATTATTAGAAAATATATATAAATGACGTGTAAGTTATTTTGTTTTTTTGGTGGAAGAGTACAAATGGCATGTTAGTCATTTTGAATTTTCATGATTTTAAGGAAAGTGGTAATTTACTTGTTTTGAATTAATAAATTTCGAATTATACTAAATATCAGGTTAGGCATTAAGGGATTAAGCGCCATCTAACTCACACAAAAGAGACTATATTTATTAACATTATATACTAAAAAATAGAAAAAAAATCCATGAACAAAACCCCCATACAATTTATTTAAATCGGTTCATAAATAAAAAAGTTATCAGGGTTTTTCTGTTTTTTTAAACTTTAAATCGCTCTCCTGAAAAGTTGACCCTGTGTCGCTTTAGTCAAAGTAAAAAGCGAGCGGCGATATATAAGAAACGATAGTTCTCAGTACAGCAGAGCCTCTATAATCCGAACACCGAAAATTTATACCCTGTTCGGACATAGGAAGCATTCAGATTATACTAGTATGTAGACAATTTGAAAGGCATTTTTCGATATAAAACAAAAATATTTTACATTATAATGTATTTATTTAAGTATGTATGTTAGATACAAGGCTATTAATCACACTTTTTTAAGGAATCCCAATATAGTTCTTTAACGAGTAGTGTCTAGCGACATAGAAAATGCTTTATCCCTTAATTTTCCTAACAGCATTTTGAGAAACGGCGGTTGCGGGGTCGTTCGGATTATAGAGGCGTTCGGATTAGCTGGGGTTCGGATTATCGAGGCTCTGCTGTACCTACATAGTAAACATTTTATTTATTACAGATGTATGTAGTTTTGCTACCAATTAGGGAAAAATGACAAGTACCTATACATCATAATACCTATGACGTAATAATTATCGTGTTTTTCCTTACATCATTATAGTGTGTGTGTGTGTGTGTGTGTGTGCAAGGTATGTATAGGTGGGTGTCACGGGTGATGGATCCCGCGGGCACGCGACGTAACGACTGCATTCACTGCACTGTGCACCGCACTGCACATGCATACCTATGCTATCATATGCAACAAGCAACCATCTAATCATTAGGACAAGGCAGATTATGCATTAAGCATGTTACATTACCAACAAATTGCACGCCACAATACCATCGTATTTGTATCATTCACCTTCTTTCAACTGCCGCTTGCAGAAACTAGTAAATACACCAATCTAGCAGTCAGACTGAACCCAATCCAAGACATTACCTAAATCATCCTATAGTTTAATTCAAAACGAGACAATAAATGTGGCAATCGATCTTTGAAGCCAATTTCCCACACCATTGAGATGGATAATCGGCGCCTCTCAAAATCATCCAATATCATCATGATCGGTACAAAATATATTGCAAATTACAATGGCCTACACTGTTAACATCTCTGTGTTTCCACGAGGAACGGAAGAGGCAAAGCACCGATGGTGGTAGTAGCGAAAAGATCACTAAGGAAGATTGCGGCTCTAACATAAATTTTGCAAAATTTCTGCAAACTAAACAATATACCTCTTCTCCATTCTTCTCAGGTGTACCGTATGAAGATTGTCGAAGTTGTCGATCTTCACAACTAATGTAGTAGAAGATGGCCTAGCAAGTAGGCCGAAAGCTCAACAACTTCAACAATCTATACACACGGTACACCCGAGAAGAATGGAGAAGAGATTAACAAGGACCGTGAAAATCTACAAAACTATCTAAACAATATACCTATTCACAATTTAGATAAAGATTTGTTGCCCACTTCAAGCAGTGCTAGGGTATAAGATTTGTTCAAAGACTAATCTATGGACGATAGTAATACACATCCAATTACTGGTACGCACTTATTGTGTGGGTGCCCAACAATTACTCCAACGATTCGTCTCCCTGATTTATTCACCGCCCTCTACAGACCTGGCGAAGAAATTAGCTTAAATTTGCGCTATTTGTCACTCAACATAAGATAGATTATATGGCACATAGTATGCGTGGTACATATCGCTATATTATAATGATAGCAATAAAATTATATCAGTGGGAATAAAATAATATATCGGTGTGTGGATGTCCAATGGCCGGCAGCGCGAGATAAAAATCATCGCCAACCAATAATAATAATATTAATCAGGGTTCACTAAAATCAGACACTTATTATAAATATCGGATATATATGTAAAGTCTGATTTTAGTACATAAGTGTTCGCATAACTCCCGCATTTTACAATGAATTGCTGTGAAAATTTAGAATTACATTTGCGATAATATAGGCTGTGTTCTAACATCGCCAGATTTTGGAGAAAAAGCTTTTCCTAGGAGATGCTATGACGATGAGGGGATCCAAGGGTTGTGTGGGGTCGAGTGTGGTATGGTATCGTATAAAAGGGCGTTGGAAAAGATGTTCAGATCTTAAGTCACATTTTGTCCAGGTCAAGCCTATAAAATATGCCGGGTTGGTTTGTTAAAATTTCCGTTGCGAAGCATGGGTAAGTTAGCTAGTATCGTATGTATATCAAAATTGATATATATCCAAAATTGATGTATACTTATATTGTATATCGATATGTACTTATATCAATAGAAAACCAACTTTTTGAAATATGGTGGCTTATTTTACGAATTTTAATGTACAGGATGGTGTTGTATGAGTATAAAGCAGACTACAATAATTTACAAAAGGAACACATTTGATAAAAATATGAAAAATCTGAATAAAAGGTTTGTGAGGTGACTAGTATTTGATTCAACTTGCGACCCCTAAATTCTTCGGGATACTAACTTCGCTACTTGATTTCATACACTCTTCTGGAGCTTACACAATATGTGCTTTGTGTAAATGATTGTCTACTCGTAAAACAATGCATGAAAATAGAGGATTTGAGAACAGAAACTTGGGACAAATTAAAATATTTCCTACTAGCTGTATTTCCCGTGCTTCGCAACGGCAAAATTTGGCAAAAAGACGTGGAAAACTATGGATTCGACATTAATATCACTTTTTTCATTCCGACCCCCCTTCAGCCCCCTCCCTTATTCCTGCGGATGTCGGTAGGGTTACAATTAATCTTTTCGACACCAAAAGCTTTATGGAGCCCCCTTCGTGCCCCCCTATGAACTATCCTTGGGGCAAGCACAAAAATTTGCCGAAGTTTCATCTCAATCGGATGAACGGTTTAGGAGCCTAGAAAGGACAAGATGAAAAATGTTACGAACATAGGTACGAACTAAAATATTTATCTGGGATTAATTACCTAATAATAAACATCACTCGATATATATCAAGGTATAAAAATCAGATATATATCGGCGAACCCTGATATTAATACGAGTATGTACCTTCTAATGAATCTATAAGCGACGCTCTATACTCGGCCTACCAGTTCTATAAAACATTACACGAATCAAGCCAGCGGAATAATAATACGGTGTCGTCAATAAAATACTTCAAGAAATTGGATTTTAATGTATTTGATATAATATGGTACCTACCTACTTACCTACAGGTCAGTGTATGATTATTATATCTTGAACTTGCGTTGCTACGCAGGAAACTGTATAAATTTAAGCTAAACTCGCTCTTATGATGAGAACGCAGAGACGTTATCTTTCCTTAGATTAACTTCAACGTGTTTTAGCTTTTCGCAAGTCTCTCTCAGCACTCTGATCTCAACGCCAAATGTAGCATATGAACGACATGCAGATATGGGAGAATACTGTCGCCTAAACGATTCTAAACCTAGGGAAACCTCTGGGAAAACCTTCGAATCCAAAGATACTACAATACATATTACAAGCAAGATAATTTTCTTATACCTACTGTAAAAATTAATGTATGTCCTCTATGCATGTCCTAAACCATTCATCCGATTGAGACTAAACTTTAGTTAAGTTGCTGTGTACAGTATACACCTCCGGGAAGATTTCGACTTACCTACATAGTACAATATTTTTACCAGAGAGTTTTTTCTAACAAATTAATCAAGTTCCTAATCACACTTATTTATGAGGCGTAGCAAGGTGCGCAGGGTACAGCTAGTTATTAGATCATTGATCAAGTTAGGTATGTAATACGATATAGGACTTTCATCTCGTACGCACTAAGCTGTGAAGGATTACTTGTGAACATAATATCTCTGGTAGGTAATAGATCATAGTCTTATATTATTTAATACGTATTATAGGTTCAAATCACATGACTGTTTATTGAACTTTAATATGAGAGGAAGCAACTTTAGGGATTAGACAGCGTAATAATAAAAACGACACTACACACTATTAGCTATTGTATTCCATCCAGATGTAGTCCAGGTAAATAAACAAACAAATCGATACATAAATAACTTGATTTTAAAAAAGCCTGCTACAATACTGGCGTACTGAGCCTACGTTTCTATTGGACTGCGGTTTCCTTCCATAATTTGAGCTTCACCTGGTGACAAGATTATTCAACAGGATCCTTAAGGCAAACTATATACCGACCTTATTAATTAATTGATAATATAAAAAAGAAAATATATCCGTCTATGGATTTTATTCCAATGTTATTTTAAAAACTGGTAGGCAAATCTTGGGAGATACTGAAATGTTACAATCAGATGGCAATAAGTTCACCAGATGTATGGATTTCTTGTACAATAACCTGCCTAACTTGCCTATATGTGTAACAAATATACTTAAAAGTTATAATGTTATACTCAAAGGTGCGGACTGATGATGCAAGGAAATGTTCAGGAGGGAGGAAGATGCAGTGTACTCAGGATCAAGGAGTTAGGGAGGAGTATAATCCAACAATGGATCTGAGATGCTGATGAAGAAGAAAACGAGTGCTCAAAGCACAAGTCCAACAGAGTTCCGGATAAAAGGTTTTATTTCCTACACATAGTCATGTGAAATATTTATATTGAGAACCCATTAGGTATGTAAAGTATTTATCTAGGTATGCTATGTAGGTATTATTTATTAGTTACTACCTAGTTAACATACGATAATATGACACGGGGTATTTAGTAGAGAGGATTACACGATTAGGTCTACGCGAGTAAGAGGCTTTGATATCAATTAAACCCCTTTATTAATCGTGTATCACGTGCCCTGTACCTTACCCACTGTACCTTAGGACCCATTCACCTATAATAAAATAAAACTAATACGTATCTCTATAAGATGACAATCCATAGTAATGGGATGGCCTTTGTAAGCTGTATAATGTCGAGATATAACTTAACTACATTACATGGAGATCTATTGGTCCAATCCATATTGCCGTCCTAAGGAAGAACCGCGTACAAACCAAAATGTTGAAACTGAGATAATCGCGAAAAACGTCTTGCATCGCCCATATAACTCCATACATTTGCATGACATAGATGGCTTGAAGAATAGGGGTTGCGTATGGAAACTCAGACTTTTTACGGTTGAAATAGACGGATCTAAAGTTGAAATACTCATTTTGATGAAAAACTCAAAATATCTAAAGGTGGCCTAGGTATACGTAGTTCTTGCTTAGGACGACAGCATAGACACGTCGTCACTATGACGAAATATATTTGATTAAGTACTTCAATAATCAAAGGACACGTCCCATGGGATGACGTTTAGGTTCGAACCTAAGTGTGAACTCACTAGTAGATTAAAGAAAAGTATGTAAGTATTTGGTTATTCCTTGTCAATAAATGAGACCACCCCCTTAGTGGAAAATATGTGGGCAGATCAGAGACTATCGAACATAGTGGAGAGGTATCCTGACAAGTTTGTACGCAGGGGTTCTCGAGGAAATCCACAAAGTGACGCCAAGGGCAGTAGACTACTTGAAGAATCTGGTCGCGGAGCTATGACTCCTAGACAACTTGTACGATGGTTGTATGCTTACGAAAGAAAAAACAAAAAATAGTTGAGATTATTGCCTTAATATTTGCAAACCGTCTAACATGAGGATTAGTGTTCAGAACCGGGAAATCCCGGTCCCGAAAGAACCGGGAATTCCCGGTTCTTTTGAAGTTATGAATAACCGGGATTTAAAATTTGTGTCCCGGTTCTTTCGGTACTTTCGGGACTCGACTTCAAAATGTAAAATTTGGTTTATATGGCGTGTGCAGACTGCGGGTTCTGCAGACGTGGTGTGATGCGGTTAGCAGGGGATAGGGTCAGTTGCTTTGTCATCGAAAACTACAAAATTCGGACATCTCAAAAGTAAATCTTATTTTTTTAGACGTAATCTTTTTGGAAAGGTGTTTATTTATGATTATGATCATATCGGTTAGTTTTTATAGTAGGATGGACGCACCAATCCCAACCAGTTAAGGCAAAAATTCACATTACAGTACCTAAAAAGCATTTTAATTATTCGGTAGCACCACTTTCTACTCCCTTCATAGGCTGGTATCCTAGTACCGAAAGAACCGGGATTTCCCGGTTCCGTTGAAGGCCGGTACCGAAATCCCGGTTCTGTAAAAACACACCGGTTCCGGATACCCTAATGAGGATATAATAACCTGATTCTACCGCAGAGCTAGTGTGATGTCATATGTGACGAGTGATGACTTGCATTAATGTGACAGAAGCGAAAAGCGCGTGTAGTGACGTAGGGATTGTGTAGACACATTGAACTCAATACTAATAACTACTCAGTTTGATTAATTTTGCAAAATGTCTCTCAATATTTTAAGGTACTACAGTCATATACAACACGGATAAAAGTAAAATTATTATCGAAGCAGACCCATCAATTACATCTGTACACAAACAAAAACAACAACACAAAAAATACAATAGACACCAACTTAAACTAATACGTAAGTAGCGAAAATATAATAACATTTAAATCCCAATATATATAATGTACATGGAAGGATTGGAAGGAAATAATGGCACTGGGAGAAGGGGGGGAAAGGGAAAGGAGAAGGAATTGGATGAGGGAAACAATATCTGATGTGGTATATAATACACTTCATGTGTGTGTAGACTATATGCAGAAAAAAAGTAATCAATTTGCTCAGTGATATTTTGAGAGCAATATACTGTGAGTGTATTATGATGAGTTTGTATACCGCGTGACGTAGTGTGAATACATAGGAACACATTGGACGAAGCATAGTGGTGGAGTGAGTGGGGCGGGGGCCAAGGCCGACTCAGCTTTTGGGCTCGGGTTCGTGACCGCGGTAGACACCATCTAGGTATCTAATACTATCTAATACTATCACATACATACACACTACACACATCTAGACACTCACTCCACTACACTTTGACGTCGCGACATGGAATCGCACACCTCAATCACCGCACCACATAACAACGATTCATCATCAGACAAACAATAAAGGAATATGTAGGTACCTCTGCCTCTACATAAATTTATATTAAATTCAAAGTCATTCCTATCATACACGCGCCTTTAGTAATTGGGACAACCAACAACACTGTAGTAAGTTTATGTATCAAACAATCAATATGTAGGTATTGTCTATCAATTCTTTTTTTTTCTTTTCTATCAATATATGGGGTTAACTGGAAGAAATCGCAGAAAAGAATACTAGGTAGTCGGTACCCAATAGCTACAGGAATGCAGGAAATAAAGCGCCAGTATTTATTATACATTTCTATAATATGGGAATTGCAAGAGCTAAAAATTACTATACTCGTAAATAAATATGATCTGGGCTGATTGGGAGAAATCGCCAACAGGCGATAAATCCGCCCTTTGCGTGTTAATTTATATGTGTACCTAATAAAGTTTTTATTTATTTATTTAAATTTTTAGTAAAGACGTACTAACTAGTGGGGGAAAGCCAACTATCCGGCGAATATGCCGAATATTTTAGTCGGCCATTTGAGTGCCGACTAGTTGGCCCATCACTACTAGGATGGTTACCTAAGTATCTATTTTTACTAATTATTATAATTACCATCCGCCAGGTCATCGACATAATATTATGTATCGATTAGACTGTGGTGTGTGTACACCTATACATCATTACAATACTTCTTCATACGTACAGAATACTATCAGTTAGTTATCATATCACTCATGAGACAAGTAAGTAACAATACGTAGGTGCAGTCAAGTTAACATGATAATTAGGCAGTCAGATGTACAATACCATCGGCGTCGCCAGCCTCGGATCTAGAGGGGGAGCAACAAAAATAAATAATAAATGTATAATACCATCGGCATCGCCAGCCTCGGAACTAGAGGGGGGGGGGGGGGGCAACAAAAATAAATAATAAATTAGACAGCAAAAAAAAACGCGTAAAAAGCGTCGCATGCGGTAAGACATAGTGAAGAAGGTCTTGATGCGGTTTCGTTTATTTGAAAATGTGCATAATAATTTGCACAATATTATTATGGAAAAATTTTTCTATAAAATTAATTAAAAAAGTAGCACCGCAGGCAATTTCTATATGAAACAAATTTTAGAAAATTTATGACATGATGAGAATATGTGTGGAAATAATGTGTTTTTTTGTGAAGTTTTATCATTTAGTATGAAAAAATATATACCTATTCCAGTCTCTAGGGGGGGGGGGGGGTCCCCTGACGACGCCCATGTATAATACTACATATCTAGTATAATATAGTCACAAACTAACTAGCCACTTGGTTATAAGAATTAAACCAGTTCTCGTGGAGACAACCTTCGATTTCACTATTCTAATACAATACATACGGCCATCTATCATTATTCATTAGATTACAAGCGATGTAAGAATATGAGAAGACACTTCACTAGGTATAGGCTAATTAGTACATCTAATAGATTCCATACATCACTACTTCATTCATGAACTACACCACACCACTCTCTCTACTTAATAATATTATCATATCATATATCAACTCTGATTACCTTATAATATCACTAGGTAATCAGAGTTGATATATGCTTTGTTGTGGTATTGTCTTTGAATCGAATGATTAACTATGGCAGGTATACGAAGATCAAACAGAATTAGGGTGTTTTTATTTTAGGAAGTATAGACTTTAAAAACGAAATTAAACCCTTTATGATCGTGCCAATGTCACTAAAAATGGCTTTATTGGAAAGATGAAATTTTGCCATTTATGTTTGAATATAGTTTTAGGCACATGTGCGCCACACTCGCTCAAATATCGAAATCCAATTTTCAACCACTTTTTTTGCTGCTTCCAGTGCTGCTTTTTCTAATGGCAAACATTTTGAAAAAAAAAATTCCTTTGGCACGCCACAGGCATAGGTAGATTTCAAGTGATTTATTAATTTTATTAATTTTAAGAGTACATCTGTACAATAAAAACAATCACAATATCATCAGCAAATAAACCAGCGAAGTGATGAAGTAGTATGGATGTAGTTTATTCTTTGATTATCGAAGTACCGTATGACGAAAAAATATTTGATTAAGTACTTCAATAATCAAAGGAAGTACCTAATCCAATAATCATATTATTTTCATTCCACACATAATATGGATTGGTACCGGTACCTAAGCACTAGAAATTTGAAAAAAGATGTGAGTGGTGAAAAGTGTCCAAAATTCAATAATAAATATGGTAAGCGCACTCTAGAATATAATGTCCCCAAGCTGTTTAATATGATGCCGTCATCTATTAAAAAATGCACAGGAAAGTTGAAGAGAAAGGGACTTATCAAGGATTGGTTGTTGAAGTGTAGCTTTGTATATAGTTGATACCTTTTGTATTTGTATTTATATAGGATTGTATTATACATAAGTGTCTTGTTATTGTGTTGTGTATGATAGTATGTATTATACATGTATATAAGATATTGTATATAGTAGAATTAGGATAGTGTTGTTACATATTTATTATGGGGCCGCTTCACGCTCGGCGACCTTCCACGAGTTTTGTGAGAATGAGTAAAAGGACGTACGGACGAGGTGATTGTCTTGAACTGTATACGTAACCGACGGTTAACGCCTTTTTACTCATTCGCGCGGGACTCGTGGAAGGACGGACAGCATGTGGATGAGGCATGAAGATTATTTGTTTAAGAGCACACGCCGACAAACTTGTTAGGTTTGGCGTGACTTGATTGTTGTAATTTGTATATATTTTATGACTAATAAAAAAGATTAAAAAAAAAAAAAAAAAAAAAAAAGTTCTACTCGTATCGTGAAGCACTTTTCTAAGACAACAAACACGCTAGTACCTATGCGGTAACTACTTAACTAGATCTTTCGATCGATCAGTGTCGTCCGAGGAATTGAGCTAGACAAAATCTAACTTTTGATCTGTATTCCTTATTTAATGCCCTTTCATGCGATACCAGACACAGACCCTCACAATCATTGGATCCCCTCAGAATGATTGTTTTTTAATTTAAAGCCTTAAAAAGTGAACCTTCCTCTTAATGGATTTCACCCAATCTCCTATCAGTTCATCTACCACTTACCAAAAATCTACCACCCAAGTTTCACGTTTCTGCGACGCATAGGTTGGCCGCAAACGTGCGCACAAGAAAAGGGACATATATATGGCTTATATATATAAACTTTTAAACCAAGGTCGGATTCGGGTTCTCCTGGTCCTAATTAGTGATACTGAGTAGAAATTTTTCAATTCTGCGACATCACGGGAGAAACGAATAGGTAGAGTTCCTTTTGGAAATCTACCTAAAATTGGTAACGATACTCCTTCTGCCTTAAGTCGAAAACTTTTTACTCCGCCCTCGTATAAGATTCTTCTTCTTCTTGTTAGCCTACCCCAGTCCACACTTGAACGAAGGCCTCCTCCATCCCCTTCCACGTCTATCTTGGGCTTTCTGCATCCAATTGACCCCAACATACGTGACTAGGTCATCTCGCCGTCGCAGCATTCCTACCCACCAACCTCAATAAGATTAATAAAATGAAACTAGACATTCATAAATGAATGGCGGGATGGTAAGTTGTTTACCAAGTTTGATTTTGGTAAATTTACTCCAACCTTGGGCCTCAATGCTGTGTAATGTTGTGATTTTAAACCAATATGTAATTTTGGTGTAATATGAAAGTTGTCGTTGAATTCCAGTACATTTACGCTGTCCCCGTCGCACATGTAAACGACTATGGCCTTTTCTAAAATGTATGTCATCAAAATCACCTCAAAAATTTCAGCATAGTTTCCATCTGACTTTACAGCATCAACGTAGTCAGCAAAACTTGTGTCAATGTAACCCACGCTGAGAGGAATTTCATTGATAAAATTTTCATTGATAGCCAAATGTTGAGCTGTAAGTTCCCTCAGTCTGACTGTGAGTGACTCATTTCCACACAAAAGTTGGGAGATGGCATGGTAAAAACAGTTTCCATCGGCGGAGGTGACAATCGGATGAAAACTTGTTTTAATTTCTACAGGCCATGTGCTGAGATCTTCTTTACCGATTGATATGACGTTTGGAAATCCCCGGCGAATGGTTTCTAGAAAATCAGATTGTTCTTTTTTGTCCTTTTTTGTCATTCTTGGCGGGAGATGGGTTTGTATAGGGGAAGACAGTGGTTTAACCCTTTGAATATCAGATACCATGGTGTTCGTAGTTCTTAATGGAAAAATAGCCGGGATAGAGGAGCAATCAACATTCGCAACGGCTGCATCGTCCGGACATCGGTCAGGAACCAAAATTAATTGCTTATGATAGCTGTACAATGTTTCGCTGACTCTAGAATAGCATGGGAAGGAGCTATATACCACGTCTATCCCAGTGTTTCCATTAGTTGTTGAAGTACCAGCTGGCAATTGATTTATCATCCCGAAGTTTTGTAGGTCTTGAAAGAGAAGATGGTTACCATACTGCAAGCAGTCGACGTTGAAGTCAGCTACAAATACAACTTTATTTGTTTTTTTGTAGGCAAGACTGAGGGCCTTCATAAGATGAGTTCGAACGTCGTTGTATGATGTCGACGGTGGCTTATACCCAGAGCACACAGCTACGTCATCTTCAGTCAGGAAACACACGATGCAACATGCTGATTTAGTGACGTCATTGTGATAACTGTGCAGGTTTTGCAGAGTGATTCCAGTTTTTGATAAGACCAGAAGTCCATTGGCATGCCGAGTTCTAGGAACATCCAAGCGAAATATTACGTTATACCCATTTATAGTTAAATTATCGGTTGACAATGTCCATGTTTCCGCAGCAATAAAAATAGTCGGTTTCGTGATTTTCAAGAAGTTCTGGAAATCACGCCAATGAGCAGAATTATTTATGCTCTGAACATTTTGATATACAATAGTGGTATTGCCTTCGAAGTCTGCGGCAGTTTTGTTTAAAAACTTAACTGGACACGATTGCAGCCGCAATACTTCCAGCACCACCTCGTCTGTTGGTAGTGGCGGTTTTGGCGGAATAAACGTTCCCGTAATATACAATCCAGACAACTGGGTGCACCGACTTAGTGCGACGTATATCTCACTCCTTTTCATGCCTGGTTTAAGGTGCGCGGCCACATAGTTGTATGTGCCGCCTTGGCTTTTACATAAAGTAATACTTTCAGCACAACGAAGAGGGAACTGCTTCCTGATAACATAATACTTGCTTTTGGAAAGTCTTAAGTTTCTATTTACCTTTTCAATGGCAGTAAGATTATCATCACTTCCATGGGTGATTTCTCTCCGTCTCTTTCTTCCAACTTCACTTTGTGGGAATTTCATCCAAACCCGCAACACTTCTCCATTATGAATGTCAATATCTTCAATAGTCCCAATGGCTCCATTCACTAAACCATCCCCGACGTCTATGTTAACTGTTATCATGTACTTTACGGCAAGGCTAATCTTAAGTTCGTATGAAAGGCCTTGAGTTTTTTCAGGGGGACTTTCTTTTGCTAATTTAAGTAGCTTAGTTTTTGTCGCGTCATTGGGTTGACCAGAAATTTTATCTGTTGCATGTACCACAACCTTATTTTTATCTGGATCAACTACACTATCGTTGTACGTATTAACCTCATTATTGCTCCTGTATAGTCTCAACGCATGCTTGGGGATAGCCTCTTCATTTACCACGCGGTTCTGGAAGAGTTTAATTTGACTGCTGTCGAGACATCCACGGGCCAGGCTGTTTAGTGCTTCCGCGAATTCAGCGTCATCTCTTTGACGCATAATTTCTGTTAAAGTGAATGATGTGAATAGGTTCCAAAGAGGATTGATGAGAATTTTTCTGATCTCTGATTTCTTGGGAAACTTGAATATATAGCTGTCACCAATGGGTCCTAGTTGATTGAAGTCACCAAAAACTATAACGGACAATCCGGCAAATGGTACGTCATCGCGTTGAAAAATTTGCTGTAATCTTTTATCTACGTTTGATATAAGTCTCGCTCCTACCATACTAATTTCATCGATAATAATTAATTTCACATTCCTCAATTTGCTGTATAAGGTGTTTTTTGTAGCTGAACTCAAAGGCACCTGGTCTGATGAGTTTTGAGTCACGGCTAGTGCAAAAGCAGAATGTAATGTAGTACCCTTTATGCCGAAGGCGGCTTTACCAGTAGGCGCACAAAGTAAAACTTTCAAGGTGTCCATGGATCCTTCTGTTGTGTTTAGGTATCTTGTTATAGCTTGATTTATACCTTCTATGAGACGAGATTTTCCCACGCCAGCTCCTCCCATGAGACAATGGTAAATTGGCATTTGATTGGTTTTGAAGCAGTGTAGAACATGTAACAAAAATTTCCTTTGCTTCGCATTTAATGTACAAACAATGTCGGCATACTCATCATCGGGTAAAATATTAGGCACAGGGATATGTACAATGTCGTCAGGTTGTTCTGTGCCTTTATTCATATGTTTCTCGACCTGCATGTCGGGGTCGCTTGCATTGTCGATGTCGGAATCAGCCGCACCCAATATTTCTAGACTGTGTGGTCGTGTTGGCATGTCTTCATCATCATCATCATTGTTCTCAATTTCTCGTCTTGCTTGAGCATTCACAATTTCGGTCATGATTTCCTCGTTATAGACATATCTCGCTCGATTAGCCTTTATTTCTTGAATGTGTGTCTCAAAAGTCCTCTCAACATGTAAGATCATGTCATGTTCCTCCCTCCAAGGGTAAAATAACATGACATTTTCACGTTTGTAATCGTCATGATTGTCATTGTAATTTACGAAACGTATTATTTTAGCTCTTGAGCGTCGCTTGATGAAACCGGCATTTTCCATCAAACGAATAGGAGCTTCTGACCATTCTGAATCACAGTCATAGTCATCGTCATTGTCATTGTTTTCGTCATGATTTTTGCTTTGCATTGCAGTCTTAGAATAATTATACAATGCCACAAAATCGGCGAGGCATATTGATTCCATAGAGCTTGGCCGTAACGCGTATCGCTCAATGTCATTACTCGCATATACATTTGTAGAATCTGGATCAGTCTCGCGCATTTTTTCAAGTTCTTTCTGAGGCTTCAACATTGCAACCCGTTTGTCTGGATGATTGGTGTTGATAAATACAGTTGTGCGGGAACAGCGGGAGAGCGGCAGCCCTAGTATGTAATAGACTGCCTCTTGCGCACTAAACTCGCTGCCGTTTAGAAAACTACTACCAAGAAGTTTGAATTGTTCGGCCATGGAGTAGTTGCCGCTGCGAATTTCGGCTTCAATATCACGTAATAATTTTGACATCGTGTTATTCGATTTATTTAAGTAATCCAAAACGTAAGTCGCGCACGAATAAATATCGGTTATATACATAATATCCATATTTGCCTCGTGAAGTTGGAGAAGGTCTGGATTATAAAAATTAATCATAGCTTCTTGTGGTGTTCGCTGTAAGTAAACAGTAACTCTTTTCAGGCCGCTTCGAATGATTAAAATATATTCATCATACGAAATATTCAGTTGATGCAGAAGTTCATCCAAAGTAGTGGCATCCTTATTTTTTACAATGATACATAGTTTTTCTTTAATATCTCGCCGGCGTGCTTGCAATTTCTTCTTGCATTCGACATCCATTTCATCTTTTGCCACTGGATGCAATATCATAGTTTCCTTTAGAGGCATGAAAGGAATGTCGAATCGGCACTTGTCATTTTTTGTTCCTTTGCATGTGAATGTATGCCGATGGGATTGAAGTTGTATGTGCTCCTCTGGCATGAGAGAAGAACATGAAATAAAATCATCAATAAATTGTATGCATTCAGTGTTGTCGCCCGCATCGGAATACTTTGGCGCGTCTTTTAGCCATAAGATGCAGTGCACGTGAGGTGATCCACGTTGTTGGAACTCTGTCCTTATGTAAAAATCTTCGACGGGGTGATCCCTGAACACGCTGCCAGGCTTTTTTAGTATGTTGAACAAGCATCGCATTCTGTACTCAAAATACCTTGCCACTGTGACTGGGTCTGATTTTACTAACCTCACTCTTTCAGGATAGGGTAGGCTGGCTGCATCTTCGGAAGAAATATTTTCTTTGTCCAAAAGCAACTTGAGAATTTTCAACAGTTCCCCCCAACGAGTTTCAGCGGGTGACAATGTTAAAAATATTGAGCAGGGACCCAGCTGCCGAATCATGGCAAAAACCTAAAATAATATCAATGAATACATATATTAAATTTTTATACCCAAATTAAATTATTGTACTAAAAATTGTAATTAATATGGGCTAAAGAAAAGAGACCTCTTTCTTTTTGGCTTCCCAGAAGGCAGGAGACCCGCGGTCGCCTGCAAAAATCTTGAAACCGCTGTCGTGTATCTCGAGATTCCTCAAAAATTCGGTGTTCAAAGCTTGCTTGACGGTTACATGTGCAATTTTGCTTTTTGCCTTTCGCATACAAAAATGGATTCCGGACGCCACTTTCGAATTTCTTAACTTTAAGGCAACGAAAAACAGGAAAGGCACGTCCGCACACCTCCTATCCTCCCGCATTATAAGAGATTTAGACCAGTTTTGAAAGCTAATTCCATCTGGGGCTTCGATAAGTTCCCCTCCGAATATGCGAAGGAAACTCTGTGACTCGACAAATCGACTGAACAGAGATTCTGGTTTATTCCCCTCACCTGGGGCAAACACTGTAGCATTAGCCAACATAGTCACGTCATCGGCCACATTAACAGGTTCATTTTCTTCATCATCATCTTCAATGTTACCAACATCATTATCATTCGTGTCATCGCCATCAATTACAATGTTAGTGTTATCTTTTGGTAGGTTAACATATTCCTGAAATCGACTAGAATCAAACTTTATATCGCAGAACTTGTATAAAGGCGAATTTACAAGGTAATTAGCTGCATCCTGAACAATCTTGGGTCTCACATTTTCAAACGCTACATTACTCTTAAAAGCCCTCTTTCTTTTAAAACATATGGGGATACATTCGGATTCGCTCATGGTTCTAGGCAAAATTTTAACAGAGGTATCTACGTTAATTGGAATGTTTATAGCGCGCCCTTTTACAATGTATTGCTGGTCACTTCTGGCCGCCCTAATAGCCATGAAAGGGATCCTCGGAGAGAGAAAGCGACTCTCTAACTCTGTTAGCTTTTTAATGACTTCAGGAACATGAGGTAATTCCATACCACGATTTATTGAAAATGTTGGTAACTTGTGTTTCTTGATAGAAGTTGAACAATGGCTGCACAGCTTGACAGTATCTCCTTCAACTAAGCCACATGCAGCAACTAGCGTAGCGTGATGAAGTTTTGTTACATCGTAGTTTCGTACTGATGATTTAAACCAAAGCCTTCGGCAGCAATCGCAAGTTATCGAAGGTCCAAGCTTCTTGTCACAAAGGAAAGCTTCATAAATTTTCTTGCGACTTTGTTCAGACTTGTCTTCGTTTCTTTTTCGACGAGATTGTAGCACTCTGCTGATATGAAGGATTCTTTGAATCGGGTCTTGCAATTTATTTTGTTGCGCCTCGCGAAGTCGCGCAAGATGTTTGTGGCGTAGAGATGCCAAGTTCATTCGAATTTGTTGATTGTCTCGAAGCTTTTGTAGATGTGCTTCTCTTTGTAAGGGGTCACACAACCTCTTCTTCTGGCACTCATTTCTTCTCATTTTACTAGCCGGACCCCGTATTGGACTATCATTACGGCGTTTCCGAACTATTTTTTCTCTTTGTCTCTGCTCTATACGTTTCGCAGGATTAGCTAGTCGTATTTTTTGACACTGACTTATTCTGATCCTGTGAATTGTCCGTTGTTTGGGATCGGCAAGTCTGGTAGATTGACACTGACGCACTCTGGCCTTGTGACTTGTGCGCTGTTGTGAATCAGAAAGTCGGGCCGCTTGATATAAGCTATTCCTTTCATTTCGTTTTTTCCGACCGTTATCACAAACCTCTTGACATTTATTTTTTTGGCTATTTTCCCCCGACGCTCTCTTATTCTCGAGTCTTTTTCTATTTTCAATGTTGCGCTGCTTAGCACTCATTGTCTTTCTACTTACTCGCGGCATTTTTTGTGGATTTCCAGTTCTAAAAAATGAACAATTATTATTTTTTGTCACAATACCAGGATGAAACTGTTAGTAGTACCTATGTATATTTCATTTCATTTATTTATTATCCAAAGCTTTACAAAGTAAAAACAAACAAACAAAAAAGTACTGGATTTTATTGCCCCAATAGGCGATAGCCTTTTCCGGGGCAATACTAACCACAATGTAATAGCTCAAGGTTACCTACATGTATGTACAAAAAATAAATAACATAGTGACAGAATACTGGGTGATAAGCAAACGATTCAAATTGATTCGATTTCGGTTCGATTGATCGTGTGAAATTATAATTTATTCAATTTAAGGAATGAAAATTAGTAAGTAAGTAATTACTTACCTACTTATTTTATATTATGTTGCGTACAGGTTGATTTATCTGTGATAATTATACTCAACAAGACTATTTGAAGCAAATTTGTGGAGATGTCCTCTGCGAGTCGTATGCAGAGCTAAAAAGAACTGCAGAGGACCGAACGGACTGGAAAACGAGACATATCTGCTTATAGGTCATTTATTACAAAATGGATATTTATATACCTATGAACTTTTGGAAATAGTAATTACTTACCTACTTCTTTTATATTATGTTGCGTACAGGTTGATTTATCTGTGATAATTATACTCAACAAGACTATTTGAAGCAAATTTGTGGAGATGTCCTCTGCGAGTCGTATGCACAGCTAAAAAGAACTGCAGAGGACCGAACGGACTGGAAAACGAGACATATCTGCTTATAGGTCATTTATTACAAAATGGATATTTATATACCTATGAACTTTTGGAAATACTAATTACTTACCTACTTCTTTTATATTATGTTGCGTACAGCTTGATTTATCTGTGATAATTATACTCAACAAGACTATTTGAAGCAAATTTGTGGAGATGTCCTCTGCGAGTCGTATGCAGAGCTAAAAAGAACTGCAGAGGACCGAACGGACTGGAAAACGAGACATATCTGCTTATAGGTCATTTATTACAAAATGGATATTTATATACCTATGAACTTTTGGAAATAGTAATTACTTACCTACTTCTTTTATATTATGTTGCGTACAGCTTGATTTATCTGTGATAATTATACTCAACAAGACTATTTGTAGCAAATTTGTGAAGATATTATGCGTACGAAATATTTGTTATTTTGCGATCAATATTCGTCGCTTCTATGATAAAAACTTTCTTCTGTCAAATGTGATGTAGTTTATTACAATAAACTTTGAATTTGTTCGAATCCAGCCATATTCTTTTTTTTTGATCTGAATATTTAATATTTGAAATTTGGTTTTGATTCATGGTACGTTGTATGTGGATTTATGACATAATATAAATGGGTACCTAAGCGCTTTAGAAATTTAAAAAAGATGTGAGTTCTACTCGTATCGTGAAGCACTTTTCTAAGACAACGAACACGCTAGTACCTATGCGGTAACTACTTAACCAGATATTTCGATCGATCAGTGTCGTCCGAGGAATTGAGCTAGATAAAATCTGTAAATTGATCTGTATTCCTTATTTAATGCCCTTTCATACGATACCAGACACGGACCCTCACAATCATTGGATCCCCTCAGAATGATTGTTTTTGTATTTAAAGCCTTAAAAAGTGAACCTTCCTCTTAATGGATTTCACCCAATCTCCTATCAGTTCATCTACCACTTGCCAAAAATCTACCACCCAAGTTTCACGTTTCTGCGACGCATAGTTTGGCCGCAAACGTGCGCACAAGAAAAGGGACATATATATATATGGCTTATATATATAAACTTTTAAACCAAGGTCGGATTCGGGTTCTCCTGGTCCTAATTAGTGATCCTGAGTAGAAATTTTTCAATTCTGCGACATCACGGGAGAAACGAATAGGTAGAGTTCCTTTTGGAAATCTACCTAAAATGACAGCTAATTTATGTCCAGTAGGTACTTTTTTGTCATTTCAATATGAAGACAACCTCAACCTAAAGAATACTTCATTTCTATACAGGTGCCTCTAATAAATGCGACAACCGGTGAGAAAGTCACGCGTCTATTTATCAAAAAAAGGGGGATGATAAAAACATAATGTTATTGAATGAAATTAGAATCATGAAATGTTGAAATTTTAGAGCGACATGACGTTAGGCACAGATGGAAGAGAACGTTTATAGGCAAAAACTAAAGGAATGTGGAAATACTTGTATTTTTCATAACATCATAGCCATCTTGTCCCGTGCCAACTGCCAACACAATGACACGAGAAATTCATCTCTATTTTTACACTTCACTTTACAACTTGCCATACTTACAATTTGATAGAAAGAAACGTTCTTTGTTGTACTAGTACGTAAATAATTATTTTAGACCATCACAGAACGTGCGATCTTGGTGCGATGCTAACATGTTGAGGTCAGGAATTGGAAAAGGTAATAAGTGGAGATAACCCGCCTAACTTCATAGCCTGTCACATAAGTCGGGTTTCGCTTGTAAAATGGACGAAAAACTAAAGACGAAGATACTGGTTGGATTCAAGGCGCTAATGCAAGGGGTGTGGAGTGGATGAAAAGAAATAGATACGTACATGTAGGTTAATGAATAGGAAAATTTAAAAAGAAGGTAGAATTGCGAAAGAATATAACCAATAACAACAAACAGGAGTGTGGAAAGACCGCCGCTACGATGGAGAGATGACCTCATGTGGGTGTCGACTGGATGCAAAGATCCCAAGATAGGACATTGTGGAAAGAAATAAGAGGACGCCTTTGTCCAAGAAAAGAATGGAAGGAATCACGAAGGTAGGACATGAAAACGCAGGCACAAGGTGTTAAGCTATTTTAGCTATTTAGTTGACACTTCCTAAAATGATCTACATGACTTGCACAATGTATAGATCCACCTGTCACAGGGTTGCGTACATAGATTAGTACATATTATTATACGCACTTGGCAAGAAGATGCTGTCGTTGGCACTACAATCTAAACAACGTACAAGGTAGATACATTATAATTTTAATTACAATACCTACACATTGTGTTGTGAGTACATTTGTTGGTTCGCAATGTTTACTTTATTTATTGAAAATGAATCGACAGTGGCCTTGTTACTACTACGTCACAATGAGGAACGGTTAAATAGGAACTTAAGCGGCGTACATTTCAAGATGGGCAGACGAGATGAGAGATGGCAGTGACGTTACTGTAGAGTTTGATACGTTATTGATGGTTCCTTTCGTCTTGGCCACCGTGCAGACATTAGCTGCAAGTGGAGGTTCAGATTGTATTGTTGGTAGCGCTGATAGTCGAATCTTGTCATAAGAGCTGTCAAAGGTTCCAAATATTCTCACATTGTATTTCTTACAAGTAACATACAATGCCGAAAATATTACAGAGTAGCGCTAGAGAAATCATTAAAAAAAAAGATAGTTTTCCGAGTTGGAAAAAGAAAAAAATACACCGATAATCCCTTCAAGTCGCTATCACAAGTTAGAAAAACAATGTTGCCAGTTTATTCTAACAATTCGAAAATTGGCAATTTATTTTAAACAACAGTTCTGAAATATAATTTTAAAGGAGAGAAAAAATTTAACCATATCGTATTATCACATCAAGCAACACTAAACCAAGTTTGCACCAGGGGACTTCTGACGCGAAATTGTCGGTACAAGTTACAGTATACAAAAGCAGGTGATGGAATGTAATTGTATCATGTTGAATATTACAATATGATAATAGATGATTGTTATTTACAAGAGCACTTGTTAAAATAACCATCCAGTAGGTACTGTATGTAGATATCGACTATCAACAATACTACTAACTAATTATAACAATTATAACTATACAATGTACCTAATAATACGTGTGATGATAATAAGTTAAACAACATGGTACGAAACGTCGCAATATTAATTAGGTAGCTAGGTATATCTATATAGTATTATCCATCAGATAAAGCGGTGCTGTTTTCCTAACAAATTTACATTAATTGCTCTACACTAGAGACTCAAGGTGTTTGACAATTTGCATTTAATATATTAGCAGTAGATTAGTGGAAATTATCTCACTTATTTATAATGCATTGACTTACACTAACCGGTACAAAAAAGTTAATAAAAAGAGTACTATATAGACGTCATTTCACAGAGCACAAGGTCGCAATTCTAATATCAACATCTAATCCATAAGGAATTCTGTATCTCACAATACAACATAATTTAAGTTTGGTCACTGCCCAAATCATTCTTGAGATCCTACTTCTATTGTAAACAATATGTATAGAAATAGCACCTACCAAGTATTTTCGGGTTGACTCAGTTGACTGTAAGACATTGCTTTTGCAGTAAATTCGCCCTTTAGCACACTACAGTTGTCCGGTTTTCTCATATAAATGAGAAATCATAAGATTTATGGCTAATAAAGATCTATTTATTTACCAAGTATTTCCAGAAAAACGGAAAAAACTAACCTTATTATTGAGACAATTTTCTGGAATCAATTCACAATGATTGATAACGACATTGATAATGAATGATTTTGACCACATGGTAGAGAAGGAAGTCAAAATATACCTATTACTGATTACGGTAGTGATGTCAATTCAATAAGCCACTGGAAATAAAAACATTACTACGGTCACTACTTAATAACAAGAGACTTATCGGATTACGTCTTATACACTCTGAACTTAAAACCTAGAGAATATTTTTATTGTAGCCATAATCACATCATTTATATGACACAATGTATTGTGTGAAGACGTCATATTATAAGACGTGTAGGTATACACTATACAGTAGTAGTGGTACAGGTACACAGTACACACCTGTGGTATATATAATCATTGTATAATGAGTGACTCACGATGTTATATAGGAAGGTACTCACTAATTACTACATGTACCAACCTGGCTAGTCAATGCCATACGTGTCTCCACTGTAATATCATCAGACCTGGAGGATATCCCTCCATTAAATGGACATGAATACTGTCGAGATGGTTGGGACATGTGGAGAGAATGAACGATGAAAGGATAACAAGGAAAATTTACCTGGGTAAAAGAAGTGGTGTAAGGAACCGCGGCCGTCCAAGAACCACATGGCTGAACCATGTTGACCAGATCCTTAAGGACGGACGCGTTTTGAGTAAAAGTAATCGTAGAATCTGTATGAGGAATTGCATGAATGTGACGGAAGTCCGAAGTGTGAGTAAGAATAGGAAAGTCTGGCGATCCGTTCTCTCTGCCTACCCCGCAAGGGAGGTGGCGTGAGGGTATAGTATAGAATACTGTTACATATAAAAATATGTATTTCCATTGAATGAACAAACACACTATCCTTTATTTTCTGTAAAAAGCCTGGCAAGAATTATCCCAAATTCTTGTCCAGTACGAAATTAACATGGATTACTTAGTGTCCACAATATCATCTTTAAGTCTTTGTGACTCTGTAGGAAAGCAGGTGTATTTAACAATTTATTAAGCAAACAGTATCTAAAGCTAAACTAAACTAAGGATAAATACAGAGTACAGTAGATACTAGGTACATTATACAAATACATATTATCATTATGCACCTACAGGCTACAGGTATGGAAGTAATTGCACGCGGAAATGCATATCTAAGAAACTAATACAGTATGTCCATCGTCTCTGTTTTGTAACGAATGTTCTAAACTCAACACGTCAATGTAATTTTGATATTGATTAATTTAAAAACTGTTGGATGAGAATAGGAATTTTTGAAGGACCAGGCTTAGAAACAAAATAGACGGGGTCTGGGGATGATAGAAGCGAGAAAATGTTTTCGTATAGATGTCCATGTAAAATCAATATACAGTTTTAGAACAAAATTTACCCCACCACCTCGGATTTTCTCGAAGTACTACTACGACATTGTTCAAATCGCTGGGAGAACCTGGACGCGGCAGGGTCAGAGCAGAGACGAGTGGAATAATTTGGAAGAGGCCTATATCCAGCAGTGGAGGAAAGAAGGCTAAAGAAGAAGAAGAAGACTACTCATGTAAAGTTGGAAGAAACACGAAATGTTATCAAAACATGTCAACTCGTTTTTGTACAAAATGTATAGACTGCCACACACTCAAGTGGTCCAAGTTTCAACATTAGTTCAAGTAAAGGTCAGGATGAAGAATGGAGGAGCGAAGAACACAGTGACGTCTAGTATGAATGAAGTAGCAGAATCACCATTTGAATTTCTTTATGTAGCAGTGGTTACATCTTGCACGGTCATTGTCAAAAGTTGAAGTACAATTATATGGAGCTGCCTGTATTAAATGAAATAGGTATGTATATACTTAGTAGGACACATAGCACGGTGTTGTATTATAAGTATTATATTATGTAGCCAGTTAAGTATAGACCTATGCAATATGCATAGCTAGGTAGGTACATGCATCAGCTGACGATGAGCCATCAGTGAAGACTAGAAGCTAATCATCTCGTGCATGGTAAATCACCACACAGCACAGCGCATCATCCACGCGGATGTCGACCTAGCCACAATACAACGTACCTATACCTGTACCTACATAATAATATGACGTATAATTAGGAACATTGTTACCATCCAGTATTCAAGTAAGGCGTAGGGTAACTTGCGATAGGTGTTCAATTCAAAGGCTACCTCGTCGCATTTTGAATTAGACTTAGAAATCTCTCGACGGCCTCTTGAAGTATCGATGACAAATAAAAATGTGGCTACATAGGAGAATGTCACACAACTCGTGGGTTGATCGACCAATGAAGGAGAAGGTAGATACATAGTTTAATAGAGAGAAAACTGTTAACAAATGTCAAAAGACGAAAGATCACATACATTCCGTGAAGAAAAATATGCCCTTCTGCAGCTAGCAGTGTAGGGAAAGATACAGGGTAGACGGGGTGCGGGACGTGAAAGAGTATCTTGGATCAGGAATCTTCAGCAGTGGTTTGAAATGTACCGAATCAGATTGGTCCAGGATCGTGAGGAGTTTCGCGATAATAAGAGTAAATGTCATTGAAAGTTTGGTGCATATTTGAGTGATCAATGTATTTATATTGATTATGTAATGTATAGTACTGAAATGATACACCTACATATAATATTACAATATGCAATGAATGCAGTCAAGTGCAGATAAGTTCATTAACACTACCTACCAACCAACTACCTAACTCTATGTACATCTATATCTATACACACACTCACTGACACACACCACGCAATTATACCTCCCTACATCAAACTACTTTACTAAGTAGCAGCTTACCTAACCACTACCTACATATAAGCTGAGTTTATCTTGCAATATTAGAGAGCTACTGATGCTAGATCCTACTTAGTACTTATCCCTACATATAATTATATAGGTAATGCATTAATCCACCTGGCGGAACAATTACATAAGTACAAACGCTCCCGCTGTATCCCAACAACCTAATCTAAATATCGCTAGGTATAATATATAACAGAATAAGCTCTTAACTGAACAACAACGAAAATCTTCAAACACTACATAACTTCTTCTTCTCCAGTTTCAATCGTTATGATTGGTTTGCAACAAAGCCCCATGTCTCCACCTCCACTCATCTCTGTCCTGTGCGAATCTTTTTATCACTTTATATGAGTGGAAACCCGCATCCTGACACAGGTCGTCCAGGTATTCTTTCCTTGGTCGTTCGCTGTAGTTTGTCCCCTCGTTCATTCCTTCAATTAATTCAAATAGGAGACCCTCTTGACGCACTATGTGCCCGATCCATCTGGTACGTCTTTCTGCTATTGCACTGAGTAGGTGTCTTCCTCCTTTCATTTTGTTGAGAACTTCTTCATTCGTTATGTGATCCCTCCAAGAAATTCCTAAAGTTCTCCTGTAGGACCACACCTCAAAAGCTTCCACTCTCTTTTAATCAGGGGCGTAGACTCCAACAGTGCGCAGGATACGGCGCACCCCCAAATAATTCAGCTCAACGTGATAAAATAAAAATTAAAATTAATAATACAACAATAATGTCAAGAAATGTTAGTAATTCCTTAACGAAAACGTTCGACTCCTTTAAATAGGCAAACGCTAGCACACCATTTCGTATTCGGTGCGTTAACAGTTAGCGCTCCTCCAAAACTCAATAATTGTCATACATTTCTTAGCAAACATACGTATTCCGTGGATTTCTTTCATCCCATACAAAATGTTACTACTCCGTTGTGCGCTGCACCGCGGGAACATTCTGTGCGTTGTGTGATGCGGGAGGGACAGGGGGCGGGCCAGGTTGCGGTATGCGGGCGGGTGTACGGCTAGTGACAAAGATTGTAAGTCCTTAATTAACAAACTCTACGTATCAATGCATCCCGCATGACATAATTCTTACTTACCTTCTTCTTACTCTAGGATGAGTCGACGAGATGACACATGCAAAATTAACAACAATTTTAGTTTCGCGTTTCGCTCTGAATAATGCATTGTTTTGACTGTTTGATAATAATGATAAGATAATTATTGTTTCTCGCCGCGCCGGATAAAATTATTATTTAAATACTAAATTATTAGTTACATTTACAGTTAATTAAGAAGAACCAATTTGTTGGAATCCTTTTCTAAAACGGTACGATTATTGACAATCATTTGTACAATTCCAATGACGTCCGTGGAGAGTGAAAGGTATTTTTCCACTTCCACACAGAGGATAAAGTCGTTTCTCAGGAGCACTGTCGGTGTTCAGTATAGAGAAACAATTTTTACAGACAATTCCCGAATGATAATTGAAGTATTATTGCAAATATGAAAAAGAGGAGAATCGATCTTCTCTACAAATAGTAGATAGGATTCTTATTTTTATGCTACATAATCGTAATAGTTATCCATTATTATGTACCTATGTTTTTGAGACCCACAAAGTAGTTAGTTATTTTATTTGATAAAGGTATAACAGCCCTCTGTTCTTGAAAAGCGCTCCCCCAAGCTTAGAACTTACGCTACGCCACTGCTTTTAATCTCTTTCAGATAACATAACTACATATTTAAGTAATACCTACTATATATTTGAATGAAGTATGAAAAACACCCTACAACCCGCCTAATCTCACATACCGTCGTACACAGAATAATCTTTTAAGAAAACGTTCGCAAGAGGTGATATAAGGAGGACGATAGATACAATGTGGAATATCAAATTATATGTGCCTATATATACAAAGATAAACGCTCACTTGGGCGAGCAGATCGCTGTTATAAAGATATAAGCAACCAACGACCTCCACCGTGACCTTTACTATAAGATGTCTGCACACCTCACCTGTAATAGGTTATGCCATAATAATACTATACAGTATGGTATGGATGGTATAACAAATATCTCATACATATAGCACGTGCGATCTTCAGCTGTTGTCTGTAGGTATGTATTGCATATAATATAATGTACATATATAGTAGGTGCATTTTATTGGGAAAGTCATGCGTGCCTGAATATTATAGTGATGGTAAAGACACTAGTAGAAGACAACGTCGATGGTAAACACATCGATGAGTCACGCAAGAGCAATAAAAAATATCACAGCGGAGTTGTTGCCGATAATAGCAGAAGTTAATTATGCTAGTACAAGAAATATATGAGACAGGATAATATAACCAGACGGCATTATAAACTTGCAACAAACTAACGCAGGCTGCTTCTACAAGACTGAAAGCTTGCATGCCAAGCGTGCACAAGTTTTCAACAACTTTGATAGGCTTGATGCAACTTCGCATAAGCTACAAGCTGCATTATGCCTTATGTAAAAGGTCGCTTTGCTACGAGAAACTTGCTAAAAGGTTCTTGTACACAAGTTTATGTCAGGATGCTAATACACCGTTTATTGAACGTCGAAGAGAGTTATGCCTCAAAATATATCGTGAATAAGGTCGCGCAACGATAAAGGTATCGTTCATTTCCACAATCGATGTCGATGTTTCTTTTTGTCACTTGCATCTCTAACGGATTAATACACGATATTAATTAGTTTGGAATATTAAAACTTTAATAAAATGTTAATGTAAGCGCCTCCATATGTATGCACAGTTGTACCTACAGTATATATTAAATTAATAAGCAGTGTTTAATTCTTAAGAAAGAACTAAAAGCAGGTACTGCTGGTTGCAATTATAAGAATTCGCGTGTCCCGAGATAATCATCATCATGATCAGAAGCAAAGAGCAACGAAGCAATAAGTCTCCTGCACAGTGCACATGCACACGCACATACAAAGGCACTACACATAATTTGTGCAGTATTATGAACAGCGACAGAAACCCATACGTCTTTTTCAGTGTTTGACAAAGGTTTCTGCAAGCGTATAGTATAACAGTATCATCGGAGCTATTAGTTAATTGGACTAATCGAAGATCGGGACAGAAAGCGAAACGAGTGGATCAAAGACAAACCAAAGGTCACGGACGTAGCACATAGAAGGGCATCATTGAAATGGAATTGGGCTGGTTACATCATAAGAACTACGGATGATAGATGGACGAAGCGCGAACCCTAGAATGGCCACCGAGAACCGGCTATAGAAATCCAGGCAGACTACAGGCGAGATGGTCTGATGACATAAAGAAGGTGGCAGGATAGCAGTGGCACAGAATGGCGATGGTTAGGGAAGTGGGACAAGGGAAGCTGATGATGATGATGAATCGAAGATCCTTCAAGGTATCCAGAAGGAATAACAATGATGCATAGAGACTAGTGACTAGACAATCTAGACATCATGTGGACGACGTGTAATGTGTCATAATTTACATACGTGTAAAGTCACGTGACTTGATTTCTACAAAATTGTCACGTGACAACATCAGTTTATACTGTAGAACAATCTTGGTTACACCACACATCCTGTGGTAAAGTAATACTGAAGTTAGTACAGGATTCTAGTACGACACTTAGATTATCCGGTGTATTTCAAATATAATGTACGTAGACCAGTATGACTGATTCACAGATTAGCAAGAGTGGTTTGGTTAGAAGCCAAAACGGACCCCTAGAAAGGGGCCGCTTAATATTTCAGTTTTCAGTGCAGGAAACGTGAATGTTTCACAGCATCACGTGGCCCATGCACGTGACCTTACCACACTAGGAAAATTTAATGTTCACACACCGTAACTACTTGTTACTGTTTTCAAACAGGCCAACTCTTGTATCAAATCAATGACACATTATGAGACAGGAGGCTATGGAGAGGATACGCCGGGTGTATTGAAAAATTAAAAATTATATCGCTGAAAAAAACGTCATGGAAGATGCCTACTATAACGCCAATAGCAAAATATTTAATGAGGAGGTGTAATAGCGTAGTACAGAAATTGCATCTGGTTTAGACAAGTGATCAGAGTCGATATAAAGATCAAATGAATATGATACCAACCTTGGGCACACATCGATATTCAAATTGTACTGTAAACATGTGATATTTCTTAATTAAATAAAATAAAAAAACAAGAAACAAGAAACAAAAATGACGAAAATCTACGGTACCTAATAAAAATAAAAAAATAGATGGGTATAAGAAACGACAAAATTTAATCAAGTAGGTATACCTATATTAGGTATATACACGAAATCTAATCAAGAAGCCCTTGAAGGCTTTTCGGCGCCTTGATATGATTGACAATTCCTATTAATAACCCAGTAAAAATCATCGATGAGAATAAATAAGATTATTCTCTACTCCAGCGGTTCCCAATTCTTTTTGGCTACGGAACCCTAATTGATCTACCTTTTTTTGGGGAACCCTATCTCGACAACGAAAAAGGAAATTGACAAAAATTACATTTTAACACAGTGGCAGATTCAGGATTCAATTTTGGGGAGGGGGGCTGAAGGTCACATGCAAATAAGACCTTGAAGTATTAAGAGTGTGAATAGCGCCGCAGGCGACTTTTTTTGGGCGTGAGTGAAGAGGGTCACGATACCCATACCTATCGTTTGATTTATTTTCCTTAAATAAAAAAATCATCAAAGAAAATAGCCAAAATAGAATGTGTGTGAAATAATGAACCTGCGTGCCTTTATATAGCAGGCCTCTGGGCAAACTTTTTGGATGAAGGGCCATTTGAAATTATAAATGAGCGAAGAGCCGCAGCAAGTAAAATACAATTTTAGATTATATATCAGGGTCAGAATAATGCGCCGCCGGCGAAATTTTTTCAGAAAAATGGTATGAAACACACGGCAGGTTTAATTGTTTTTAGAAAATTTTAGGAAAAATCGGTGGAGTGACAAGATGAACATAACAGGTTTAATTAGCGCCGCAGGCGAAATTTTTTTACCAAACAATGTAGTAGTGTTAAAAAATTCATGACATGATGACAAAATGATGTGGTAATACTGTGATTCTTCGAAAACTCCCGGAACCCCTGTGACCCTTCCGCGGAACCCTAGGGTTCCGCGGAACACAATTTAGGAACCGCTGCTCTACTCTGCTAGAGGTCCGTGTTTCATGATCTAACTAGATTTATATTTCAAATTATTTACACTATACGTAAACCGAAGTTCCTATGCTAAGATTTCAAGTAGGTACTAATAAGATGACATATATTTACTAGGGTGAGCTTACCGCAATGCTGTGATCTCTTCCACCTAACCTTACACAGATATAGAAACTCATCACATACATTTACGAAACCACTCCCCGATATTAATTTTTTTTTTGGAAGAAGGATAAATTGAAAGGTGTTTCTGGAAAATTCCGGGCGCCACGTCGTCTCATCGAGGCTCTGTCAGGTAGCTATACATATCAATATAAATAATAATAATTTATATTGCGGAAAATCCGGAGATAGATAGAGGAGAATCACGCTGATGGCAAATGGCCAGAGATGCCTGTAATACATTTTAATATTACATACTTACATGTATATTTTATTATTAAATGTGATTATCATCATATATCTAAATAAAAATATCTACTATGTATACAACTGGGTATAGATCTGCTACCAAACAACATTAAAATAACAAAGACACAACATGGTAATAATAAAACACCTACAGCCTTATTCAATAGATTCGCCTAATACAGATCTCAGAGGTTACTTAGTTAGTTGCCATACTAGGGCTTAAGTAACACATAAAAAACATTTTATTCAAAAACCTTACTTAGCCGTCAAATAACTAATCGCGAAGTTATTAGGGTTTCGGCTGGGTTTTGATTATGTTTGCTACTGTATTCCATAGAAATGTCTTAAAAACGTGCAAAATTCCATAGAAATTTGTTTATGGTTATCTTTTTGGCGCTACTTTCCGTCTACTTTCCGTGGTTCTTCTATGGTTTCAATGTGTTTTGACTTTGACATATTTGTCAATTTGTGTTAAAGTATTGTGATGAAATGGATGCAGTGTGGACGTAATGCCCGATAAATTCTTTAAAAATTCGCCTAATTACGCTTTGCTTACAGTTGTTATATTTTGTAGTGTTTGTAACACCTTGAATGTCATTCGATTTGTAGCTAAGTACCTACGTAAATTCAATAATATGTCATATACTTTTTTTCGACGCGATCTCTGGCGATCTCAAAACAACTCATCTGTAGGAAACATGTGTGATGGCTGTCATGATTGTATTAAAATGTCAAAAATATGCCTAATTACACTTTGATTAGTGCCCCTGATACCTAGATTGTTTTTTTTTTACTCAATTTGCAATAAATTACGCGTGTTCAATAATAATACATTGTTTTTTGGTTGTGTTTGAAAACAAATCACCTGTTATAATCGCTGTAATAGCAGCCATATTGTTCCGTATTAGCGGTAGTACACGGCTAATACACCTCATGGCTTGTATTAAAGTTACGATGCTGAGTAGCGGTTACATAAAGTTAAATAAAGCTTATGAATAATGTTTTTCGCTAGTACACCCTTATTATACTGATTAACTTTTAAGTAAAGTTTATAAATAAGACTGCTAATGACTAGATCTCTAGTCCTAATATTAGGCAAGTCATCAGATCACATCACTCCATAGAACACAGCAGAGATCCTCAAGAGACAACTATCAGACACCACAGTCTGTATGTCTGTATATTCTGTTCAGAGGACAACGAAACACCCATTCACATCCTCTGTAGCTGTGACGCGCTCGCTCACAAAAGAAGTTGCGCTCTTGGAGGGCCACTAGTGAACTCCAAGAAAGCAAGACTACTCGCAACAAGACACACGTCAGCCTTGAGGGCGAGATGTAACATTGAAGGATCTCACAATAAACCTTTTTCGGTGGCAGTGATGCAGGGGATACGTGGTCCCCTGACTTTTAAAGGAGAGGAAAAAAAAGATATGTGAAACAAACTCTTTATAGAGAGGTCCTAGCTGAGATGGCTCGGACACGTCATCCAAATGCCAGAGGAACAGTTTCCAAGAAAAAGCTGTGGAAGCCAAGGTGACAGGCAGAAAACCAGTGGGGCGCCTAAGAAATATCTGGGAGAAGCACTATGGAAAAGATGGGCGAGGAGATTGTGGTTGGAGTGGCTGGAGGTGTTGGAGACTGCAAGAGACAGGGGCCTCTGGGGAAAAAACACAAATACTTTGGGTCCCCAACCCAGCCAAAGATGAGGAAAGGAAGATGTATAGTATGATTAATATTATAAGCATACAGGTTTATATACTATGTAGGTACCAAGTAATTCATACAGATAATGACAGGTGATTCAAAATCTCATTTGCATTTTGTACTGTCATCGTAAACACTTTGTAATGTAGGCGGAAATATCATGAATCTGTGAAATTTATTAAAGACCTATCATGGCATCGTATCAAAAGCGAACACAGTGAGAACTAAACACCTTCTAAAATTACCGAAATGAAGACACTAAGACCCACTGCGGGCAGGACCCTTAGAGACAGAATGCCCAATGCCGAGATACGCAGAACCTGCATTGTAGAAGACATTGTACGGTGGAGCAGGCAGGCAATGGACGGAACCAGACTTCCAAGAGTAGTGATGCACGAGATCCCAGAGGGGCGCCGACCACAGGGGAGACCCCCAAAGAGACGGCGAGAGAGCTGGACGTCCTCGTCGCAAGACCAGGACTGACACCTGTCATCACACATCTTAGATCTACCAGAAGAAGAGGAAATTTAATTTAAATGATATAAAAAATTTCAACAGTCGGCCAACAGCTCACTGCTCGTTACCTGATGCGTATGTGGGATTCGATCAAGAAAGAGGGATGATCTATAAATCAACGTGGGTTAAGCAGACACATGTGGGGATCACGGGACGCACAATGTATGCACGTAATGGTGTGGTGATGTAAATATTATTTTAAATTATAAGGTCACAATATAATCTGCAGTGTGTTTACAAAACATTTACACAATGTTTCTATTACTCCATCAATAGTATTATTCCGTATATTATCATTTTCGTTTCATAAAACTTCTCTTCATTGTCCATTCCAATCTATCAGATTGAATTGTTGAGGTGGTTGGTAGCCTAATTGGTAAAACGCTCGACTGTTAATCCGGCGGGCACAGGTTCAATCTCCGATGCTGACTTATTCCACTTCACGACACAAGCTTTTCAAGCTTACTGTGCAGTGTAGAAAGATGTATTTGGGTTTATTTTAATAAGCCCAGATTCATTCCATAAAAACAAAAAAAGTGCCAATAATTGAATTCTTCAATGGAGGCATTGAACGAAGAACAGAATTGTAAAATATTTATTTTTGTAATTTGAGGGGGTGTAAAAAAATTGGACCAGAAATGGACCGACAACAACGGGATCCTTAATCTTCCATCCAACCACCAATAATATAATCAATTGATGGAATTCGGTCCTCTTATTATTCATGCCAGAAGAGATGACAATAGCCTTGAAAAACTAATGGTCGTGGGAGGAGTAGAAAGCAGAAGATGTAGAGGAAGATCTCTCACTAGATGGACTGACCAGCGCCGCATACAGAAAATTTTTGTGAGATTGAGAAAAGAAAGTTGTGGTACAAACACAATTATTTTCTATAAAAGGAAATAATAATATACTGAATCTATCAAAATTGTAGCGCCGCAGGAGAATTTTATGATGAAACAGTTTAATTTTTAATGAGATTTACAGATTTTCATACTATATGTATAGATCGGGAGGGGATAGTTAAGCCACTGTCTCACCACCCAGTCTGACCCGGAGATATACGATGCTAACCCGGAGCCAGGAGAACACCACTCAAGCTCGTAGATTCCGGGTCAAACCCGGAGAGGTGGCAGATCTACACACTTCCCTTCCACAGAAATCCTCTCTTCGCCCCTGGTTATTTTAATCGCTCTATCTAATCCGATGAGATATAATCTCAAGAGATGTGTGTTTGCTATATACAATACAATAATGTCTAGTGTGCAATATCATATGTCATATGTGTAGATATATTATACCTGCATAGAGTGTGCACTGTGCAGCAATATAACGACCTCAACCTCCATGCTGTCATAGTGTGCTGCCTAGGCTAGGTTAGGTCACACTGCATGGATATACCTACCTAATTAATATACATCTACATAAATAATATTATATTATCTTCCTAATATAGTAAATGTATCTCAATCAGATGTAAAAGAATTCAATGTTTGCAGTTAGTTCATTCCTAATTATATATACACCTCATGAGCAAAACTCTCAATCCTAGTGCTCCTAGGAGTTCTAGCCTGATCTTACTGAGAAATCTCCATTGCATGTGCTGTACAAATAAAGATACTAATACCTAAACAACAGCTGATCAAGTAGGTGCCCTTAGCAATACATCTTGTAACCTTGTCCTTTGATTCTAATCTAATCTAGATCGCGATATAAACATGGATTACATTGCTAGACAACACTCACCAATTGCTGAGAACTCATCAGGTGTTCTGCCACCGGCGATGAGCCACCGACACCAGTCGATGGTTTCCCACTCGTCGATGGCCTTATTGGGGTGCAACAGCACGTCTAGAAGGCCCGCCAAGTGCTGGGGGGAGCCGCTGGCGCAGTCCGCGTGAATGTAGGCCCCAGCGCCTCGCTTGCCCTTGCGCATCAGCACCTGGGCCGTTCTGGCGGGGCCTGGGCCCGGAGTGGACATTTCCTCCACTCTGTGGACCTCTAATTGCTACACTGTCACTATAAAACACTCACAACAAGAAAAGCATCGTGATTACACTTGGACAATGTCACACACTTGCCACTGCCACTGGCACATACACATTTACGTAAGACACAGATGTTGTATGATCCTTCTAATCAAACTCCGCATGCTGCACGACTAACTAACAACATGAGACAGGTGTCTCACTAAGAAATATACCGATTCACGATGAATTAACACTAAAATAGGCCGCAATTTAACGATTTACAAAACAGTCGCGAGAAAAATGCTTCATGCGACATCAACTTCACGTCGATCACTGACCTTTGTTACCAACGTGACGGCAAAAATGACATACCATCTGTAACCACTTTTATAGCTATCACACACAATGTGAATCTAGCCTATACGTCGTGTTTTATGTTCTGGCAACATTTTTGTACTAGCGCTATCTATCGACCGGAAATAGACATTAAATACGTATTTATTTTTATAAAGTTTCAATAGATGGCGCATAGTAATTCTTTTTTTTTTTTTTCAAATATGAAGGTATTTATTTTGGAGGCAATGTAAAACTTACATCTGAGTCCAGAGAGAGTATAATATGTGTTCTGTGGTCCAGAGTATAAGTTCTGCCTGTACAAATCTCGTCATAAGTTTAGTGTTCTATGGCCTTCAATGTAATGTTTACGCATACCAAACCAATGGACATTCCTCTGTTCTGATGTACAACTTTCAGATTACTGTACTGTACATAGTTTAAGATGGTTTTAGTTGACTATTTTTAAGCTTGTTCTCTCCATGTGATTTTATTACTTTTTCTCAAGACGATCTTCGTCTAAGGAGTGGATCTAGGATCCCAAAATGTAGCTAGATACTTTTTTTCATTCACAGTACATCCACTATTTTCAAGATGACTTCAAGTGTTTATTTATTTCACACTTTCAGCTTCCAGCTCATCCAAACAACATTCTACTGCAGAAACTTGGTGCAATAATGGATAAAGTCAACCATTAGATCACTACAAGTGCACTGGAGTTGTAGGATAAGGTATTACGAATATGTGTACCTAGGCAGGTACATAAAATAAAACCAATAATAGATAAAGTTCACAGTATATTTAATATTTCAGGGTAACTCTTGAGATTAGGAAAAGTACAATATACATGACGTGTCATGCAATGGGACAACCATAACTGATAATATGTCAACAGTCTGGTAAACTATAAGATGCATGCAACAATATTAACAACAAAATAACTCTCTATATAAATGAAATAATATGTAGTTTTACAAACATTATAATATTACTACTTTATATTTCTTTTCTATCAGTCTAATGATAGACAAATAATAATATCTAAAGTTCTGTAGTATATTGCACTTGCACATAATAATTACTCTGTCAATCTATGTAAAGGTACTCTTACATGAGCAATTTTTCAAGCAATAATTGTGGTGACTCGTACAAATCGTATAAATATTGCCAAAATAATTGCTATATATTGCAAAGTAATGTTGATTAATACTATTTGTAAGCGTTACTGGAATTATTGCTCGAAAAATTGGTCGTGTATCTGCACGTTTAAAATCAGGTAAAGCCACTCAGGTAAGCCAATCAGGTAAATCACAAGCCATAACACAATGCATGAAATAATAAACATATGTATTAAATAATCTAACAATCAGATAGTCACACCTGAGATCTTAACGAGATTTTAAACAGGTTATAAAAAAGCAAAAAAAATGATCTTATAAATTGTGGGCCTGTCAACTTGGCACAGAAACTCTGTAGGTAAAACATCATGAATAATCAAGGCATCATTGAAAACTTTTGCAGCACGACAAATCCATAGACCGTGTGTTCTGCGGGGATTTTACACTGCATGTATTCTTCTTCGAAATGAATCGAGCTTTCGATGTCACGCTGTCACCATCTTCAGAATGATGTATGTCAGACAGTGTCAGGACGACACTGAAAACTGGATTCAATTCGAATAATGTGTTCGAGTACATGGTTGGCGCAGTTGGTTGAGGTGGCAGTCTCTCAAGCGGGAGGTGCCAGGTTCATACCCCGGCGGTGGCGATGTATTCCACACTTTGCGATACAGACTTTTAGCCTAGTGCAAGGTGTGCAAGAAAGTATTTGGGTTTGTGTTTGCAAGCCCAGATCCTTTTAAAAAATATATGTGTTCAGTGGAAAACCCCTGAAAAACATACAGTCTATGGATAATCACGAGATACATTTGTACTTCAAGTATGCCTTTACTGCAACTTCTAAAGTTATTTTATTACATACACATGCTTCATACATTTCCTTTGTACTTTATATCTTACATCTACAAATAACTAAATTAGGTAAGTATAAAAATAAATGCATTTTGAGTGAAGAGAGTGAGAAACTGCAAATCCAGTGTGTTTTTATTTTCATTGCATCTATTTTCAAAATCTATCGAGCTTTTGACATCCGTGGTGACAACATCTTCATTAATAGTTGTTGAAAGTTTTTACGATGATCCATATGTAGGTATGTTTTTCGGGTTTAGGAACAATCACCCAAATGCGTTCTGTCTTCGTGCGATAATCGCCCGTTGAATCGCCAGGTGACAAAGATAAAAAACGCAGCCCAAAAGAGAATGTCAGCAAAAACGCTGAAAGTTCGATTAATTTTGAAAATAGATGCAGTGAAGGGATCTGAGAAACACTTAGTGAATATGGTTCCTGCAACATGTTACATGTATTATAATCTACGTACTAATTCATATATTTATAATAATATCTCAGTTTGATATATTAACACTTAATAACAAACACAATACGTGGATATATTATATAAATATATTAAAACTCTAACAACATTCAGAGGCACAATGAACATGCTCGTGCTATCTTCCTCTAATAGCTTCTAAAAATAATGTACGAGAAAGAGAGAAACAAATGTTTCACTGGTTTTGAATTCTTAGGTTGTCTCTCATCTAAAAATTGTAGAGAAATGTGGACGTATAAATGCAGTAGAAATGAGGTTGTAAAGGGGAATGTGTTGGAAAACTGATGGATCGTATAACGGAATGAGATAATTAATAAAAAAAAATGTAATTACGATTAGTGATGGGCGTTTACGCTAACTAAAGTTAACTCTAACAAATGCTAATGTTAACTTCGATTAAGAGTTATCGTTAACTGCTAACGTTAATATGGCCGTCTCGTTATGTATCAATTTCGGAAGATTCCCCGTTAATGTTCCGTGCGTATTGCTAATGAATCTCGCTGTGTCATTGCGATATTAATAACAGTACCTAGTCGTTCATTTTTCTGTTGATATTAATATTACCGTTGACGGGCTAATACGCACGGGAATTTTTGCTTAGTTTTCTTTTCGTGTGTTTGGTTGGAATATTTACATAGGTACTCACAGTGGTATGAGCGTGAATTAACGCTAGCAGACAATATACTTTCATGTTAACAGTGTTGATGTTTTAAATAAGAACAAAATGATTAACTGTTGATTATTTTGGTCACAGCTCTAATAAGGATGTGGCATTCTATCAATATAACATGGCACCTCTGAACATAATAGCAAATTATAATAATTACGTACATAGTATATAATGTCAATAGAATATATTGCGATATAATATATCATTATCAACAAACACATAACAAAACAATTCAACACCTTTTAAAGTAAGTAGCTTCCATCTTTGGCAATCTTTAATACAATATGTTACTTAATATTACAATTATCTTAAAATTAAGTAATGGCACGTAATAATATTAGCCTCAGAGCGAGGAGGGCTACAGTTCCTAACAGTTTAGGAACCACATTAATATAATCTAAACAGATACTAACTACCCACATACAATATTACTATCATTTAGTATCACATTAAATTCATGGTCCCACTAAACTATTCGCAAGGATACAAAATTTGTTATTGCTAAGTTTGGTTATACATAGTTTTCTGAGCAGCTTCCAGTAATGCTCACCAGGCGGCAGCACACGTGTAAGGGTCTATTGTCAAAAATCACACATAAAACATGACAGTTGGGTACTTGATAATCATATGTCCATGGTGATTCATGAGACCAATGCCTTTAAGAAATACATGGAAAAACATTAATGGATATATGAGTAAATGTCAGTAATGTGTTTTCATTTGAGGTTATGAATTCTATTTTGGTTTGAATTTGACAATAGACCCTATTTGTCGGAGCGCCCCCAGTGGCAAAAAAAGTAAACAAACACCCTTTTGTTTGCTATATTTAAGAATATATTACAAAATAAAATAATTTGCATAGAATTTTACAGTTGTGTATGTTATTATTGAAAATGTTTAAATAAAGGCATAATATTTTACAGTCTATCAAGAAAGAGATGGCTTACGATGAGGGCGCTACTGTCTACATGTAGCTTTTGGCAATCATAGTGGAAATACCTGTAGAATTTCAACAGAAATATCATCATTGCCAGCTGACAAAATTGTAGTTCAAAATTAATCGAAGACCATCTCTTTGTTGAGAGTTTAATTTGAATTATACATCATACTTAGTGTAAAAAAGTGATCATATTAAGCCAAATGCCTGACAATGAGTGCAGACAGCCTGAAGGAAGTTCATCATTCACTCTATTTATCTGAACTGAACAAATATAATTGAGATTATTGTATATTAAGTGATGCTGTTGATAATAGGAGTTAGTAATATGATAGATAAGAGACGAATGCATGTAGTTATAGTACAAGGATCACCGAAAAAGATGGACCCTGTTTTGAAAAAGGTACAACTTTGGAACCATTCATGTTAAATGAGTAATTTTTTCACTGCAAGGTAACTGGCGAAGGTGGTAGATGAATAGCGCCGATTGGTTTTGTCGACCGCGCAGTTAGTCTGCGCATGCGCCATTGTATTGTGCATCAAACAAAACTTACATTCATCAGTTACTATACAGTGAAAGAATCACTCATTTATCATGAATGGTTCCGCAGTTATACCTTTTCGAAATGGGGTCCATCTTTTCGATGACCCTGTCTAACTTATCACTATTGTAATTAAGTGACATTACAGATTACTGTATATAAATATAATAATATGTATGCATACATTACGGTTTGAGATAATAAAAATGTCTGATAGGAATGACTCAATGCAGTCATAAGATAAAATAGTTTATTGATTAGTCATTGTAATGAATGCTTTACTGTCTCTCTGTATTCCTCCACACCCTTGGCTACCATCACGACAATGGATACTTTTGTTTCAATAATTTCATGATTCACAAAATGCGTTATTCCCCTTAGAAGCTCTCAGAAAATTTTAGTAATCCACCCTTGAATTTATGTTACATTTTGTACTACAGAGACATCTCTGTTTTCGAAATTTTTAATATGCACCTAATCAAAAATCATTCGCTTTCGGGTGGATTGCCTATAAGCAAAAAAAAAAACTAAATGCAGAGACCGGAAATTTCGCGGTCGCGAATTTATCAACGAATTTTTAGCGAAAGTTGAAGTGAGAGTTGTTAATGCAAATTTCTACCTTAGAAAAAAAACGCAAAATATCGTGTTTTTCTTATGGGTTTAATGCGAATTTTAATGTTCTTTACAGGAATAATACGAATTCTCGCATTCTTCTTTTTAATTAACTTCTACCTTTTTTTTTCGCTTTTATCTTATTTTCACTTTTTCGCAAATTATAGTTTTTTTATTATCGAATTTTAGCATCCATTGCAGGAATTACGAGAAATCTGGCGTTCTTTTAATTAAATTTCTAGCCTTTCTTGATTTTTTCGCGAATATGTATTTTTGACAGAAATAACCCAAAATTTCACGTTTTTACGTAAATTTATATCCTTTATTTCTTGCTTTTTTTTTCACAAATTTTAAACAAATGCGGAATCTTCTCATCTTAATCGATCCTAATCAAAATTGAGTAATCAAAAACCTTAAAAATTCTGAATATTTTGTGCCCAATTGTCTGGAGGTATGTGTTGAAAACTATTGTTTATTGGGTAGTGAACTTCAGGCTGTCTCCCCCAATTGTTATTAGTGGGTTGTACGAAATTATCAGGAGAATGTGCAAAAGGATGTTGACGCAAATTGTTAGCAAATTGTTGAGGGTAATTGTTTGTGGCTTGATTTATCGGAGGCTGTTGATTCCAAATATTTGCGGACTGTTGTGGAAAATTGTTTAAAGGTTGCACAAAGTGGTTTGGCCGCTGCGGAACACTACTATTAATTACTTGTACCGGAGCTGGTGGAATCCAAGTATTTGCCGATCGCCCAGTCCGACCGCTTTCCAACTGTGGATTGAAATTGTGTGCAGATTGCTGGGCTGCAATGTTGGAATTCTCCTGTCGTAATATCCTTGAGAAATCATCAGGTGTAACCCTTTTATTCAAATTATTTAGAGTTCTGTAACGCAAGTTGCTCAAAACATGTTGTGGCAAACTGCTTAGAAGCTGTCGTGGATATGCGTTTACTAGTTGATGTAAGTTGTTCAAAGGTTGCTGGTGCTGAATATTAGGAGTTGGTGGTGGCAAATTGTTTAAAGGTTGCTGGTACCAATCGTTGGGAGTCGGTGGTGGCAAGTTGTTTAAAAGGTGCTGGTGCTGAACATTAGGAGGTCGCGGTGGAATGTTGTTTAAAGGTTGCTGGTAAGGAGTATTAGGAGGTGGCGGTGGTAAATTGTTTAAAGGTTGCTGGTACGGAGTATTAGGAGGTGGCGGTGGTAAGTTGTTTAAAGGTTGCTGGTACGGAGTATTAGGAGGTGGCGGTGGTAAGTTGTTTAAAGGTTGCTGGCACTGATTAGGGGGTGGTGGTGGTGGTAAGTTGTTTAAAGGTTGCTGGCACTGATTAGGAGGTGGTGGTGGTAAATTGTTTAAAGGTTGCTGGTGGTGAATATTAGGAGTTGGCGGTGGCATGCTGCTTAAAGGTTGCTGGCACAGAGTATTAGGAGGTGGCGGTGGTGGTAAGTTGTTTAAAGGTTGCTGGCATGGAGTGTCACGAGGTAGTGGTGGCATGTTGGTTAAAGGTTGCTGGTACCGATCGTTGGGAGTTGGTTGTGGCAAGTTGTTTAAAAGATACTGGTGCTGAATATTAGTAGTTGGCGGTGGCAAGTTGTTTAAAGGTTGCTGGCACGGAGTATTAGAAGGTGGTGGTGGCAAGTTGTTTAAAGGTTGCTGACACTGATCGTTGGGAGTCGGTTGTGGCAAGTTGCTCGCAGGATGTTGATACCATCTATTGAGCGGAGGTCTATGTGTCGGTTGTTGGGGAAAAGCGCTGATAGGACGTCTCAGAAGATCATATAGAACAGAATTATCACTCACAGGTTGATTCGCCATATTGTTTGAAGGGAGTTGCGGTAAACTTGCTGGCCCCAACCTAGTAGAAAGTTGATTTGGTGGAAAATTACTATTTTGAAAGTTTGGAGACGGGTTTCTTTGTAATTGCGGAGTCTTTCTTTTCTCACGATTCATCAAATAATTTGGCGTTCCCTTGCTTAGACGCTGCAACGCTCGTTTGTTCGCGAGCATATCTTTCTTTACAGATTGTTTCGGTGGCGGCGGCTGAATGTTGGGATTCCACCCATTGTTTAATAATTGTTGCGGGGGAATGATGTTTGTCTGGTGAATCTGTTCAATGGGGTGGTATTGTGGCGGGTGTTGCCGCAATTGGTGCTGCGAAACTTGTGAACCATTGTTCAGAAGTCTTTGAGTTTGATTTTGTTTTGAAACTTGGTGGAAATCCTGAGACCCTAATTGGTGGTACTGCGGCACTCTAGGATTATTCTGTTGTAGATGGAGAGGATTATTGTGTTGTACATGGTCAGCATACGGAGGTGGTGGTCTAGCTAACTGATTTGACCGAGGAACAAGTTGATGATGTGCATTTTGTGAATGCTGATTGGTGGTGGGTAAATTATTATAAAGAAACATGGGTTGCTGTATTCTTAGTTGTCCACAATTATTATCGAGTGAATTTTCACTGGAATCTATACGAGTATTGGGCGGTATTATGGTTGCCGATTGTTGTCCAGTCATGTGCTGAGTTTGGGATATTGAACTATCATACAAATAAGGTTCATTTCTATCCGAGGGCTTGTAATGCAGAGTGTGTGAAATCTGACTTGGTTCAGGTAACTGCGGAGAAGGTAGATTTAAGTTAGCAACTTGAGCTACTCTCGGTGAAAGCACCTCACGAGCAGGAGGCACTCCAGTACGAGGTGCAGACATTGGCTTAAAGTTCGTTACTGTTGTGGGAATGTTGTTTATCTCTTGCGGAATGGCTGGAGGATTCGAGTGAAATGTTTCGCGGACTTGCATTTCAGGTGTGCGAATTTGATTCGTGGACTGGCCACTCTCCTGTTGTGCACCACTTGTTGGTGATTGACACCTTGATGACTTTACCATCGTATGTATTGCATCTATAAGAAAGTTACATAAATTAGTTTTGTGTCCTGCATCGTTTTTCTCTTCTTCGTGAATTTGTGTTTGTGCTTCTTGCGGCTCTGTTGCATTATCAATATTTGGTACAGGTTTTTCATCAGGAGATTCATTAGATTTTTCAGCTTTCACTTCAGGTAATGACGCGGTAACATTTTCACGAGGTGACGTTGTTTCTGTTGATGTATTGTTACAATTATTCTGTGACGGTTCTGTTGGACTTGCATTCATGTCAATCAATTCATTTATATTCTTTTTTGATTCCAAAATGTCCAAGACATCTGACAACACTGGATTTTCATCTACCATCTCTTTTAAATGATTAAAAAAATCCGCTTGTGTGTCTATTTGTGTATTCTTCTCTGATAGTGTCGGCATACATTGCAATACTGATGGATTACTTCTATGTGTCTCAAGCAACTGACTAAATTTTTCCATAGATAAATGAGGCAGTAGTGTTCGCTTTACGATGTCTTCATGTGATTCATCTCCTACGTTGGCTGCTTGGTCTTTGTTATTTCCAAACAAATATTGTAGAGATCTCACTTTAATTCTTGTACTCTGACTTTCCTCATCGGCTGGAGCCGTTGTATTATCTTGTTGTTTGGTTATATCGTCACTAGTGAGATCAATAATCCCGCCAATCTTAGTCTCCGTAATACTTTTGTCTCTTGCATAAACTTTATTTCCGTCTTCATCTTCTGTTTTTATGTCATCGATTATGATAATACTATCATGCAACTTAATATTATTATTAACTATATCTAAAATATCGGGTTTAATGTCTATTTTGATAGCACTGGGGATATATGGAGAATCGTCACTTAATAACATAGCACTAGATTCTAAGTAATAGGAAGATCTTCTGCGTTTGGCTTCCAGTTCCATTTTTTCGTCACACGGGCACGTCACGTTTAACTCACTTTCATTCAGTTTTTCTATTTTAATCTTTTTGATTTTCTTTACGATATGTCTTTTGTGTTTTTTACAGCGACGATTGCACGTTCCGTTCTTTTCGTAACACTTCAATTGGAGCTTAACGCAGCGCCGACATCTCTTCCAGAAATACTTACGGCGCCATAACGTCTTTATGAATTGAGATAACTTGGTTTCTGTGCTATTAGTTTGGCGCGCTGGGGGAGTGGGAGCCCACTCCGTTGAGTCGTCTTCCACAATCACTGGAGTGCTTGCCCGGAAAATTGGAAGGCTAAGTTCCGTTGGCTTAACATCCATGGCATCTCAGATTGTTCTGTAACAATAAAAACATTTCTTCAAAGACAGTTATTTAGAAAAAACAAGGGACAATAATAAAGGTAGGTCCATTATTCTATTAGACATCTAACACCCGCTCCTGCAATATAGAATATAGGATTGTGCAATACAAATTCACACAATGACCAAATTCCTAGGAAAGAAAATAGAACAATACGCGAGTATTATTTATTAATTATACCCGAAATTCCAAAGGACAATAGACAAGTTTTGTGTCAAAGAAAGTTTTTTAATAAAAAGTGTTGTGTCGTAAATTATGAATTATGATGGACAATATACTCGTAACAAGAGGAATCATCATAAATAAGTAAAAATAACAGAGAATTGTACAATACGAAGGGCTAAAGAATGAAGTGTGTAGGTACATTAAAAAATATATAGTAATACAGAATTATTCCTGGAAAAAATCACATATGAATGGTAAATAAACCCCAAAAAAGACAAAAAAAACCCTTCAGAAATATACTCAAAAGGCCAAAATTTCTAGTTGGCTTTCAGTAGATATATTTTTTTTTAATATGGACTATTTTTATAGCTCATCGCACGTATTATATCCGCTTATTTTCTAATATTTAGATACAAGCAAATATAATTTTATAGAATGTGTTGGTAATTTGGTAATCTTTGAGTCTTTGTTGGTGTATTTGTTGATGATGTTGTATTGTTTATACTTATTGAAAAACTGTTTGTACTCGAAAGATTAATAAAATACAAAAAAAAAAAAAATCCGAACTTCAATCGGATTGAGCTTTTGTATGTTGAGCTGTTGAACGTAACCCGTATGGCTTCAGCCCTCTTGGGGTCTCAAAAGGCATGGAAGAAATCTCTATATATCGATTTTCATATGAAACCATTAATTAAATACCTAATTAGCTGCACCATTTATATCCTGACCTGCAATGAATAATTAATATGTCTCTGTTTTATAATCAAATTCTGTTGTCATTAATGTAATGTAGTTCCAGTGGCGATTATGTAATACATGTACATAAGCCCGGCTTGCCCATGAGAAATACAACAAACAACAAGAAATATGTTCTAACTATATTGCTTTTCATAGCGGAGATAATTACATATTATTCAATAGATGAAAGAAGTTTAACTTCGCGCGCGCGACGTGGACAATGCTATTTTATTATAATAATAATAATTTCTCTACTCATTACGTCGCGAGGATCGAAGCGTCGTAGTATTGGAAGAATAATAAAAAAACTAATGCCATTTCTCCAAATGTTCTACCCCTCTCGCTCTAACGCACAGGTTCAGATAGTAAAATTAGCTATTCATATCCTAGCTTAGATCTAGGTATGTGTGTACATGTCATATTCTGGATGGAGTAAAAATGTGCCCGCATTCGTAGAGATGTTTTAATGGTAATAGTGTGATGTGCGTTAGTGTAGTGATTAGTGATTACTACTAATTACCATACACACACTCTTTGTCGCTAGTGAGTCGTGATGTTGAAGAGTGAAAGAGATAGTGTATTACCCCGTCCTTGTCTTTCGGTCCTCGCTCAACGCAGCTCGTTTGTAGAAAACAATAACAAATTATTGTATTACAATGCATTGACTAATTAAAAGTATGCATACCGACATTTCAAAAATTTCTCTCAAAAAATCTCGACAACCATTACTAAATATGCGTTGGAACAAAATAGGGTAGATGCATTGAACATTTATCTAGGGAATAACCGTAAAAGATTTCTTTTATCTTGTATAGATTTCTCAAAAAAAAAAATGAGAAACACCTCTGATATTTTTTCCGATAGACGGAAACTCGTTCCTGAAAGTCGCGGAGTACCTAATTTTTTTGTGTACTGATAATATGCATTAAAATCTAGAAAACAACCGTAAAAGTTTTTTGATAGACGCAAAATGAAGCCCAAAAAATGGAAAAAAACGCTATTTTAACCATTTAATCATAAGATTGTTCGCGCGATTTTGAACCTTAATGCCGTGGGAAAACTGTGATGTCATTCTTGGTACCAAGGCATTAATTAAAAATAAAAACAATTATTGAATAATAGTATCTAGGTATGAAGAGTACATTAGTGTACTGTAATGTAGAGTACATAGTGGGAAACCATATTTCGCAAAGATTACACAGGTACCCACTAGTACAACTTCCTATTGATCACTCATCAGCTTACCCGACTACAGATGGCCTCCCTCGCCACTGTGTAGTTCTGGACAATTTACATCCAGACCTGCATTGAACTCCAACGAACATTTTGTAGTCACCAGTCACCGTGTATTTATTGATTTCTGTTCTAACTGTTTATCGATTTATTGTATTCGATTTTATAATGTTTGTATCAATATGTAAACCTGACCATTCCAAGTGCCTTAAAGAAGGCCTATGGATGATTAAAAAACAATAAACGATAAGTAAGGGTTAACTGAAGAAAATTACAACAGTGCGATAGGTTCGCCCTAGTGAAAAATACTGTATGATTTGTCTGATTGTGTGCTTATATTGTTGTAACACATATTGTCCTCTTGAAGTGTAAATAAATAAGTAAATACTCGTAAATATATTGCATGCATTTTAAGATCACTCGCAAACGAGTGGAGGGCCTTGAATAGAATAAATATATTGCATACATCTCTCTATTACACTACGTTGACTGTATCCTAAATAATGGAATAAACAGGCAATTATACCTGGGGACTGAATGCTGGCTCCATTGGGAATATAACTTTGTGATGGTGAGGCAATAAATTTGTCATTTAATGTGACAATTATTATTCGGGTTGGGGTTGGAGGTGGGAAGGTTTTTTCTTCTCCCACGAATTCTTAGAATCAACACACAACACCCGCGGAGTTTTAGTAAAAAGTAAAGCATTACATACCTACCAAATAACAATATTATGTATATAAGTATATACGGTTCCCAGAGAAAAACCAATAAGAACACTGCTCATGGTGAATAAACCCCAAAAAGATAAAGCTCTTCAGAAATATTCGTTTACAAATTTCGAAATAAGTATGTACATTATTGTGCTCAACGGACAAAAGATCAAATAATGGGATTTTGGGTAGTTACAAGTAAAAATAGGGTTGGATTCATTAATCATTACACTGTATTATGATTTGAAAATACATAATATTAGGTATACAATTGATCACTGGAGGACTTTTGTCTTTGTTGGGGTTAATTCACCATGAACAACATTCTCACGTTTTTTTAGGAACAGAGATTAAGAGCACTTGTGACTCCGTTTTTAAGAATAGGTACACAAAAAAAAACCTAAGGAAAGCACTTGAGTTCCCGCGTGATTACAGTAACACTCAGTCGCAAGGATGTAAGGGATTACAGTCCCAAATGGATTTAAAGGACATTTTTTTCGTAAAAAAAAAATGACAATCACAAGTGGTTTTCAGTTTCCGTAAGAGAAGGGGAAGAAAAAATGTGTACTACTAATGGAGTTGTGTACTGAATTACTGAAATGTGTGAAATATCAACTTGTATAATTCTGGTCTTTCGCAAGTTTCTCGAATATATGTACTGAATTTAAAACACTAATGCCTTCAGCTGCGGCCGAAATGTTTTTGGTGAGTATTACTTTTCATTAAGTATATAAAGTTGCGTATTATGAAACATACCGTTTTCACAACCCTTGGTATTCACAGCGTTGTACTGAATCAAATGAAATATATCGAATCTAGTCAAGTGGAATGAAAATAATTTTGATTAGGTACTTTGATAATCAAAGGTTTAGAGCAATTATCGATACATGTCGAACATTTGTACATATTGATTTATAAATTGAATTGGTTAATATTGTAGTGCAAAATTTTATAAACTAGAATAGAAAATACTACGATAATAATTATACGTGTATAAGGATTGGGTCTCGCGATCTGTTCTCTCTGCCTACCCCACAAACCGCGTCATTTTGAGGCGTTGCAGGTTACAGCTAGTTTAGCTAATATGTATATGGATTTATGTAGATACATATTATGTCCTTGGGACGTATGTGTCGCCGACTAATGGTTGAAGAATTCGTGGAAAGTGGAAACATTATAGTGTTTATGTATTATGATATGATATTATATTATGCAGCAGTGTATTAACATGCCTAAGTACATTTATTTATTTATTTATATAAGCGCTTGAACAGATAACATATACAAATATAAACATAAATCAATTAAACTCTCTCATTTCATTCATACATCATCTAACAAACACAAGCGCACATCTAGTCCATTCACATAAAAACATTCAGATATAATTGGAAATCGCAAAACAAAGAAATAGTAAAAGAAAACACATGCATACACAGACACAAAAACTAGGTACAAACAGTAAGCAAATCAAGTACATAAGTGAGTAGTAGAAAATAAGGGAGTTACAGGACAGGAAGGGAGAGGAGGACAGGGGAAATGGAATAAAGGATAAAACAAAACATATGTAAGTATAACTAATGTGGTAAAAAATTATAACCGTGAGAACGCGAGAGAAATACTAATGCAGAGGTATTACCTAAAGACGAAACTATAAAAATATAGGTACATCCTGGAACACACTTAATAACAACATTTATAAAATATGCACTCAAGAAACATCTTTACAAATAAATGGTTTACTGCATAAAAAAGAGGACAGAACACCAAAAAATTATCTAGGTAATTACTAGGTACAATTACTGGATCTTACATTAAACACTTTATCAATTAAATTACAGCGTTATGTCTTAACAAACCACGCGAATAATTTCAAATTTCAGTAAATTTCAGAGGTAACATTGATGCATTATTGAGAAAATTTACTTAAATCTAATTTCTACCCGTTAGACTTTAGAGCAGAGCCATACTAGAAGGAAGAAACCTTCTAGTATGGCCCTGACTTTAGAGTCACAAAAACATGTTGTCATTTATCCATGTTTTAAGTTGTAAGATGATATCTTTAGTATCAGCTGAGTAATCTTACTTTTCCCCCAGAAATATTCTCATGTTCAGATACTATGGTCCACTATATACACATCAGCTTATATTATGTACCAGATAAAACTTGCACAATAATACACCTGTATCGTAGTATAATTTAACACCAACATTTGGGGTTAGCTGGCAGAGATCGCAGCCTTGCGACAAATTCGCCCTAGTGAACAAATGTTACAATAATTCATATTTGTAATGTTAACATATCTCTGTATTTTATCCACCAAAAGCGTACCTAAATACATATTTATTTATTTATCGTATGATCAAAAGAAGTATATCACATCCCTCAAAGGAAAAAGCTGGGCATTGGGCAATGATAAATTTCGCAAGCAAGCTTGGTCGTCAGAAATTAAATTGACCGTTCTTTATACAATTCAGTAAATACATAAACATACATACCAAATTATTATTTATTAAATATTCCGTTAAAACTTAGAATAACACATTATTTATTAAATAAACTAATAAAGTCTGCACATGATATTATATGTAATTACTGAGAAAAACGACCTCTTATGACGGTCGACAGTAAACAACTGACTGGAGTGACCCTGAGTCGTGGACTCGCGGGATTATATAGGAGTAGGTAGGTACTTACTAGGTACATTATATATCTAAGTAACTAAAGGACCGTGGGAAATGTTTATATGATGGGAATTAACTTCAGGAGACAACACCTCCAGCTATGGAATTCGCTGGTATTTGCACTATCATATTGCATCATGGGAATGGGAGAGTTAATAAATGATAGGCTTACAGATATGGTAAGTCAATTGTAATAAGAGTATAACAAATAAGGGGTATTTAATATTCGCGCAATATTATATTGGAAGCTACATAATACATAATGAGAATGCTGGATATTTCGGTGATAGATAGACGGATAAATGAATGGACACGAGAGGAATTCAAAGTCACCGATGTAATAAAAAAAAGGCAGGGAGCTCCGATTCTAGATGGTCCCAAAGATTCTCTCTGGCAACCTATAGAGTGAGCAGAAGGAGCGTAGGAAGGCCTCAGGCAGGATGGTCTGACGATGTGAGGTGAATCGCAGGAAACAGGTGTTGTGTATCTGATGTGCTTATAAAAGCATGCTCTTAAAACTTGCAAAATCTTTCATTCGATACCTATTTGAAATGTAAGACTTTGTTTGGACTTTTGGACTTTTGGACTAAGCTAATTTTGTCTGAAAAGATCGCAAATAACCTCTACTATCACCCCTGAAGATATTGTTATGTGCCTGCAGTACTCATCTATGCTTATAAAAGGATGCTCTGAAAATTCTTCAAATTCGGACTTCAGTACCTACTCATTCGAATTTCCTAAGATTCCGAATTCTTGCGTCAGATTTGTATGACATCATTTGTATATGATTTGTGGTTCTCTATCCTGTAAGTGCTCCGTATTTTTATCGATCGATTGAATTTAATTAGTTTACATTGTAATGGGCCAGCGGGTGGTGTATGGAGTAACAAGTCTTTGAATTGTTATTAATAGTTTATTGGAGCACAATTTGCAGCTTACATATATTACATTACAGTGGTATCAAATTATGTAGGAATCGGTAAATTTTAGTAGATGAAGTATTATTTATAATAATTAGATTAATAATTTTGTTGGAAGCGAGTGATTAATTATCAAAAGATTGCTTCGATTATTAGCAGTTATTAGCGTAGATAAATTTAAGTAAAGGCGAACGTATAAAATATTAAATTAATAATTATTATAATAAACTAGTTGGTAAAAGTAAGTAAATAATTATATACACACGGAGAAACGGTTCCCGGGTTACGGCGAAATCGTTCTAACTTGAAATTGCAATTGTATGGGGATATATAGTATCTAGCGAAACATCCCTTAACACAGTGATGTTCAAACTTTATGGAATTAATCGCGTACGTACATTAGTTTTCGTATGAATAATTACTGACAATTAATAATCAATCACTTCCAATTTGTATACATAATCCATTCATTCTCACAATTAAATTAATGAAATTGTTGAACATAATTTAAGAACACATTTATACAGTACAATATTGAAGCTATACAATACATAAGAAATCTAGATTTAAGTATCTGACAAGCAGTTTACTCTGCGCTTCTAACATGTTTTACACTTTGACATAACGAATGTTAAATGAGGCATTAATGATACAAATCTATAGTTATTAAGAAATAATTATCTGGAAGTCATCAAGGTTTAGTGTATGTTTAGAAACGCTGATAAATACAGTTGTATTTACTAAATAGGTGCTTTAAAAAATGATGCAATCCTTAGAATTTGGAACTATTGTTCATGAATATTTCTTTCGGCCCTTTGAAATAAAACAATAACATAAAAATCTATTAAATTTAGACGCAATTTTGAAGATTGTCGGTAGATTGTGTTATATTAGGCTCTTAAAGGTATTGTTTCAAATTAGGCTTTTAAAAAGTATTGTTTACAAAGGAAAGCGGCATCTTTCTATTTAAGTGCATCTATACAATATAATCATACTTTTAGCGATATTTTGGCGATGCAATAAACTAATATTGAAAAGATTGAAAGGTATCATATTTACTAGATTGTTTAACTCGGTCTTTGTTCTGAAATTCAATACATGAATATTTTTTACGAGAGATAGTTATCTAACTTTTTAAAATGTTGTTTTGTCACTAAGAATACGAGGAATCTTCTAAATATATCTAGGGTTGCCAAAAATATTATTTTAATTAATTAAACGTTGTGGCTAGTCCATAACAACTCATTCCTATTTTTTATAAATTGTTTCATTAAGACATTAATGAAACAATTTATACACTCATTGCCAGGTGTATTAAGTGATAACTACAAGACAGACAGACAACATCGCTCTAATTTAAGACATTGTAATTAATTCAATGTGAAAATCTAAGTTTTCAACTTTAATTAATCAATTAAATATACGTGAACAAGTTATAAGCAGAAGTAATGCTACAATAAAGAAAATCAAAATCAAGGTAAATTTTAAATTCTAATCTATAATCTATAATTAATACAAAAAGGAAAAATACTTAATTAACAAAGACATATACATATAAATAATTAATACAATGTTAATCCTTGACAAAAATACAATCAATGGACTTCATAACTGAATCCACATTGAGCAAGTACAAGTGTACCAAATGATTTACATTACGCGTATCAATTTTTGCATTTGTTATTTTTGTCAAAACAAAAAATAACACAAGATATTTATAGAGACATAATCAAAATTATTTTAATTAATTAGCTAAGTCAAGCAGATATCGTAGAGTAGCTAGTTCTATCAATAATCTACCTAAACAGAGCACGTACTACTAATTTATCTATATTACCTAAACTAAACCGGTTTTCTTAACTGAATTCGTACATCTCAGTTTCTAATACTTGCTTTTTATCATCTAACTTAAACAAAGTAATGTACCTAAACATTACATATTATCCATTCGTACATACATCTTACTTCTAAAACAACAAAGCATTATGGGAATGGAATTTCAATACGAATGTGTAAAAACACTTGGTTGAACTTTTCCAATATTCTGTCAATTTTATTAATTTCTTCGTTATCACAAAAGTTCAAGGAAGTCGAATTATTCGTACTAGAGTATCTATCTACTTCTAGCTAAAATATCATATTACATTTTTACTACTGCATTACAAAAATCATGAATGATTAATCGGTGATTATTTAAAATTTGGTGCATTTAATATTGTTATATTTTCCTCTCAAATAATTCAAAGCATCCTCCAACTTTCTCCTAAATTGAACACTATATATTTTTTTATGAATTGATGACTATAACTCCTAAACATGAACACAAATAATTGTGTTATTTTACATAGAAACATTTACATTAAATATCGCATAACATTCATTAATAAGAAAATTCAATCAATTTTAATTTACACATGATGTACTAGATCAATACAGAATCATATCCGTTACAAGAGGATAGTTATTACTATTATTTTTTATCTATGGGGATTAAAATTTTGACTCGATTAATGAAAATCATATACACATTATTGTAATTGTCTAAGGCTATACTAGTTCCTCTAAAAATCGAAAATTCCCAACATCACAACACGGGTTGGTGAAGGTTTGAAGTTGTTTAAAAAGATCAATTACAATAAAACAAAAATTTAGGTTATATTCATTGCAATTTATAAGATTCTTTCACTGAAATATTAATCTACAATTTATAGTTATTTAACATGAATAAAAAACGGTTTATTAAAAGTTATTGCTATTAAATTTTACTGGAAAGCTATGATATTTACAATAATTCGAGTCTTACAATGGTTACAAAAATTCATCTTCGTAAAGAAATAAGTTTATACAATCATAATTATTTTTAGACAAGTGAACTTACTATCAGGTTTTAATTTATAGTCGCTGATTTAATGACGTATTATGTGTATATAGAATTTTACTATTACTATTACAAGTTACTATTATAATATAGACTTCGCGTCTTCTGCGTTACATTTTTTTTTTGCAATTTAGAACAATGGAGTTAATGCAAATGGTAATTTCAATATTTACAGGTAATAAGGGTTACACAATCATTAAATAAATTTACATATACATACTCTCAATTTCAAATCTTACGATATGAATCGACAACAATTTATGTGAATGCAATTAAACATGTCAGACAATTAGTTAACATAATTCACATGAACTAAACTATTTTTTTTTATAATTCAGGATTATGCATGAGACTAACATTATTTATTAATTAAAATTTATAAAATGTTTACGTTCGATCAACAATGTCTAATATCATAAAATGATTTTACAAGATTGACCATATTCGCAACAGTTCAAATTAAATTGTAATTCGTATAAACGTAAAAAATACATATGTATATATTTCTGCTGTGATTTATCCAATATCATCATCTGCTTCGCCTTAATTATATAATATCAAAGTGGTTCAACTTCCTATCAATTTAAATTTTGTTATCACATCTTACAGATCGCACTCTAATTATTATCATGACAATAGTCTACCTTAAGTTATGACTATTTGTAAAAGAAAACAATTTTCATCCTCCAATTCACTTCAACATGTTCTAGACATTTCTTTTGATGGGCTAGAAACCTAATTACTATTACCTTTGATTATTGAAGTACCTAATCAAACACATGACTATTACGAATTCGAATTGACATATTTTATTGTTTATTTGTAGTGGCTACGTTATTTTTTTCTATAAATAATTTCAAATAGTTTTAAATTGATCGTTAAGTTAATTATGCTAATTCGGTATTATACTGAATGGATTATTTTACACATTTAATTTTCTGGATTAAATTTCGCGAGGATCACGATATTAGAGATAGAGGTACCTATAATTACAGAGGTGGTACGTACAAAAGATTTCGTTCTAAATATGTATTTGCATCAATAACATTCGCGTTCCTTGTTACTATTACGTTTGATATTAATTAATAATTAGAAAAGCAATAATCTAAGATCAGTTAATCAATTCTAAGGGTTTATTATCGTAGACAAATGATGGTTAAATAAAGTTCATTAAAATATTTCATTTATATAACATAGATAATTTAATTGAGACTATACATTTCGAATTCTTCAGAAAGACACTATTATGTTTTTATGTTTAAAATAATTCAATATCAACCATATAATATATTTTTAAGAAACAAGACATTATTATTATTAAAATATTTGGAGATCTGTTTAAAGTTTTACGCAATTCGATAAGTTGACAATGGATATTTTACCTGGGCAAATAACAATTAAAATTCGGCGAAACAATGATAGTCGGTAAATACACAGTGAACAAAATATTTTATCTCGATCATAAGAAATGTGATCTGAGTTTTGCAATTATTAACTTGATGTGTTAATTATTAATTTATTATATTTATATACATTTGAATACTTCATTAATTTTCGATAAGGTATTGGAATACCAAAATGATTTAATTTATTCGCACATTGGCTGATTCGTAATTTTTTTTGATAATACATTACACATTTTTACAAAAGAAAATCACAATATAATAAAGATTCAAGAAAATCATAATACAAAACAATTTATTAATACATCAATAGGAGGTGGTCCTAACTATATTTCACATATGTAATGTTTAATTAACTTATTACATCAATATATTTTTTTTTTCTCGTCTCCCAATTTAAATTTCTTATACCCTAAATTATCTACTTGGTGATATTTATTACATCAATATATATATATATATATATATTTTTCCTATTCGTCTCCCAATTTAAATTCCTTATACCCTAAATTATCTATTTGGTGATCACCTATCCTATATATGAGTATAAGATTATCCAATGGGATTTGGGAGTTCAAAATTAATTTTTCATAAGAATCTCTAAACGTGTAATAGAGAAAATTTTCATAATATAATTGGTAAATATTTTCCTTTTATTTTTTTTTTCATAGCGATGTCCTTACGCATCGTCAATACTATGCAATATGCATGTTTTACATTTTGAGCTCTAAATATCTATAAGATGTTATTAGATATGGGTTATGGGTTATCTATAAGATGTAGGTAATTAGATATGGGTTATCTATAAGATGTAGGTAATTAGATATGGGTTAACCCTTTAATTTTTAAAGTCGACTATATACATTTTATTTTTCTATCATTTTTATTCTTATATTCTACGCGTAGTTAAACATTGTACATTTATTTTGAGTGTTACTTTCAACACGATATTATTCTTTCATTTTCATTTTTTTTTTCATTTGATTTGAGTGTTACTTTCAACACGATATTATTCTTTCATTTTCATTCATATTTGAGATCTCTGCAATATATTAGCCAAGGCAAAAGTTAACTCTCACAAACCTACGAAGGGCTCAAGACCCAAACGCGACCACATGGTTTTCCGAAGCAGCCTACGTGGAAATGCACCTTGCTTTTTCTCAGTGCTATTTCAAAACTATTGTTAATTGGATTAGCGCCTGTACCTTCTCCTTGGTACAAATTTCGTAATCTATTGTAAATGGGGTTGCACCGGCTCTTACACTTCAAATAATGAGTTAACTATAATAAAAATTCATCCTTTCGAAGGGGAGGACGCCATGTGGGTTTTGCGGATACCGCCAACACATCAATACAAAATATAAATTCCCCAAGCTTAACCGATCGTCATAAATGTAATTTAAATTCAAATTTTTTAAAAATATATTTTTTCTATATTAGAATCGATTTAATTTATAAAATTTTCCCTTTCGTAATGGAGTCCAATAGGATACTCCTGAGACAATAATTAGAAAAAAGTGGAAAACAATTTTCACACTATTCAAATTCAATAATTGATGATTGCATTAACAGTTATACAATACATGTCATGATTAAATATTACAAAATCACAAATTACATAGTGCGATTCGTTTCATTACTGATATGATTGAAATTTTACGTACAGTGCGGAAATTTAGGTTTACGAATTTACGAGCAATGCGGATGAGTTTAAATAAAATTATGGGAAACAAGATTTTACGGGTGAAATTATTGTGAAAAATTCGAAAAAGGAAATTAATAAAGAATCAAATATGACTTACAAGCGATCAATTAATAAACGTCCTCCTCAGGAAACCTGAGGGAAGACCCGACGGTATCCGAGACCGATTATCTTTTTGCAAAAGAAATCGCCCGAAAAGAAAAGACAGTTCGATTTATTTTTAACAGCTTTTTTCTATAAGAAAAAACAGATCAAACCGAAACTCGCGAAAGAAACACGCGTGGCTTCCCGAGAAGAGCCTATAATACAACAAGTTGTATTATATAGTTCTTTTTGTAATAAAAAGAATCGCGAGAAACAAACTAAACAAAAAAGAGTCTTAAAACTAACGTGTGTACAAATTTACTACTTACATTACTGTTGTGCTGCTACGAGATGACATCGCTGTGCTCCTTCCTTACCTTCGTCAGATTTGCCTTCGCCTCCTGAATTCTCGGCTTCAGCAGACGGGGATCCTCTGGGAGGTCGGAACTTCTCGCTGGCCTGTAGATATGTGCAGTGTTTTCGGTGGGCCCTCCGATAATAGCTGCTTCGAGGGATGTGGGTTGTTCTTCCTCAGTCCAGGTGGACAACGGCGACTTCAAAGGGGTGATGACCTGGTGATCTGGTTCCTGCTCTTGTAGAGTGGTCTTCCAATCTCCTGGGTGGATGTTGAGTGTCGCGCCTCCGGTCTTTAAAACTCACAGACGTGATTCAACTTCCGGCGACAATGATGCTAATGTCTATTCACTCTTTAACCTTTGTTCTTCTAATTAAATATTTTAACTATTCAATTATTATTATTAAGACGCGGTTTTTTTTTTTATTGGAAATACATCCTCCAATTCTGACACCATTTATGTAATGGGCCAGCGGGTGGTGTATGGAGTAACAAGTCTTTGAATTGTTATTAATAGTTTATTGGAGCACAATTTGCAGCTTACATATATTACATTACAGTGGTATCAAATTATGTAGGAATCGGTAAATTTTAGTAGATGAAGTATTATTTATAATAATTAGATTAATAATTTTGTTGGAAGCGAGTGATTAATTATCAAAAGATTGCTTCGATTATTAGCAGTTATTAGCGTAGATAAATTTAAGTAAAGGCGAACGTATAAAATATTAAATTAATAATTATTATAATAAACTAGTTGGTAAAAGTAAGTAAATAATTATATACACACGGAGAAACGGTTCCCGGGTTACGGCGAAATCGTTCTAACTTGAAATTGCAATTGTATGGGGATATATAGTATCTAGCGAAACATCCCTTAACACAGTGATGTTCAAACTTTATGGAATTAATCGCGTACGTACATTAGTTTTCGTATGAATAATTACTGACAATTAATAATCAATCACTTCCAATTTGTATACATAATCCATTCATTCTCACAATTAAATTAATGAAATTGTTGAACATAATTTAAGAACACATTTATACAGTACAATATTGAAGCTATACAATACATAAGAAATCTAGATTTAAGTATCTGACAAGCAGTTTACTCTGCGCTTCTAACATGTTTTACACTTTGACATAACGAATGTTAAATGAGGCATTAATGATACAAATCTATAGTTATTAAGAAATAATTATCTGGAAGTCATCAAGGTTTAGTGTATGTTTAGAAACGCTGATAAATACAGTTGTATTTACTAAATAGGTGCTTTAAAAAATGATGCAATCCTTAGAATTTGGAACTATTGTTCATGAATATTTCTTTCGGCCCTTTGAAATAAAACAATAACATAAAAATCTATTAAATTTAGACGCAATTTTGAAGATTGTCGGTAGATTGTGTTATATTAGGCTCTTAAAGGTATTGTTTCAAATTAGGCTTTTAAAAAGTATTGTTTACAAAGGAAAGCGGCATCTTTCTATTTAAGTGCATCTATACAATATAATCATACTTTTAGCGATATTTTGGCGATGCAATAAACTAATATTGAAAAGATTGAAAGGTATCATATTTACTAGATTGTTTAACTCGGTCTTTGTTCTGAAATTCAATACATGAATATTTTTTACGAGAGATAGTTATCTAACTTTTTAAAATGTTGTTTTGTCACTAAGAATACGAGGAATCTTCTAAATATATCTAGGGTTGCCAAAAATATTATTTTAATTAATTAAACGTTGTGGCTAGTCCATAACAACATGAAGAGGTGAGATGAGATTTTTGACGCAATTATTTTAAAGATAAATCATCTCTTAATCTTTTTTTATTGACAACTCGAACTCCCGGCGAAGATCGGTTACTGAATATCTGATAAAAGTGATAAATGATACACCGTGACAAATAATATTCTTATATGAATAACTAGCTGTTTTACCCGTGCTATGGCAACGGCAAAATTTGTGTATGGATGGTGAAGTAGGTCGGCAGTGGAACCCAAAACCAGTGGAACTATCATCTGTCAGTCAAAGTACTGCAGAGTCACTAAAATTCACAACCGTTTGGTGGCTCTGCATAAAGGCGCAAGGGCAATTTTTGTGCTAATAAATAACAGCGCAATTACCTCCGTTGGTGACTGTCACACCCACTGATTGTGAGCTTTTTTGCACCCACACTGCAGGCGTTTTTAAACTTTACCAGCTCCATTTAAGTCTATGGAAATATTATCAAAAGTATGAAAATACGTATTCGAGGAGCATATTTTTTAAACAATGGTTCCGAAATGTAATTTGAAAGTAGCGATGCAATGTAACCATATCATATTATCAGATCAAGCAACACTAAACCAAGTTTGCACCAGGGGACTTCGATCGCGAAATGCACTATAGATTATTAGATTAATTTATTGACAATCCATACTGTACAGAGCGCAGTGTAGTACAGTAGTTAATTCAACACAAGTGACAAACTGCAAGGAATGGATTCCTCTTATATACCTACTATACTACCTAGTGAACTATGGCGTCAATGGAAACATATATTTATTAGTTTTTCCTAGGTGTTTTTCATCGCGGTTTTAAATACCAAAAAGATAAGGTGTTTTTCGTCGTGGTTTTTTAATACCGAATACCTAGATAAATTATTGAAGTACTTAACCTATAATATGGACTTATCTATTTTTGTTATAGAAAACCTACCTTGTAACAAATTTTGTGGTTGGAAAATATAAAAATAAATATGACGGGAGGTCTGTGTATGATGTGATGGGATGATTGAAAATAACATAGGTACATCATTATAGAATGACACACACTTAGCATAGATAGGTACATAATATGTACCTATAACATTTGGACAGAGGTAGGTAACATAAGGGTAGGTAGGTATAAAACAGCACGGATACTCCGCTTCACGACACAAACTTTTTTATCTATGAAAGATAATCCGATGTATTTGGAATATTTGGATTTATCTAATTCGTTAAAATATTTTCATAAACTACGCTCTTCTATACCAGTTACCACTAATACATTTACTTACTTAAATCTAGGGACCCAACTTCGACGTCACGGTCATTTCCCTTGGCGTTGACTTTCAAAATCGCATGATAAAAAGGTAAAAATAGCGTTTTAACCTTTCGAATAAACTTTTACGTCGTTCCCTAGATTATAATGCATATTATCAACAAAACAAAAAAAAAACTGCGACATTCGTGAAACGAGTTGCTGTCTTTCGGAAAAAAGATCAGAGGTATTTCTCAATTTTTTTTTAGAAATCTAACAAGACATAAAAAAATGTCTTACGGTAATTCCCTAGGTAAAGGTTCAATGTATCTGCCCTATTTTTTTTCAAATCATATTTAGTATTTATAAGGTTGTCGAGTTGAAATATAGTCTCCCGTTTTTTGAAATGTCAATATGCCTACTGCCCACTTATATAAACACTACCGGTTTTGACGCTTAGCTAAAATAATTAAGGATAAGTCTGACGTTCTGTTGTCTCTGTTTATCCTGCAAGTGATGCTGTGTGAGAGGATAGAATATAATAATATTAATAAGTAAATAATGTACCTTATCGATAATGAGAAAAGTCTGTAAATTCATTTCAGAAATTCTCCCACGTATAGAAATTCACAACACAATATAATAACAGAACTATGCCTATAAAGATAAAGCCAACATTCGTTCACTCTGGCTGGATCACAAAACACTTCTAGTATTTAGTTTTTTTTTAAACTATACCAAGGTAGAAACTATAGTGTTTCGAGGAGTGGATAGTGGGGGTTGAAAAAGATATTTCCAACCACTTCACTATTGGGGTCGCAACGCTCAACAAATGTGGTCGAAAATTATAACAATTAAATTCCTAAAAGATTTACTGTGAAATATTTTGACTTAGTGACGTAGGTACATTATTTGTTATCTTGTGAAATTAGCAACCAAATGGTGGCGTAGTCGGAAAATAAAGAGAGCATAAAAATTAAGTACGATCACGTACTTGTTATTTTTTTTATTTATGTTTTTTCAAAATAGATTAGAAAACATTGATATGTACCTAGCGGTAGTAGATGCCAAAAAAAATATTTAAGTTGAATTTTAAAATATTATTGCTTTCGAAAAAATCAATGTTTGTGAAGCCAGGTACCTGTACACATTCCACATCTATTGTTTAAGTAGGCAGACGGGTAGAGGTATTGTTTTAGTGGTATTATTGTCTGACAACTTTCTAAGAATTTTCCATTAGGCTAACAACACGGTCAGGCACATATAACGGTATAGGGGTCTATTGTAATATTTGGGGTTCATTGTTTAAATAATTGGTTTCAGGGTAGATATGTAAGTGCATACAGATAAGAATGGTCTTCAAGTAAGATCCTTGCATTGCTTTATTCAGGCAGTCGAGCTTTAGCACTTGTCATAGCCGGTCGAACTCAAATTATAATCGCAAAGCCAAATTATGGCCTTCATAATATAGTCGTCAGGACATCAAGCCTCGGGCAACTTATGTGGTTATTGTGTTCGTAGATACGTATTTATTTTTATTGTGTAATTCGCCATACCATTTTACCGTAGAGACTGTGTTGAACATTGAGTGAACGAACTTATTTGTTGACCTAATTCATCGAGTGAGAACGAATCATTAATAACTAATTAGTTGTGTGCACGAACTGTTATTATATCTGTTACCAGTGTAACTGCCACGAGTTACGTAATGTTACGTTATCCGCCTGGCCACATTGCATAACGCCAGAACGCAGGTCTTCCACCTCATCACGGGAGGGCCACCAAGCCCCTCTCACATCATCACAGGGAGAGTTACCAAGCCTCTCTCACCTCATCATCACCGAGACCTGGGCAGGCCTTGTGCCCTGTCATCACCGTAGAACATCGGTAGGGCTGCGCAGTGCGCGCCTGCCATCACCGAGGGATTACGTTGTGTCATATTCGCGTTGCGCTCGTAAAGTGTTGTGTGTGACGGTTAGTTTTAAGGTGTAGTGTTTATATAGAATCATAGAGTAAGTACCTAGCTTTAAGTTTTTTTTATTTGTAAATATATGTATAAAATTGCTATTCATTGTTTTCACTCCTCCAAAACAAACCACCCTCAGGTAGCACAGAAATGGTAGTTGTTTATTGACACTGGGAGCTGAACCGAGAACCAGCTTTCACTCCCAAGCCTTAAGCTCCGTGTCAATCTGGCTCGCCAACGTGTGGCTATTTTCAGTAAGTGTGCTGGAAGGACTCATCACCCTGAGATTTAACGTTTGCTTTATTCGAGATGTTTTCTGTTCTGCTTGAGTTTTGTTTTGGAGGAGTGTTGGGGTTGATTTTGTTGCGCTTCTTTGCGAACCGCAAGGTTGAGGACGACAGGAGTAGGAACACAGAGGTGACTACGAAGTCACACTCAGTCAGTGAGGGTAGTTTAGTTACAGAGGTAGAGAAGACTGAGGCAATAGAGACAGTACACTACTCTCATGCGTGCTGTCATGCGCGAGCTGAGTGGTTGGGGCAATACTCGGGAAGACCAGAGGAGTCTGCAGAGAATTTTATTCGTGGAGGCGAAGAATTCTTTGCAAAGGAAAAGTATAGTGAGCAAGGGAAGGTACGGGAAGCTTATAAGAGACTAATTGGAAAGGCAAGGGAATTTTGGCAGGTTGAAATTGGTAGGGATATTGGAATAATAGATTGGGATTGGTTTAAGGGAGTATTCTTATTAGCACATGGGGTCGAAAACCAATATGGGTCACTGGTTGCTCATCTATACGGGAATAGACAGGAGGTCAACGAACTCGGCTGTATATTCCTTCAGAGGAAAAAAGCCCTCTTTCAACGTTTATTTGGGGACAAGGACATTAATACAGAGTGTACGACGTTTGTTGGATTGATGTCTCACAGGTATAGGAATATATTGTTTGCAGGGGATTACTCATTTGACGATGTTTATAAGATTGTAATGAGAATGGACATTGAGTTCAAGACAGTTTATGATAGGCATGAGGAGAGGGGATATCGCTATCATAATTACGCACGATCGAGTCATTTAAACTCATACAACCTGAGATCGCGATAGATCGGAATAGGACCGACTCAGGATTACGCAAAGGTAGAACTTGGGAGGATAGACAGCGTAGAAATCGTTTTTACAGAGGTAGCTCAGATAGCGGGGAGGTAGAGAGAGTAGGGGGTGACTCACCAGCGCCTGGAATTGCTTTCCAGCATCCTGAGGAACAGGATAGTGCGTCGAGTATGGTGAATTACGTCGATGTAGTTAGCGTAGATGTATCGGGCGATACAACGACGGATGAGGGTTGCATTCGGAATGGAGTGACAGAAAACTCCTGCTCAGTGGTGGTGTGTCAGGGAGAGGACGCGTTGCCAATCCCGGAGGTTCGAGTAGGGAACCCCCCTCATCAACCAGCTGAGCCAGGTGTGTGTATGTCTGCAGAGGAGATGAATGTAGAATCCAAGGAGACGAATAATAGCGAAGTTGAAATTGAGTGCCTGACAGAGGAAACGATTGCTAGCGAGGAGAAAGACAGAGAGTGTGCGTATGAGGATAAGATCGTAGATGTGATTGATGATAGTGAGAGGTCTAATGTACGACAGGATGCTGTGACTGAAAGAATGAGTGTGGCCGACTGCAACCTTCTCTGCTGTTTACTCGCCACGTATCAGCCTAGCAGGGATGATACATCAGTGGATGTATACCCTAAGTGTGACGTAATAGTTGAATATGAGGGGACACTTGAGGATTTATCTCACTTCGTGAGGAGTTCAGACGTAGCTAGGGGGTACATAGACAGTGAGGTTATCCAGAGGGACTGGAAACGCCGTAGGGTGAAATGTCATCCTCATCTTCGGCGCATGGGAGCGTGACTCATGCATTGTCTTATTAATCTCTTGTATTAGCTGTAAGATGTACTAGATGTAAGTTCTGTAGTGTAGGCATTCTGATTGTTTTGTATTATTTAGCTAGGGTCATTGCACGGTTTGGATATTAATCCTGAAAATATCCTGGCGCCCTATCCACATATGTTTAGATTAGGAGTAGGTTAAGTTTGTAATTAGTCCATAAGTTTTCTTATTGTTCATAGTTTAGATTAACAGCAACAAATATTTTTTATTGCCAAAAGAGGAGGGGCGTCTTGATATGTACCTAGCGGTAGTAGATGCCAAAAAAAATATTTAAGTTGAATTTTAAAATATTATTGCTTTCGAAAAAATCAATGTTTGTGAAGCCAGGTACCTGTACACATTCCACATCTATTGTTTAAGTAGGCAGACGGGTAGAGGTATTGTTTTAGTGGTATTATTGTCTGACAACTTTCTAAGAATTTTCCATTAGGCTAACAACACGGTCAGGCACATATAACGGTATAGGGGTCTATTGTAATATTTGGGGTTCATTGTTTAAATAATTGGTTTCAGGGTAGATATGTAAGTGCATACAGATAAGAATGGTCTTCAAGTAAGATCCTTGCATTGCTTTATTCAGGCAGTCGAGCTTTAGCACTTGTCATAGCCGGTCGAACTCAAATTATAATCGCAAAGCCAAATTATGGCCTTCATAATATAGTCGTCAGGACATCAAGCCTCGGGCAACTTATGTGGTTATTGTGTTCGTAGATACGTATTTATTTTTATTGTGTAATTCGCCATACCATTTTACCGTAGAGACTGTGTTGAACATTGAGTGAACGAACTTATTTGTTGACCTAATTCATCGAGTGAGAACGAATCATTAATAACTAATTAGTTGTGTGCACGAACTGTTATTATATCTGTTACCAGTGTAACTGCCACGAGTTACGTAATGTTACGTTATCCGCCTGGCCACATTGCATAACGCCAGAACGCAGGTCTTCCACCTCATCACGGGAGGGCCACCAAGCCCCTCTCACATCATCACAGGGAGAGTTACCAAGCCTCTCTCACCTCATCATCACCGAGACCTGGGCAGGCCTTGTGCCCTGTCATCACCGTAGAACATCGGTAGGGCTGCGCAGTGCGCGCCTGCCATCACCGAGGGATTACGTTGTGTCATATTCGCGTTGCGCTCGTAAAGTGTTGTGTGTGACGGTTAGTTTTAAGGTGTAGTGTTTATATAGAATCATAGAGTAAGTACCTAGCTTTAAGTTTTTTTTATTTGTAAATATATGTATAAAATTGCTATTCATTGTTTTCACTCCTCCAAAACAAACCACCCTCAGGTAGCACAGAAATGGTAGTTGTTTATTGACACTGGGAGCTGAACCGAGAACCAGCTTTCACTCCCAAGCCTTAAGCTCCGTGTCAACATTTTACGGCCGAATTGCAGAACTAGGTACATGCTGTATGTGGGTCAATCCCTCAAATGTGCAACAATAATAAAACAGAAATAAAACAGCAAAAAATAAGATAAATCGGATCAAAACAACTTATAACGATTAAAAATTGTTGTACCTACTTATTTAATCAAAGTAAATTATCGTGAGATACAGTAATTCCTCTAAGGAGATACACTTTATTATGGACAAGGTATTAGCACCAAAACCGAAAGCTTGAGAATAATCGAAGATAAACAAACGTACATATAATTTTTAAAAATACGATAGGTTAGTTTTTTTAACAACTAAAAATCACTGTGTGTAGGTTTACCGTCAACTATGTCTCTGTAATATGTATTTACTAAATCGTAAATAATACGAATACCAATTACCATGTTGACATTTTGCTTGAATTATTGCGGCCCCTCGACTTGTGGAGTTGTGAGTCTCTGCACTCTCTGCAGGAGAGTAATAAAATGTTCAATTTATGTTCTGCAGATGAAGAGTGACACTTGGTCCCCCACACGAAAAATTAATGTTTTTGGAAAAAAAAATGCGTCAACTGAATAGCGATGAATTTGGAAATTTATGTAACTACGCGCTGGGAGAATTGGTAAATAATAGATAGATATACATACTCGTACTCGTACTTAAAGACAACAAAGAAAATATATCTGGGAGAAAGAGGTGTGAGGAAGCGCAGCCGTTCAAGAACCGCATGGCTCGACCATGTAGACCAGATTCTCAAAGACGGACGTGTTCTGAATAAAAGGAATAGCAGAGTGTGTACGGCAAATTGTATGAATGTGACGGAAGCACGAATAGGAAAGTATGGCGATCTGTTATCTCTGCCTACCCCGCGAGGGACCTGGCGTGAGGGGATAGAACAGAATATAATAGAATCTACCGAATAACTATAATTTTGCTTTAGAGGGTGAAATAAAATTCGATTGTTTTTTGAAAAGACAAATGATGTTTGGAAATGTAGATGCGATTGTGAATTCGGCAGCTGTGTGTCTCAATGTACGAGGCTATTTATTATATAATAGTTTATGATTATTGCTAGAATAGTGGATATTTTATTACTTATTGGGGTTGGGTCCAGGTGTGTTTCCAGGAATATTGTACAGCGATCCACAAATTGATAATGATTTGTCTGTGTTACAATAGTTCTACATCGCTTCAACTTTTTCAAATTTTGTATGAGTGTTGCGCAGAATATGAATTACTAACTCATTACGGTATTATACTAACTAACTAATCTAACAAACTACGGGAATAATCTCAAGTTTCAGAAAATTTCAGAGGAGACTTTGAAATTGTTTTTTAATCTTCAAGAATTTTTTTAAAGGAATCAAATTTCTTCCCGTCAGAGTCACTATTTAAAACATATTGTCTTGTATCCATGTGTTAAAAGCCTTTCTTTGGTACTTTTCCCGACGCAATTTTACCCATTTTTTCCACCACTACTTCACCATAATTTGGTGTACTTATCCAAAACCAACAATGGTTCAAATGGGTGACACTCTGAATGGACGGCAAACCTCACTGCTGAAGACATAGATTTGTGAAAATTATCTTCATTGCTGAAGAACACGAAAAGCGTCTCATGGATAAAACACATAATAAGAGTTTCCCGATTTTATTACAGTGAATCTGACGGTACCTAATCTAAAATACGACAGATATTGGACCAGGGCATTGCCGAGTTGCCGAGAACGCAAGTGGCAGGGCCGGAGAAGTGCCAGATTACCGAAAGAAAACCTACAGCCTCACATTCCGCAAAATAAATAAAAGATATCCCAATACTTTGTGTTAAAAAGATCCAATGCACATTGCGGTCATTGCACAACAGGAGATCAGAATACCCAGCACAACATTATTGTTAAGGTTCTATTCAACATTAACACACATATTGTCCTCTTTATAGAGATTATTTAGAATGCTCAATATAAAATAGATATAGAGGTGACAAGATCTTGAATGACAAAAGTTAAATTTATTTACTTTTGGTGTTATAGCGCCATACTTTATAAACTAGGTACAGCAGTTTCTCAGGATTCGTAATCGTAAAACTGTCTAAGGTTATTGATTGCATTGCAATAGTATTTGTAGAGATCTTAGTTGTAGGAATAACAGATGTTTTAAAAATACAATATGTTCTAGTCGTGTGGGAGGTCTGAAAATTTGGTTCACATGATAGTCCGAGAGCCCGCTGCTTAATTTATGAAGTATCTGTTTTTTGATCGAAATGTGGTATAAATGATAGCTTACCAATAGGGTATTACAACGCACTAGGGTTGCCTATCAAAATCTTACCGCAACCCCCCCTGCCCCCCCCGAAAAGGTCCCTCTTCGCGGTTTTTCGCATTTTATAGGAAATGGTAAGAGATAGGAGAAAGTAGTCAATGACAAAAATAATCCTTGCTAAATTCTCTACAAAAAATGTTAAGTCAATTTTTTCATAGGTCAATGGCCGGTCAAAAAACAGGATTTTTTTTGAAAAAAAAAATAGATTTTTTTTCTTTAACATTCTTCCACCCATTATCACTAACATTTTATGGAAAAAAATATTTGGCCTGCGGCGCTATATCGCTGGTTATTTTATGAAAAACTAAATTTTAAGAATTTTCGTCACTGAGTTTTATTGCAATAACTCCGAAATTATTAGATGTATGAAAATAAGTTATAGCTCGTTTTGTAGCCAAGACTATAGTAATTAATTCGTTCTCTTACTATTTTCCTGTAGCTCTTATCAATTTTCAACCAATTTAGTTTAAATACATTTTTTTAGTATTTTAAATGAATTTAGGTTTTGGTCCGGCCATTGCGGGTAAACTGCTAGTCCTATGAAAAAATTGACTTAACATTTTTTGTAGAAAATTTAGCAAGGATTATTTTTGTCATTGACTACTTTCTTCTATCTCTTACCATATTCCTATAAAATGCGAAAAACCGCGAAGAGGGACCTTTTCGGGGGGGGGGGGGGGGTTGCGGCAGGATTTTGATAGGCAACCCTAGTGCGTTGTAATACCCTATTGGTAAGCTATCATTTATACCACATTTCGATCAAAAAACAGATACGTCATAAATTAAGCAGCGGGCTCTTGGACTATGACTTGCAATGTGTGAGAAGATTAGGTAGGTAAGTAGGTACTTACTTAATGTAGGTGTTAAATAAACGCACCTATACCGAAGAAAATTTCTCGTTCATCTCATTTCAAACACCTCACAAAACATGAACTTGGTGAGGGTGTCAATATATTTTTCAGGAAAAGCGTTGTTCCTCGCATTTTTAGCGATATTATTTATTGTCATTATAATCCAAGATTATTGTACATTTTTTCCATTAAAATAATCAATTTTAAAGCTTTTGATGCATGAATAGTATTGCCCCGGAACAGGCTATCGCCTAGTGGGGCAATAAAATCCAGTACTTTTTTATTGTATTTTTACTTTGTAAAGCTTTGGATAATAAATAAATGAAATGAAATGAAATATAAAAAAATATGAACAAATACAAGAAAAAAAACGGATTTAAAAAAGAATAGACAAAAATATGTAGGAATTTGCATTAAAAACTTTTGCGCAAGATTACTTTTGATGATGTGCCTCTTCTTACTCTCAAGACCACTTAAATGAATCTGGGTTCATTTGGATAATCAAATACATCTTTATACACTTCACAGTGAGCTTGAAAAGTGTCGTGTCACAGTGTCGTGAAGTGGAGGAAGTCGGCATCGAGGATCGAACCCGCGCCCACCCCATTGACAATCGAGCGAGTTATCATTGTTGTCAACCAGGCCACCGACCTCCAATTCCCTTTTGACGTTTTAATTACGATTTTTTAAATAACGTAAATTCGTGTATAATATGCGAAATTTCACGTTATTCTTGTAAAAAATGATAAATCTCACATTATAGATAAAAAAAAATACGAAATTTGCGAACAAATTCGTTTTATTGCGATCGCGAAACTTTTCAATCTTTATCCATGGGTTTTCTTTGGTTAGTCGCACAAATTACACAAAATATTGCATGCTGTATGTGTTTTTTTTGGTTTAGTTCTCAGAATATGCACTTTTGATGTGGACATGTTGCACAAAATGTGTTAAAAACTAACAACAAGGACATAAAACACTATATTTTATGTGTGTTTCTAAATCTATGCTAAATCTATATATCGCTATATATGGTCCCGTGACCGGACAAAAACCCATAAGAATATTGCTCAACATGAATAAATCCCAAAAAAGACAAAAGCCCTTTAGAAATATGCTCAAGGTACAAAAGCTCAAATCTAATTGGATTTTGAAAATAAAATAAACTCTACCTAATATCATACGATTTCATTCAGTTTGATGCTGGCGCCACATGTTCGACGAGTCTCAGCGTCTGTTCACGAGCACCAATCATTCACGGATGCTCGGTAAATTTGGAAAACCATCCACACGCTCCCGACCGCGCTTGTATATTATGGATAAGCGAGCATGACGGACGTATGGATTGTGTCGGCTATAACTTTCAGCATAGCGTATCTTTATTGTAAAAATAAAAATAAAATGAAAAGAAAACGAAAAATACGGCGAAAGAGATGGTGGATATTAAAAATTCATAAAAACCGTACCAGTTTAATATTTAATTATTATATTATTATAACTTCATTCATGTAATATGATTTTTATGTAGTTTTATGTGTGTATTTAATATTTTTATTATTTTTTCGTTTTATAATTAAAATTCGATAATAATCATAAAATACCTTCTTACCTTTATATACCTATATATTTTTACTTTTGTTCTGTTATTTTCTCTCTGCGTGTGTGATATGCATTGTGAAAATGCATTACTATGTAGGTACTTATACTTACATATATACTTCTTTTAGTTTCCTTGTTCTTTTACTATGAGGCTAATTGTATACTTTTAATCCAGTCAAATTATACTCAATGCAGTTTCTCGATGGAGAGTTGTGGGGTAGTCTGGATTTCTTTCATGCTATACGTTTTTTGGGGTGCTGAATGCCAACAAAATTTCTTGACGGAACGTGGCATTAATAATGGGAAAAATGGCGAAAATTTCCATATTCTGGCGAATTCTGCATATGAACTTGACAACTATCAACTTTTTGTAGGTTATCTTTTTAGCAGAATGAAAGTACATAAAATTTCCTACAAAGGCATATTAAATTTTTCTCTAAAATAAATGGGAACGGAGCTGTCAAAGTCCAAAAAACATATTTTTGTGTTGTTTTACTCGTACATTACGAGAATCGAAAATGCATTGAGAAAGTTCACCTTGTTTCATTCACAACCAAATTTAAACAATTATTCTTTAAATTTATGAGTCACACTCTACCTTGCTGTAATCAGTAAACATAACGAATGTTTAAAACAAAAAAAAAAAAAAACATTTAAAAACACCGTGAAGTATTTAAGCTAGAAATGTTTAAATAACTTTATTTAAAATGTAGTGAATTGTTTAGGCTGAAAATGGTTACACCTTTTTTGTTTAAACATTTCACTACCTATATTTTTAAATAAAATTTACCCTGAAAACTCTCTTCATATTTACTGATAACAGCGAGGTAAAATGCAGCTATTTCTATTATAACAATAATACGAGACGCCCGTCTTTCCCCTGCTAATGCACAAACGCTACTAAGTTCGCACGAACGTGTGGACGCTTCGCAAGTTTTTTGCCGCAAGCTTCCTTTGATCTTTGAAGTACCGTGAACACTCAGTCGAAGTGTTCACGTTCCTTCACGAGACAAGGCAAACGCCCATCCACACGCTCGGAGGTTGTGAACAGTCGTGGAAACTTGGCAAGCATGTAGCGCCAGCATGATAGAAGCTAGCATAGATTAGAAAATAAACGAATAAATAAGCGGATCTAAAATGGGACGGACAATAAAATAGTCAAAAAAATTATAAATAATTCACCAACAAGAAAGATTGGGCTTATATCCGTAGAGGATATTCTGGAGGGCTGTATTTTTTTGGGATTTACTTTGACTTCATTTTGATTTTATTTTTTTGCGCTGACTGTTAACTTACAATTTCTTTAATTACCGGAACTCTCATTATGAATATTGTTTTATCTGCATTGACTAGTTGTGTACACATGTAATAGGGCATTACTTGAACTTGATCTGTATTGTTTTTTGTTAGTTTTGTGTTTCAATGTGGGTGATGTCTGTTTGTGTGCCATGAATAAATAAATAAATAAATTATTCATGTTGAGCAATATTCTTATGGGTTTTTCTACGGGAACCGTATGGTCCAGTCCAGACGTAACGTAAACAACTGGATTTATCGCAGTGTTGTGAGAATATATATAAGCTGTGGTGATAAAGTTCAACACTACACATATCCTATTATAATTTCTCAGAAGTCAAAACTCCACAAACAATATGGAACTGAGAATATCATTCAGTATATGGGAGCAGGGGATCTATCAATCATTCCATACGGACCTCTACACATTGGCAGCTCAATGGGAAAAAGCTATAAATTCATCGAGAAATACATTCTCACAGCTTAAGAAATTCTGATTTGTATGTTACATAATAAAAATAATATACATAGCATAACTTTTTAGTTAAATTACGCATGTATATATTTCCAGTAAAAGATTCAATACGCATTGTAACTAGCTGATAGTATTAAGTGCCCGGTGTTCATATGAATAAACATTAGAAAACATATGTCTTGTTACAAGATTATTTTGAAAATCACGATTTATGTTTTTGTGAGACCATCGGAATTTTCTACGTGTCGTAGTTGAATAAACAAGTAGTTATATCTCAACAGATACACAGCAAGAGATGGACCTTTTACTTTATCGATACCGGACCGATACTTTACACAAAAGTAACATTCACCAATTCCAGTCCATCCATCTGCCGCGGCCGGGAATCGAACTTAGACCAAGTGATGGCATTAAACCAGCCGACGATCAGTCATAAGCCTGATGGAAAGTCCATCCTTTGCTGTGTATTTGTTGAGATATAACTACTTGTTATTTTGCACAACTTCTGAATTTGTTTTTGTTAGTTCACAATGTCCACATTTGCACTGTTATGATGTTTCACGTACTATATACATAATCTATTGCTAAACAATTTATACAAATTACCTAGTATGTATAAAGCAAAAGAAATTGCTTAAGTCAGACATACATACATACACTCTCTCTGAAATATGTTGATTTCTTACCAATAATACTGTTTTAGTTATGCTTATGATATGATGTCATTTAGTTGATTCATTTCATACAGAGAGAAGAAAAGTTCAAGAAACAAAGGGACCATTCAGTTTCAGTTCTTTAGACTATCTTAACAACCAATTAATAGGTCTAAGGCCAATAAGTATCCCAACCAAACCCATTAACTAATACAAAACTGTCTCTGTTCGTTATTGCAGTGGTCTCCAAAGTTGTTTGCGAGAGCTGGTGCTGGGCATGGACTGAGTATGATGAGAAAATTATGTAAAAAACGTATTCTAAAGACACCTACTAAAAATTCGTCTTGTTACGTGGATTTTATAAATGCGTAGAAATGTAGAAATTTCATTTCAAACTACCTAAATAAAACGGGCCCCTTTTACTGCGATAACAAAGAGAATAAAAAAAAAATTCCTTTGGCACGCCACAGGCATAGGTAGATTTCAAGTGATTTATTTATTTTATTAATTTTAAGAGTACATCTGTACATATAATAAAAACAATCACAATATCATCACCAAATAAACCGGCGAAGTGATGAAGTAGTATGGATGTAGTTTAGTCTTTGATTTTCGAAGTACCTAATCCAATAATCAAATTATTTTCATTCCACTCATAATATGGATTGGTACCGGTACCTAAGCACTAGAAATTTGAAAAAAAGATGTGAGTTCTACTCGTATCGTGAAGAACTTTTACAACAAACACGCTAGTACCTATGCGGTAACTACTTAACTAGATCTTTCGATCGATCAGTGTCGTCCAAGGAATTGAGCTAGAGAAAATCTGTATTCCTTATTTAATGCCCTTTCATACGATACCAGACACGGACCCTCACAATCATTGGATCCCCTCAGAATGATTATTTTTGTATTTAAAGCCTTAAAAAGTGAACCTTCCTCTTAATGGATTTAACCCAATCTCATATCAGTTCATCTACCACTTACCAAAAATCTACCACTTACCAAAAATCTACCACCCAAGTTTCACGTTTCTGCGACGCATAGTTTGGCCGCAAACGTGCGCACAAGAAAAGGGACATATATATATGGCTTATATATATAAACTTTTAAACCAAGGTCGGATTCGGGTTCTCCTGGTCCTAATTAGTGATCCTGAGTAGAAATTTTTCAATTCTGCGACATCACGGGAGAAACGAATAGGTAGACTTCCTTTTGGAAATCTACCTAATACTTGGAATGCTAAATAAAAAAATAATTTACCGTAAGAGTACGTACGCGATCTGTTCTCTCTGCCTGCATCGCAAACCACGTCCTTGAGGGTTACGGCTAGTAATATTAGATTCTGCGATTAGATTATAACCCTGATGCTGTCGAATCTTGGCTTTTTCTTTATTATTATTACCTGTGCATGCGTGAGACTATTGAGGTTTAGAGGGTTTGGATTACTTGCGGAAATATAAATACACATTCAGTTTGACATTTTACGACTTTTTGAGATGAGGGAACGTCGCGTTGTGATAAGAATTTATAAAACAACGATTTTTTCGTCCTTAATTTTTTTACATAAACAAATATTTTTTTGTGGATTCGAGGAGCACCTGCTCAGGGTGAGAAAGAGAACTTGTTAATCCAGAATTATTTACAGGATATTACTAGGTAGTTTTTGTTTGAGTAAAAAAGAGACTGTGCAATGTGCATGACAAATTGCATGAATGTAACGGGGCTAGGTGTATGTGTAAGGATAGGGCAGTCTGGCGCTCTGTCCTCCATGCCTATCATGCAAGCGACGTGGCGTGATGGTATTGATAGAACAATAGCATGAATTAAGCATGCAAGTGCGTGTGGTATTTGGGGTACAAATTAATAATTGTCAGTCCAAAGCCCAAATATGAAATGTGTGAGTGGCACACGTGTCACGTGATCCACATTATGCAATCCAGGGGTATCTACTATCTACCCCCTAGGGAGTTAGTTTATTTAGGACAATTTGTAAGTCAGTCTTGTCGATCGTAATACTGTGGGAGGCCATATCCAAAATAACATGTAAGTATATAAATTATAAACTAAGTAAAACTTGAAACAGTATTAATAAGTTGTTTTGAGATAATAACTAAATTATTTAGGTATGGAACCGGATTTATCTGTACCTATGCACAGACGGAAATACATTAAGTTTTTTCCTCAACAGAGACGAGTCATCTTCATTCACATAATGCAGCGTTATGCGAACTCCCTTACGAGTCGGCTTTGGCTGGCTTAAGTGATCACTTTATGCCCAGGGCAACGTAGGGAGTTCACATAACGCTGGATTATGTGAACGAAGATGCATCTCGTCTCTGTTTCAAGTTTTACTTGTATACAGGGTGTTTGATAGATGGATACAGATATCTTCAGGAGTGATAGTAGAGGTCATTTAGCATCTTTTGAGCCAAACTTAGCTTAGTCAAAAGTCGCACGGTTCTCGAGATATTCGAGATTTAAACTTTTTTTCGAAATACCCCGAATTACTCAAGTTTTAGCCCGATAGCATCGTAAGTAAAGGTACCTACTTAGTTCTATCATTCTTTTTTGTTACCTGAATATGTGTTTAGTCTATTTAAATCATAAGTTTCAATCTGAAAAACAATCATATTAAAAAAATATCGGATTAAAGTTTCGAGAAAGAGATATTTCAAAAACGAGTTACGACTTTGGAGAGGATTTTAGATAAGAAAAAAAATGTACAAAGATTCAGAAATCTGGAAAAAACTTCTCTGGTTTATGCTCTTTCAAATGATATACAAAACATTATAAAAAAACATTAGTTTCGTAAATCTATGATACAAAAACATAAATAGATCACCTCTAATTTAAGCAAATTTCCATACATATTTACTATAAGTACAGTTGCTTAGTGAAAAACACATTTCCTTTCAATTTACTGTTTCCGAATTTGTATGCCGCACTTTCTGTTACATTTCTGTCCCATTGCACTCTCCTTTGGGGACTACAGTTACTTATATACTCATATACCTGGCCTGACCTTGATTATTACTTTATGTTATCACTCCACTGCCTCGGAACAGACTGTCTAGTAAGACCAGTGTAATTTTCAATCCAAACCACCATCTCATAAATATTGTTGTGTATTTGCATAGGTATAAGACTGTTCATATTGCAATGCGTGTGTTATCTCAATCTGTGTAGGTACTTGTGGTCAGGAAACTAAATTTTATTGCGTTTCAGTAATAGGTAGGTGAACGATAATAACCCAACTGTACAACATAACAATTAGTAGCGGATCGTACAGGATTTGATGATGATGAGTGCATATTATATTGCATGACAGCACAAAACTGTAATATTTTTCATACATATAAAACATCTTTTCTTATTAATGTGTATATCAAATGAATGTCACAAGTGGTTGGTTGGCAGACATTGCCTACGGCAATAAACCCGCCATTTGGAAGATATGTTTTCTTTTCAATAAAGATTTTATTTATTTATAAACAAACATCCATCCTTATTCTATCTAAGCTTCGGCTTTCATTTAATTTTAAAGTCTCAAAATACAATCGATACACGCGTCAGGAGGCCCTAGGCAGACTCCTGCGCAATTGGAAACCTCCTAAAACATAAGTATTCTAAGGATCTTTCGCATAATTTGTATTTTAATATGTATGAAATGGAACTGGGCTGGGCATGTTGCCAGGTGCCAAGAGAGCCAAGACTCCCGATGGACCAAAAACATAATGGAATGGCGACCAAGAACAAGCCGAAGAAGCGTCGGCAGACCCCAGGCAAGGTGGTCTGACGACATGACAAGAAATGTACCGGTGGTGGATGGATGCAGTGTGCCCAAGACAGGAAGCTGTAGGCAGTAGGGAACCAAAGGGGAGGACTATGTCCAACAATGGACCAAAGTGGCTGCAGAAGAAGAAGAAGAAAAATATATTGTACCTTTCTTAGTTTTCACTGCCTTTTTAGCACAGTTACAAAACGGCAATAGGTTGTCAAATTATATATTGTTTTCATTATATAATCTGTAGGTATTCTAGTAGGGAACTAGATAAGGAGCAAACATCGAAATGTATCCAAATATAAACATCACCCATGGACTGAATACCGATAGTGATAAATGATTAACCTCTACAGAGAAAATATAATTTGTATTGTTATTGTACATGTTTGTGTTCACAATGACTAATGAGTAACGAAATGACTTACGACTGTATTGCCAATGTTCATTGCTTGAAATAAAAACTAAATTTGCAAACAAATTAAATAGTCATTTGAACCAGAACTCGTTTAGATTCTGGCTGCCAAATAGTGGAAATACAACTTGTTTCCTAGATTTGACAAATCACGTTTTTTTGTGCATTTGCTGCAGTCGCCAGTAAATAATTAATGAATTAATTAATGTACTTACTACAGTTTGATGTTGATCCTGGTAATACCATACACAAACAAGACATGTAAATTAAATAGCGTCAATTTGTTACATAAAATAAACAAATTATGATTCCCGCAACAATTTTGTAATCAAACAAATCCAAATCGTATCTGTCAATCACCCCCGCGCACGTCTCGCGCGCACTTCTCAACTCGACAAACTGGACTGACGTGAAGTTCGCACAAATGAAACTTTTGTATTTTGTCCCGCGCCCTGGAAATACTTTAGGCTGGCCACAAACGTCCCGAAGTTCAGTTCCGGAATCGACCGTTTTGCAAAAAGGTTCCGACCAAAACCTCTTTCTGAATTTACAATCGGGGTGACGCTGAATTCAGAGAGAGGTTTTGATCGGAACTTTTTTGCAAAACGGTCGATTCCGGAACTGAACTTCGGGACGTGTGTGGCCAGCCTTATTCAGCTTTTTTCATGTTTTTATGTTCTAAAAGGCCGCCGTGTTACACACATTTTGCAGTTATTTCCTACTCAGTACTCATATCTCTGATTGTTGTGTTACATTATTGTTAAAATATGTATGGTAAACGAAAACGATAATAAAAAGAACGAACTTTCAGACAAGTCACAAGAGGTAATAAAAACTTTACTTAATAATCATTACTTAAACATAGGCACACGCACACAATGACTACCTATGAGCACTCATGCGTACATATATCATTTTTTTAATCATTTGTACGTATTCCAAGCTGAAGCAAAAGAAAATTTAGCCCTTGTGGTAATTTTCCGGTCGAGGCCGTCCCCATATTGTTCATAGAGGCCATGCCCAACTGACATTTGACGATGATTACACCATGAAAAATGTATGGGAAAAATATTCCGAAGTTCAAGTGTTTGTCACCGAGACAAGGTGTTTGTCACCGATACAAGGTGACGTCACCAATCATGGTGGTGATGGAATTCGAGGATGTAGGCTTGTACTATACTATCGCTGGCTTCGTTTCGGTTCCCAAAACCAAAATCCAACCTAGTCGATTTTCAAATGAGACGTGGTAGCGTGGAATAATTTTGGATAGATACTTATTTTTAAAAAATAAGCAGACAAGATAATAATTACCTATTTTCGGTTTCCAGGTGTCGGTTCCCATCCTTTTTTTTATATTTTTCGCGTGTCTACTGTCTTGTAATAGAGTCAGGTATTCGTAAATGTTCCGTAAGACATTTCGTATCCTTTTTCAGCAACTCGGCGATTTCAGATTTTTCGGTATGTTCTTGAGATTGTTTAGGTGTGCAACTGTGTTTGGTCTGAAATTTTGAATCCAGCAGTCACATTACAGTTTTTCAGTAATGATTACAATTAGGTAGGTACCTAATTACTAGGTTTCTTACATCCTATTTTGAAACAAAGCAAGAACAGCAAGTATAGTAATCTCAACAGATATACAGCAAAGGGTGGACTTTCCATCAGGCTTATGACTGATCTTCGGTTGGTTTAATGTGACCACTTTACACTTATTAAGTAACATTCACCAATTCCAGTCCATCCATCTGCCGCGGCCGGGAAACGAACCCAGACCTCCAACCTGACAAGCCGGTATTCTACCGCTGTGCTATGATGGTTGTCAGTTGAGTCGAGAAGAAACGTGGAGAAATTCAACTATTCATGTAGAAAATTCCGATGTTCTCACAAAACACTCACAAACTACAAGTAACAAGGTGGTCGTCAGCAAGGTTGGTAACGCACTCGTTAATCGGCGGGTTCGATCCCCGACGCCGACTTACTCCACTTCACGACACAAGGTTTTCAAGCTTACTGTGAAGTGTACAAAGGTGTATTTTTGTTTATCGAAATAAACCCAGATTCACTTTAAAAAAAAAATAACAAAAACAAGACCGCACAATAACATTTTATGCAATAAAACTTTCCAATATAGTGAACACAATGTAGTGAGGCGGCGCTCTAGACGATTTACAACCGATGACTTTAATAAGATTAAGTACTGTTATTGTAATAATAAAAATATAGTTAAACTGAATAAATATTTTCACACATTTTCCACAGACCTCTTCGGGTCTCTCTAATAAAAACACATGAATTTTCACCGATTGGTAGTAAATTAGTTATTTAGGTTAGACATATGCACACAGCACAATGCACATGCACCCTCAACCAGCAACGCATTAAACTGAATGCAACTCGTGGTTACTTTTAGTGTAAACATAAATTTAACTATTATATTACATGACTGCATGGGCGTCGCCAGCCTCGGAGCTAGGGGAGGGGCAACAAAAATTTAAGTATTATTTGGTATAGCATGAAAAACGCGTAAAATAGCGCTGCAGGCGAATTTTTTTTGTGAGACACAGTGAAGAAGGTTGTGATGTGGTCTGATTTATATGAAAATGGGTATGATATTTTGCACAATATAATATTTATGAAAAATGTTCAATAAAAAATAGCTCAGCAGGCAATTTTTCATAAAAAAATGTATTTTGATGGATTTTTAAACTCAATTTTAGAAAATTTATGATATGGTGAGAAAACGTATGGTAATAATGCGATTTTTGTGAGGTTTTATCGTTTAGTATGAATAAATATATACCTATTCTAATCTCTAGGGGGCATCTGCCCCCCCTGACGACGCCCATGCATGACTGAGAGTACATTACTCATTATCAGTATTATCAGTAAACTATAAACCCTATAACCTACAGTAATTACTTACCAATATTGTAGTATCAGTAATAGTAAACGGTAAAATCATATATCATATTTATGTATTCTTTCATTTTATCTACAGTTCCACACATACCTACATATATACAATGGCGAACTGGCTCTAAAAATTCATGTTGCCCTGGAAATACTTTATTCAGCTTTTTTTCATGTTTTTATTTTCTAAAAGGCCGCCGTGTTACACACATTTTGCAGTTATTTCCTACTCAGTAAGTCTGTATACTGTATACCTACTAGAAAACTTACATAGATTTTTACAACATTCTATAGGATCACATAATTTTATATTATTTTAGGGACCAGATGGGCCGTGTTTTATATTTCATATTCCGGGAAAAATACAAAAAGACAATTTAGGTAATATAATTCATAGCACATAGGACATAGCATCTGCCTAACAATAACAGGAGAAATTTTAATAGAGAGCAATATAAAAAGGACAGCGGTCAGCGACATAATGTATTATTGAAAAAGGAGGAAATGTTGAAAACAAAGAACTTAGACGCCAAATCGGAATCACTCTGGAGCCAAAATATTATATTCGTTGAAATAACAGCTTTACAAATTTTATATACAAGCAGACTCAATAAAAACATACGTACTTATTGTCTATTCTATTATTTGGTGACAATAGTGCAGGACAAAAAAGCCGCCCTGCTACCTGCTAATAAGGCGAGCATTTATAAGAATTATAAGTTATAAATTATAACTATAACAGAGATTGCCTTTCAACTGGACTGCTACAAAGTTACAAAATTTGAGCTTCATCTAGTGACAATTAGAACTATTTAACAAGGGCTCACGATTCGACTACGACGTCACGGTCATTTCCCGCGGCACTATATAAGGTTCAAAATCGCATGATAAAATGGTCAAAATAGCGTTTTTTTCCATTTTTTGAGGTTAATTTCGCTTCAATCAAAAAACTTTTACAGTATTTCCCTAGATTTCAATGCATAATATCAGTACAAAAAAATATCTCATCGGAAAGCGAGTTGCTATCTTTCGGAAAAAAAATCGTCTGCGACGCTCTTTACGCCCGTGCTTGTGACTTATTGTCTCCGGTCCAGAGTTCGAACCCCCCACCGAAATGAATTCTTGGCTACGGCCCTGGCGATTGTTTGATATTCTTATCCAACCCCTTTTTTTATTTATTAAAAAAATACTATGGATAGACTAAATAGTAGTTATTTTCTTTCCAACCCAGTATTCGAGGAGCCTATCCTATCGCATCCTTATCCTATCGGATCCTTATCGGATTCCAACTTGAGGAAATCAGTGGAGCTATCTACACAAAATAATAATTAACAACTAAATAAGCACAAAAAATATGTATCTTATTGGATGCACCTAACTAGGCAAAGCCCGTATTAAGGTAGATCATAAATTTATTGTGTAATGTAACAAAATCTTTGAAAATCCTTTAATTTTTGGTTCACACTATGCAGTACAACCAGTGATAATATTTTTCGCGCCATGTAATTTCTTATTCTCAATACAAAAGGGACAATAATATTTTGTGATCCATTCCATAGATGGCGTTGCTGTGCATAAAACCAAATAATCGCATTTTATGACTGAATCATTCACCAACAACTCATTATAATATCAACATGATCAATGATCATCTATCTCATCCATCCGTGACACCAATCTACTCCAAACACATGTGGGAGAAAGAGACAACTGTAACTTATTCCACACGACGTTAGTAGGTTCAGAATAACAATGATTTTACAGTATTCATATTAGCAACATCATTAACATATTAATCGTTAGAACATTTCGTCTCGGTCACGGGTATTGTTGAATTGGTTTGTTTTGTTGGGGGCAATGGCTAAATAAATGGCGTCATCTTCTCACTTGTACTGAAACAGATGTGAGAGTTTAAAACCTTTTGTTTTGTTTCCAACTCGACTCATTATTGGATGTCTGACTAATCTTTCGTTGTTAGTTCTGTTAATATCCTCTCCCTGTAAATACATCAGTAGCCGGGAGTTCAGGGATTGGATGATTAAACCTAATAAATTTATCATCTCCGCGGGAGATTGACGCGAAATTAAGTTTGTGAGATCAAGTTCAATAGACAATAACTGTCAAAATGCGTGTTCCACTTACGATACTTTTGTTGATATTTGGGAGTCCCATACCGGCATTATCTCTAGTCGACGATGTGATCGACATTTTAAAATTAACGAAAGATATCGGTGAAAGTATATTCGAGAACTGGGGTATCGTGGCTGAAATCAATGGACAGGATTTCAATTTGCCGCGTGAAAAGAAACTTTTGAATAAGTTTGCCGCCCTTGGGAGAGATATCAGCCGCCTTGAGATGGCGCAGATCTCCACCACGGTGTCCCTGTCGGCCCTGCTGCGGAACATCCCTGAAAGCACCAGGTTAGTATTTACTACTTTTTTTACGTTTAGATAGGGTTGCCAGATTTCTTGGAAGTCAAACCGGGACGACCGAAAAATTTCATGAGCGGGGGGGGGGGGGGGTGAACCAATGCAGGATTTTCATTTTTTTAGGTATAGGCACAAAATTTTTGCGCCCACCCCCCCATAAAAATTTATATCTTATAAAAAACGCATCAATAAGTTAGCGCCGCAGGCGAATTTTTTTAGATAAATGGAGACTGGTTGTTTTTTTATAGTAGGTAAATCAAATGCGTAACATTATTATTGTTTTTTACATTATTTTGTACATAAATTGTCAAAATTACCACAAATGATTGTAATCCTAAAAATATACCGACTATTCCAAAAACCGGGACATTTAGGCGTCCCGAGAGGTTTGTTCGGGACACCGGGACACGAGGCACAAAACCGGTGACAGTCCCGGTAAACCGGGACGTCTGGCAACCCTACGTTTAGATGTTTGTAAATACCTATGTAGTTACTAGGGCGTGGGAGCCGGTTAATGTTAGCCGAGGGAGTCCCCTAACTTTAGGGATTTTGTATTCATCCCAACGCAACGCAACGTATACAAAACAATGTATAATAGTATTTGTTTTGTTGGGCGTTTTTTGTCAATTTTCACACAGATAGTGAATTAAAACAAAGTTTTACGTATAAATAAAATGAAAGTGAACAAGTTGAGATGGTTGGGTCATGTGGAGAGAATGAACGATGAAAGAATAACGAAGAAAATTTACCTGGGTGAAAGAGGATGTGTAAGGAAACGCGGCCGTCCAAGAACCACATGGCTGGACCATGTTGACCAGATACTCAAGGACGGACGTGTTTTGAGTAAAAGTAACCGGAGAGTATGTATGAGGAATTGCATGAATGTGACGGAAGCCCGAAGTGTGTGTCAGGATAGGAAAGTCTGGCGATCCGTTCTCTCTGCCTACCCCGCAAGGGAGGTGGCGTGAGGGTATAGTATAGTATAGTAGTTTACGTATAAATTGTAATATTATGTAGATAGGTATTTATTTTTACTGTGTATTGCTGAAACAGCTGAAAAAATATTGGAAATCATAATGCATCATACCCACTTCCATATTTTATTTATTTGTTTTTGTAACGAATTATTCTTGCAATAAAAACACAAAACATAACGAGTAAAAAAATAAAAAAATTAAAAATATGTTATTTTATACTATTTCCAAACCGCATCGGTACATTACATTTCCCTTCATTTCTCCCACGTTTATTCTCCACCGCTTGGTCTACGAGTATATATCTAGAAATGTAGACTGGGAATCCCCTATTGTATAAACACAAATAATATAAAACGCAGGTTGGTACACCTATATAACTTTATAAGTCTGTAGTAGAAAATAGTCGAGTAGTGGTCTCAAAGACTTATGAGTCATGACCTGAAGCTAACTCCCCGATTATATTTTGTATCTCTTGATTCCAGATTGGAGCTCCGCCTCCACGAGCTGTCTGACTTGGTGACTCGCGTGAGTGTCTCCGAGGCCGGCATGAGACAATACGCGGAGGACCCTGACGCCGTGGAGCGACTGACTCTAGAGAACTTCGCCCAGTGGTGCGTCTCCCACGAGCCTGGTGCTATACCTGGACTACTGGAGAGGATCCATGCCCTAGTGGCACCGGATCCTTCTAGTTTTGGTCTGCTCGATAGAGGAGTCATGGACTTGATTGTGAAAACATTGAAGGAGGTGAGTTTTTTCATTTATGTCAATTGCGTCCTATCAAGCTGCATCCCTTGGGAGGTTAACAAAGAGAACATAATGATTGGACAGACGATATTGTAATTTGTAATGGAATAATGGAGCTCTGCTTCATAAATGACTACAGTGCATGTACACCTAAGTTTTGTACATGTACTACTCGTTTTGTGTACCTAGAACTTTATTACTATCGACATATATAATAGACAAGCCCTCCCGGATGGGCGGAATATTGTTTTTAATAGTCACCTACGTATTGACGTATTGATTGCAATATAACTAACAAAAATAATAATATTGTTTATCGTTTATTGTTCTTCTTCCTCCCTAGGCCCTGATTCGGGCACTTGGACACGTCAATTTGTTAAAATACATACACAATAAAAGAAACAGAATGGTAACGCATTTTGTTGCCTGCTCCGTCGTATTATGCGTACACATTATTATATACCTATTATCTACCTAGACCAGTATATTGCAAGTCCAGAATAACACAGTATTGCATTTAGTTGTAGGTAGATAGGTAGGTACTCTGTGCTTTAATTAATTGTTTTTGAACTTCAGTTGAACCCGCTTGGTGCGAATCGCACTGGGGGCATCTAGTACGTACTACTACATGTATATTGCCGTAATATTTTATAGTATAGAAACATTTAATCGTATCACTCACCAGCTATAGGTATTATGTATTTATTTACTTCATGAATCATGTCTTTGTAATAAATATTATATACCAAACAGTAAGTAAATAGTGCAATGTAAGTACTAAGTAGGTACCTAATGGTGTTTAGTGATTGTGGAGAGGTCTAATTCCTCATTTCCTGATCACAGTAAAGTATTATTAATATTATTTTCATAGGGTATTTAATTGATGCAATATTATAGGGAGGGGTGGGATTCAGTAATTTCTATAAAATGTCGTCAAAACACATTAACCACATTAAAATTACTAAATTGTTGTAAAATAATGCAGCTTGCAGTATTTTACATATGTATACTAGTAATCATAATAATATATAGAGTGATAATCTCAAGGTTTTTTACCGTCCACATAAATGACTTTAGACTACGCGATTAGTGTTCTAGGATTGGCACCCTCATCATCAGATTGTGAATAAAGACTTTATGAGGGTGCAAGTATATACTCGAACAATGGTCGCGTAATTTAAAGTCATTATTATGGATTTTAAACTAATAATTTGTAGTCTTTCATTTTACCTTCATATATAGATTGACTGAAAAATGACTGGTATGAATGTTTGGAACCGCTCTATGCATATTAATTTACTGCATATACTCCTACTATAATGTGTAATTTTATAATTGTCTTGGTTTAATTTCCGCCTGCTCGACTAATACTGACCATGACCCTTTCTATACTGCACGCCTCATGTTTTTATTTTGCACAAATTTGTTTACAATGGTGGTCAAAGATCTGTAGATAATAGTTTCTAAAATGGAATGAGAATAATTTAGGAATATGTACTTCTATAATCTGTGAGAAAGTTGGGAGGCATTCAGGTACATCTGGACAGGTAAATTATGGAATGAAAATACTTTTCAAATATGTATGTATGGGTAAATTAATAGAAAACTAACCTTACATACCTTACAGATTTACCTACTAGGTATCTCAATTCTTTTTAACTTTTGTTTTCCACAAATTCATGTAGGTTGCGTTATTTTTACGAATTCGTATTCGTAAATTTCCTCGAATTAATACGAAGTTTAATTTAACGTTAGTTGATAATATTAAAACAATATATACATATAGTGTAGGTATATCTATCTAACTATAAGAATTAGTAAAATTTTAATTAATTAATAATTCAGTACATTATTTAATTATTATATGGAAGTGACGCACTACAGATGTCTGTTGAATTGACTCTTACTAAACAACATTGTTCCCAGAATTCTGTGAAAATATTTTTATAGTCCGAGAGCCCGCTGCTTAATTTATGACGTATCTGTTTTTTGATCGAAATGTGGTACAAACGATAGCTTACCAATAGGGTATTACATCGCACTAGGGTTGCCTATCAAAATATTGCCGCAACCCCCCCTGCCCCCCCCGAAAAGGTCCCTTTTCGCGGTTTTTCGCATTTTATAGGAATATGGTAAGAGATAGGATAAAGTAGTCAATGACAAAAATAATCCTTGATAAATTCTCTACAAAAAACATTAAGTCAATTTTTTATAGGACTAGTAGTTTACCCGTAATGGCCGGTCAAAAAACAGGATATTTTTTGAAAAAATAAAAAAAAAAGTTTGATTTTTTTTCTTTCACATTCTTCCACCCATTATTACTAACATTTTATGGAAAAAAAAATTTGGCCTGCGGCGCTATGTCACTGGTTATTTTATGAAAAACTAAATTTTAAGAATTTTCGCCACTTAGTTATATTGTAATAACTCTGAAATTATTAGATGTATGAACATAAGTTTAGCTCGTTTTATAGCTAAGACTATGGTAATTAATTCGTTCTCTGACTATTTTCCTGTAGCTCTTATCAATTTTCAACCAATTTAGTTTAAATACATTTTTTTTGTATTTTAAATGAATTTCGGTTTTGGACCGGCCATTGCGGGTAAACTGCTAGTTCTACGAAAAAAATGACTTGACATTTTTTGTAGAGAATTCAGCAAGGATTATTTTTGTCATTGACTACTTCCTTCTATCTCTTACCATATTCCTATAAAATGCGAAAAACTGCGAAGAGGGACCTTTTCGGGGGGGGGCAGGGGGGGTTGCGGCAGGATTTTGATAGGCAACCCTAGTGCGATGTAATACCCTATTGGTAAGCTATCATTTATACCACATTTCGATCAAAAAACTGATACGTCATAAATTAAGCAGCGGGCTCTTGGACTATTATTGTTATTTCACACATCGTCGCATGCGAACAAAATAATATCTATCCATACTATACCCTCACGCCACAACCCTTGCGGGGTAGGCAGAGAGAACAGAGCGCCAGACACACTCCTAGCCTCCGTCACATTCATCCATGCAGTCATACACGCTCTCCGATTCCTTTTACTCAAAACGTGTCCATCCTTGAGGATCTGGTCGACATGGTCGGACCAGGCAAGTCCCGGGCGGCCGCGCATCCTCACTCCTCTTCGCTCACTCAAAATAAATATATATTTTTTGTCATCCTGTCATCTTTCGTTCTCTCAACATGCCCTGTACATCTTAGTTTATTCACTTTCATTCTTGTCACAACACAAGTCTTGCAGTCAATATACTTAACCATTATACGTTTTTTATGGAATTGAACTTGTTTGCACTGTGATATCTAGTCAAAAAATCAATCGAGCATTATTCTCATGCTGATGTATTCAGATGTGCCCCTGCCTCTAGGAGTGATATACACTATACAATACAAAGAAAACATTGAAAATATTTCAATCAATCGACAATTTATAGAAATCATTAATTGGTCCGTAGCTATCCACTCTGTCAGAATTCCATTGGGTACTTCTAGCCTAACCTGTATTTTTTGTAGGTATCAAAATAACTCTTGGATTTGTCATGAAGTAGGTAGTATAATGTTATGATAACTTGGTCATTTTTTGTAATCGTTGATATAATTACAAGTACATGCATGGTTATTGAGTCGTGAATTTCTTGATAAATGTGCGGTGGCTGTCTGATGATTCATGATTCACTACTTTGACTCGCAGCCGGAGGCATCAATAGTAACAATTCTAACAAATAATGACCCACAATCATTTCTTCACTCTCTACTCTACTATAGTGCTCTCTATCTACAAAAAATACTACCACATACCTATATGGTTGTTTGATTTTATAGGATTTCTTCTCCATTCTTCTCGGGTTTACCGTGTGCAGGTTGTCGAGCTTTAGTTCTTCAGGCATCTTCAGGACTAAAGTTGTAGTGATAATGGCCTCAGCAAGTAGGCCGAAAGCTCGACAACATCGACAACCTACACACGGTACACCCGAGAAGAATGGAGAAGAGATTAACGGATGAAAATTTACAAAGCTATCTTTATAGGATTTGCCTGTCATACTTCTTCTTATGTGGTTGGCTATTCAGCCATCATAATTGTTTTCGCCAAGAAACTGTGTGATCTTTTCGTCTTTCCATTCTCCATTGCAGTAGTGTCTTAAACTCATAACTTCAACATAGCAGTATTAAGTAGCTACAGCAAAAGAATTCAAACATTATGATTACAAATTGATTCCATAATTGGTCTATCGTACGGAGCTACAAGATATGGTCATATGGAACATTCAACGGGAGCTGAATCCCCAACCTACAGAGACCCATGGAAAGTCTGGGTAACGATAATTATTGATAGATCCTCGTAGGTAATGATCAATGTTTCAGGCTTGTCACCGAAAAAAAAATACATTCGAACAAACACTCGAATAGTCTGGAAAGTTCCACCAAGTCAACAAACAAGATTGTGAACACCCTGGCCTTTACATAACAGTATCTAAGTACCTATATTTTGTACTTACAATAACAACGAAACTATGATTTATTTTTTTACATTACAATTTACGATAGTTGTCCATCATTTTATTATCTAGAAATATTTACACTGTCCAAATATTATTTTCATCTTAGTATTTCGTGAGTCGTCGACCAGACTGAGTGTCTCCTGGGAAACCAGTTTATTTATACACTCCTAAGTCCTAATCATATCTCCATACGTACCTTACACATTGGATTGTATTGAAATGCATCACCTGATATCAAAATTACTATAACCCTTGTGCATTGTATTGCGTGTGGAGAGACACCTGTCCGTTTGTTTTGTTATTGCATTGCTGGGTTCCCCCTACCTTTATGTACTTAGGCAACACTCCATTGTACAACGAGCAAGCTATTTATTATCCAGCCAGTATGTAAACACCTGTGCTGGGAGGAGGTCGTGTAGTTGGTAGTGTATTTACAGTGAAGTTCTTTGTTTCATGATTACAAATCACATTTTATTACACGACTTTTCAATCATTTCGCGTCGCGAAAGTCGCCACCTTGTAAGGTGATGTTGCTACGTGAAACTCCTTGAACTGTGTGTCAATTAGATATTATTAGTATTACACTGATTGATATAAGTAGTTAATATACGTCGTGTTCATAATAATATCATTGTGAATTCTTTCCTTATAAAACAGTGTCACTTACAGAGCTCGTGTTGAAGAAATTCTTCATAATATTGTCTGTTATCTGTTTCAACAGTAAATAATCATTGTTTCAGTGCGTCTCTCAGTGTAGGTAGATTGGGTAGATTGTCAGCGGATATAGAGTGAGTGGAAGTCAGTCAATACTCATTACTGGAGATACAATTGTCAACACAGTGTGTAGTGATTATTATATTATCCAATTTATTTGACAAATAAACACCAGCCCTATACATACGACACTCAACATAATTCGTCATAGTATTGTACAGTTACTTGGAGTGATATGTAGTGTAGTTAAGTATGTACTACCTATACGACATTTGACCTGCCCGTGTTTGTGTTTTAAGTTTTATTGAAATTTCATATCAGTCAGTGCTTGTGGAGTGAGTGAACATAATTCAAACAAATATGAAGACTATAATATTTGCGGTAGTGTGCGTCACTGCCTTCCTGAAAGTCGATGGTAGGATAGAAAACACTGCCCCCAAGACAGGACTTACAGATGTCTGCCAGATGAGATACAAGTTGATGCAACTAGATCTGGACATGTGGGAGAAGGTGGAAGATCCTCGCTGGATGGAGGTCACAGATGGGAAAGGCGTGGGACCCGATGTGGAGCTCGCCAAAGTGTTCCTGGCTTTCGCCGAAAGAGTAGAGACTACGATGCCTCTCTACAAGATTCAAAACTTGTTGTCTTCTTACGAATCGTGGCTGTGGCGAAAGATTCAGGCCGAAAGCCAGACGGTGGATGAACGGTTCGAAAAGTTCAGGAGATTCCTCCACAAGCAGGTGCCGGAGAAGCGTGTGGCGAGTCATCACGCCTGGGAGAACATTGCAGACGGCGTCCTGCATGGAGCCAACTCCACCAGTGTGCCAGATGCCTTGGAGAAGATTAATTCGTTGGTCCAACATACCAACCTCTACAATCAAGTCATTAAGGTATACCATCTCACAAGTATAAAAAATGGGGAAATTTGTGGGAAATCCTAGGACAAATTACTGAAATAACTTTAAGGATTAGCAGCAACTATTATACCTACATAATATCTTCAGGTACATAGGATAATACGATGGCTATTGTAGGTCTTCTATAGTTTATTATTTCTAATTTAACCCTCTAAATAGAGGATAAAATATATCCTTCTAAATTTCGGTTGTTTGGTAAAAGATAAATGGAAATTCCAAACAGCTGATTGTGAAACAATCGTGTATAGGTGAATCGTTTCTGTAATCAGTAATCACTAATCTCTATACAAATACATATTCCTGTAAGGAACATTGAAGGGTTTGGTAGACTGCATGTACCCTCTGAAAGATTCAGATTTATTTTGTACTCACGTATCAAGCATGCGCTGCTGTAACATGATTGTAAACAAATTACAATAACCAGAAAATAACAGTCTAGAATTCTAGACACATGCACTGTACGTACATTCAGAGGTTACAGACCTGGAGGCTGGAGGTCGCTGATCTGGCTGTCCTTTTAAGAAGCGCAATGCCAAAATTATCAGACAGGTGTCCGTTAATTAATGAGAAGAGGGGGACACCAATATCTGAATCTTAACTTAAGGAAAACCTACCTATTAGTAAACCTGTCAGCACCGTGTTGAGATTTCTGCTGAGCTCTTATGGGTTTTTGTTCGCTCACGGTTATCAATGTAATGCTTTGAGATTTTCTCTTTTAGTTTGGTACACCTTGTTTCCTCATTGTCTGTGTCCCCAACTCCACTAGTCCCCAGTGAAGGAGTCATAAAAGAATAAAAAAAAGGAGTGGGTTTGTTAGTTCTGCAACCCGGGGGATCCCCGTGTGAAATTGTCCAATGTTGTCCTATAGGTAGAGACTGGAAAATTTCGTGATCGCGATAAAACGAATTTGTTCGCGAATCTAGTGCTTTTTACGCAAATAACGCGAATTTCGTCTTTTTTACACATATAATGCAATTTTTTGCATATTTGACGCGAATTTCGACCTTTATTTTGGAAAACATCATAATTGAAACACTATGAAAAGGAATGTGGCTTTGAAAGTACGAAGAACCACACTGAAAAAATCTTGCAAAGAGGCGTTTTTTGTTTTTCTCAAAATATTTTTATTTTATTATTATTTTCGAGATTTTTGTAAGTATGAAATATTTGTTCACTATCAATAAATTTTTATTTTCTTGTATTAAAAGATGAAAAATTGACCACTTCAATGATAAAAATGTATGTAAAATAACATCACATTTTGCCAAAATTGTGAAAAATAACACCCCTTTTTGCAAAAAATAACACCCCATTTCTCGAAAAACGACACCGAATTTTCCAGTCCCTACCTATAGGTTAAGCTTTAGTCCGTAGTAATACATTAAACTACTGTAAGACTAGTCTCTAAGTCTGTAAATGTAGTAATGTGTGGATCCTAGCACTCCTAGCAGTGAGAGTCTCCTCCATGGGACATTGAGGGTGTTCAGAGTTGTTAGGAGGGGTTTGTTGAGTTGATTGGAGCTCTTCCGGTAAACCTTAAGCCCTCCCGTGGAAAAAAAAACTTTTTGTGCGTAAAGACTGGATGACATCAGGGGTGGAGATGGGTTTACCCTTAATGACATTTACATGACCTCTCTGAGTTCTCGCGAGGAACATGGAGAATAGGTAGTAACCAGTAGTAGTATATACTTCTCGGTATATCTACTGACGTATTCGGTAGAGGAATTATCTATTACCTTCCTGTGTTCTGCTGATAATACCGGCAAGACATTCCTTCCTGTGGTGAGGTTATCTGTCATGACTGTAATGGCATACAATACAAGTTGGTATGCCGTTCTGTTATCTAATGAGAGGAAATGGGAAACCTCAATATCTGTAGGTAGTAGGCATTTCATCTTCCCGCAATACGTAAGTCGGAATTTGAACTTTATGGTTTGCGGTGACGGTGAGTGGTGACATATCTTACCAAGAATACCAAGGAATCCAAGGATCCATTATACCTATTATTTATCGAGGTATAGTCCTGTCACATAGATAGATAGGTACTGGAAAAATCGGTGTTATTTTTCGGGAAATGTGGTGTTATTTTTTGCAAAAAGGGGTGTTATTATTCATACATTTACGTGGTCAATTTTGCATCTTTTAATACAAAAGTATAAAGGTTTTTTTAATCGTGAACGATATTTTATACAATAAACAATAAAATAAAATTGGCGAAAAACAAAAAAATGCCTCTTTGTAAGGTTTTTTCAGTGTGGTTTTTCTTACTTTCAAAGCCACATTGCTTTTGATTACGTGTTCATTACGATGTTTTCCAAAATATAGGTCGAAATTCGCGTCAAACATGCAAAAATTCGCGTTATTCCTATAGAAGAGAGTTAAAATTCGCGTTATTACGTGTAAAAAACACGTAATTCGCGTAAAAAGCACAAAATTCGCGAATATATTCGTTTTATCGCGATCGCGAAATTTTCCTATCTCTGCCTGTTATTTATCAATGTATAGTCCTGTGCTATAGATATACAATACCTAATCCTATGACCTAATCCTAAGAATATGTACAGACGCCTTATTTTAGATTAAGTTAGTTCCTATGGTTAGTTCGCATTTAATTAGTTACAGAATCGACCTCATGTACGATTTTCTAAACAAAAAAGTTTTTAGTCGACTTTTGAATTCAACAATTCAATCAATTACCTACTTATTCCTTGTATTTGGAGGAAGCTCATTTTAGGCAGAAAGCCGCCCCTCTGAGCGAAAAGCTCCTAGCAGATGTTTTGTTAATGTTAGGTTTTACCAACATGTTGCCAACAATATCCGTAGGTACTCGGTCTGAGCTTGTTTTGCCTTTGATTTTGTAACTAGGGGTGGCAGAGTTCAGAAGCAATGCTTGTAATACGAATTTCTCTTCACACCCCAAGGGTCTTGTGTCGTGGGGCATGTGTGGTATCGTATGAAAGGGCGCTAGAAAAGAAATCCAGATCGTAAATCAGATTTCGTCCAGTTCAAGCCTTGGAATACACCAAGCGATCGAGAGGATCCAGTCACCGCATCCCGTCGTGTCTGGTATCTCACAAAAGTGCTTCACGAGTAGAAATCATATTTTTTTTACAAATTTGGATTCTGCCAATTCTTGGTTGGAGGCGCCATTGGAATGAAGCTATCCAAGCGCCTCGGAAGGGCGTGTTTGGTATCGTTTGGAAAACTGCGAATAACAGTTCTGGGATGTGAAGTCATAAAATCTTGTTTATAGAAAAATACTTTATACGATTACTTACTACGAGTACATCATTGTTTACAATCAGTGACTCATCATTTTTCTATCTTTACCATGTCTCCCAGCGAACCCTTTAACTGATAATTGTGTTTGTTGTCCAGGAATCTCAAGAGCAGCTCTGCTCCTTGCAGCAGTCTCCCCACCAGCTGATCTACAACATGTACAACACAATCACTCTCACGGAAATCAAGGGCTACACTATGATGCAGTTCTCCTGGATGTTACTCAGGCTCTATGGGAAGGGTTAGTTTCATTACTTTACTTTCTATTACCTACAATGCTTGAGCCACATAATCTAAGGCTTGAGCAAAAAATCTTCAGTTTGCTTCGAGAGAAGAGTGGGATATGATTGATGAACAACCTTCCTAACTTACGAACGCTGTTTTTATTTCAACTTTCGGCCATGGTTCCAAGTAAGCGCAAAATACACGAGAGTAAGTTCTGCACGTCTGTCGATCTCTCCCAGTACAACCTCTGCCGTTAACGGCTCCAATGAGTGCACATTTTGGCAGGTGCATCGTTAGTAGAGGGGCCATGTTAAATTGCCCATACCCCGACTAAGAGTTGCATTGAAGCCGATAACGACAGAGATTATTATGGGAGAGCTCCAAACTGCAGATCTTGCTTGAGTGTATTTCGTGCTTACTTGCAAGCACGACCGGAGTTTGAAAGAAAAACAGCCCTCATAAATCGAACTTTTGTATGTCGAGCTTATCCAGAATTTTTGTTGTTGGCTTCTGATGTTTTGTGCAGCCAAGTGGTAGGATTTCCATATCACAGAGTATAGTAGACTAAGATCTACAGATTAATTTATTGATTTCTTCCAACAGGAAATTTCACCCTGGAGTCTGACTTGATGAGGCAGAGATTCCAGCAACGTTCAGCCATGGCCCTAGCCTCAGTGAGGGCAGCTCTAGATGGAGCCAGCAGGGAGATTTGGAGGTGTGATCCCAGCTATCATGAAGAAGGTAAGTTTAAAAAATAGATCGGAAAACTTGTACATAAACATATGCAGTATTGTAAGAAGCATTATAAATTGAGATATTTTAGGCCCCGTGTATCTGAGCTTAATCCTTTAATATCCATGATATCTGGATAGGTGAATGCTTCGCAGTGTTAGGCTGATGAGTTTATATGTCAATCATGAATGATAATCAGAGCTGGGCAGAAAAGCCTTAATCCGTTAATCGTTAATTAACGAAGTTAACATTTTGGTTAACGATTTAACGCTTTTCTCACCTCCAAAAATTGTTAACGAATTATTTAACTTCCGTTACATTTTACTTCCGTTAATTAAGTAGGTTAATATTTGATTGTTTGCTTATAGACATCATCCATTGGAGGCGTTGGCATTAGATAATCCAAGGGTTGTATGGGGTTATGTCTGGTAACGTATGTGGGTTGGGAGTTGAAAAAGAAATTTCACTTTGTTGGGATACATCGTGATAGTGTAAATGTGATAGTAGTTATACTTATGTAGATCTATTTCATGCCATTTAACCTCGATTTTTTACATTAACGCTTAACGGATTAACGTTAAATTTTCCGTTACATTTTCAAAATGTAACGCCTTAACGATTAACGAAGTTAACTTTTTAGTTAACGGATTATCTTATCGATTAACGAAGTTTTAACTTTTTGATTAACGGTACCCACCTCTGATGATAATATGTAGGTAGACTCTTCTGGCTGATAATACTGAGGAGTGAGTTGGCAAGTCCTGACTCATCATAGTAGTTCTATTCACGTATTGTATAACAAAGCAAGAAATCTCGCAACTTTACAACAATTCAAAGTTATTAAACAAAGCACCACACAATATATTTATCTGCTTCTACATAATGTATTAATGAATAATGCTCACAACACAATATTGTATGTGCCGTGTGCGTCATGTTCTAGGAATTTGCTGTATTTCCACTAATTATTTAGTTTACTTTATATTATAATTAGGTATAACTACACTATAGTAGCTCCCAGTGTAATTCGCACAACTGGGAATTTGTCTACAAATAATGAAAGATATGGTCGGTACTGTCGGTAGTCAGGTTGGTAACGCGCTCGACTCTTAATCCGTTGGGCGCAGGTTCGATCCCCGATATTCCACATCGTGATGAGCGTGAAGTATACATTTCTGCAAAGCTGTATTTGGATTTATTTCGACAAACCCAGATTAATTAAAAAAAAAAGAAAGAGATTGTATGTATAACTAGCTGTACCCTCCGAGTCTTGCTACGCCTCAACTATAAGTTCGACACTAATGTCGATTTTTGTGTGTCACTCTTTTTTTTAAAGCATCTAGGCTTGCACAGACAAACCCAAATACTTTCCTGCACACTTTGCACTAGGCTAAAAGCCATGTACCCTCCCTACCACCTGCACCCCCTGTCTCCCCCTACCTCGCCTCCCCCTGACAACGTCCGTACTCCGTCTCAAAAAACGAAAAACGGCGAAGCCGTGAGAAAATATTAATCAGTTGTGTCCTGGAATTAAGTAACGACTAATGCGAGGGAGATGAGAAGAGGAAATGTGCGAATGTTTTGATTATTATTTTGTCGGTTAGTTCTCTTTGTTCCTAAGTAGATTTTATTTGCCCTAGTAGGTATAATAGTACTTACTAAGGTACTGTATTTGTTTTGTTTGCCGTGAAAATGTTGCAAGTATATTAATACATAAGATAATGTTGCATGTTCTCTTGTTGCAAGTTATGTTATGTTGTGAATTATTGGAATTATTCCATTGTGTAAGTCGATATGTTGTAATAATACATAATTAGGTATTGTAATGTTTAAAACATTGATTTTATTGATGAGCTGATGTATAATTAATAGTTATCTTTCCCGATCGCTGGTTAACTCCATTCATTTGTCTATCGCTGGTCATTTTATATTATTCTTCGATCGTCCTTTTCATTGGGTATAATATCTATCTATAGTCTCGAATAATTATTCCCTCTCACTACTTCTGTTCTTAAGTATTTTTTTGTCGCGATCGATTTTTATTTCGTTTTGTTAAAAGTAGAGTTGAGCCAATCACATGTCAGAAGATCTAGCTCGAAGATGAGCAATCTACGAGTATATTAATCACTGATCCCTTAATGGACAGTGCAATATATTACGGGAACTGTGGATATTATTTTTATATTATAGGTAGCTCAGTAGCTGTAGGCCTGTACTGTATAAGTGTATACCTAATATTAATTTGGTGTCGAATGCATAGGGAGAGAGGACCAGAGGTCTAACGAGTGCAGCACTCGGTACAAGGGAAGGCATTGTCCTATGATTGATGATCAATCAGTTCAGAATAAAATGCAGTGAGGTGTGCATACAATCCATATAGTAATATCATATCCTGTACAGTGTGCACACAGCACAGTATAGTTCGTACCTAATAGTAGATTATCCGATACGGGTCTGGTGCAAGGTATCTCCAGTAGATCGTCATCTGAGAATAACATGGTTCTGCTAACCTAAGTTCCTAACCATTAGCTGTTGAAGGTTTTCACGATGGTCCATGATATGTAGAGTTTCGCGGGTTCTATCGTGCGTGGGAACGAGATGTTGTGACGTTTTGGCGAACTTACTGCCGCCTTGGTCACGGACGGATTTCGGCCTGTGGTACTTGTCGGCCATTTACACCTACCATTCGGCCAGTTCTTAGGCCAATTGGTCATGTCGGGTATTTGTCTCTGTCGGCATTCGGCCATTTGTTTGGATTCGTACCTATGGATGGTATGTAGGCATATAATATGTAGCTGTATGGTAGCTAGGTATGTTATTGTATAGTTATATTATGACTTTATGAGTAGAGTATATATTCATTACCTAAGTGTATAATGGATAGTGCACACGACAACAATAGTACAAGTGAACATAGAATTAAATAGTTCTGCAGTGTTTATCAGCTGTTAGATAATATCACGGAGAGTGGTGTGAGTATATACTCCATACATTCCATATACACTCTACACATAAACTAAACATACCTAACAACTTGCCACAATAACCTTCAACCTCTAATCGTCTGCAAAGAGATTCAAGGTTTCCATTATCAGTGGCGGTTCCAGGATTTTATCCAGGGGTGGCACAAGGGGTGAACCTCAGACTTAGATGTATGGTGTGTCGTGAATAATTTTGCGCAATTACGTATGATAAGTGTCGAATTTGCCGCGCATAGAAGTGCTGAACTTTAAAGCTTCCCCTTAGCCTCCAAGAATGATTTTGACTTGAGTTGCGTTCGATTAGCGTCGCAGGCGATATTTTCTCATATAAAAGGTAGCTAGTTTCCTTATAAAAATAGTATTCATAAAAAAATACGTATACCAATACCTTTTTTACGAAATGATTGTGATAGTCTAGGTTTTATAAGAAATGTAAAAAAATCATATAATAATATGCAATTACAATTAATAATTTTCATGACTTCAGAATCTACTATGAATCTGTTAGGATTCTAATAAGATGCCCTCCTATATTATTTGTCTAGTCTCATACGTCTTATGAAGTCCAGTAGGTACTCGGAGGGCGTCTAGGGTGGGGTGGGAGATAATACCGCCTCTATCTGGTGCTAGCCCAAAGTTTTTTTTCTTTGGAGCAGCTCTTTTTCCCCTTTTAAGAAATATCTTTTTTTTCTATAATGCTAATAGAATGAATGCAGCAACAGATCAAAGTTTCACATCTTGCGATCGTGCCGTGTATTTTACAAATTGATGACAGGAGACCATCGTTGGCCATTTCAATCAGAGAGACCGCCTCCGGGGATCAAAGCATCGCGTCGTGTATTTCACTGAAGAGGCTAGAGGTCATTTTGCTAGTCCCTGGAGGTGCGTCTCATGTGACCCGCCTATCTACACCTTAACTCTTCATTCATAGCATCCATGTTATTGCCATGTTATTTATAACTGCATTATTTCATTACAGGTGAGACTTTTGTGGCCCTAACCCGCCTCCTCCAAGGCTACATTGAGAATGAGGTGGACATGAATACAGACGTGACTTGCAGAGAGAACTGTGCATATTACAGCTATGCTAAGAACCACGGCTGCTATAAGGACCAATACTGCTCCAGGCAACCTGCCTGCACTGGCAAGATATTGAACTGTCGCTACATTGATTCTGATATGTGGATTTGTCCAGGTGTAAGTATATATCAATCTCAACAGATATATGTTCAGCAAAGGATGGACTTTCCATCAGACTTACGACTGATGGATAGCTGGTGCAATGGGATCACTTTAAAGTCACATTCACCCAATCCAGTCCATCCATCTGCTGTGCCTGGGAATCGAACCCAGATCTCCAGCCTAACATACCGGTATCCGCTGCGTCATGACTGTGAGACTAATATTTTCAAACATGTATATAAGAATGAGTGGCCTTGAAAAAGTCTTATTGGATAGATCGTCGAGAAGAATGTGTGGGAAAACATTGGGTGTTCAGATAAGGAATGAGGTTATTAGAGAGATATTGTGACTAGAATGAAAATGAATTAATTTAGATGTACCTACAGGCAGAGGGCATGTTGGGAGAATGAATGAGAACAGGGTATCTGAAAAGATATACCTAGGGTGAAAAGTTGTGAAGAAATGAGTAAAAGGAATCGGAGAGGTTGTATTTTATCTCTATGATAGATATGTGATCGAAAGTTTTGTATTTTTGTTTGTAAAATATACAAATATTGATAATGCACTGGACAATTTTAACAGCTCTTATATTAACGGAGTATAGATAGAGTAGAATCCTGGAGTTATCATTTATCTCGATTGTCTTTGTTGATTTGCAGGAGCGTGCTGGTGGCAGACGCTACGAGTGGATTGAATATGAGAATGGAAGGATTCTGGGAGAAAAGGGGGTCTGCAGACGAGGATCCACCAAGGTAATTCATCATTCGAGTTGTCTAATCATATGTGTGTTCTCTAAAGAGTTGAATATGATAATGTATAAGAAATATTAATTACTAGCTGAGTTACCCGTGCTTCGCCACGGCAAATTTAGATGCTGAAGTTGATCGACGGTATGATCCAACCACATCCATCTGTTCATTCATTTTGACAACTTTCTAGAAGGTTGTGCAATGTTCTATTAATTTCCAAGACGTTCTAGAAGGTTCTACAAAGTTCATCCTTTTTCCACAATCTTCTAGAATGGTCTATGTACCTAATAATGGTATTTTTTTGTAAAGCGTCCTCGAGGTGCTCCCGCACATAAATAAATAAATCTTTGGCGCTATAAAAATATTCCAAATACATTATTAATTCTCTGAGCTCTTGGATTCCCCACACACATACATCCATTTTTATTAAATGTATAAGATATTCCGGTTGGTTAGAAGACCCTGCCTACAGAAATAAATCTGCCCGGAAGTTGGGGGGTGTCCTGGTTTGAAGAAGGAAGGAAGGTCCTTGGAAGAAATCTGGCAACCCTAGTTTTCTGTATCTGCGACGGATGATGCGAGGCCGAACGCAATAGTATACAGGCCCGGCTCAACTGACATTTGACGATGATGACGTCACCAAGATTGGGAGAAAATGTGTGGGAAAGAATATTCCGTAGCCCAAGTGTTTGTCACCGATATAAGGTGACGTCACTGATCAGGGTGGCAATGTTATTCGTAGGTCCCGGCCTGTATACTATCGTTGGCTTCGGTTGATGCAAGGCATTATTATGTAATGAAATCAAATAGTAGTGTGTAATATGGATTCTCTTTTTGTCATGAATTCTCATGTAATAATTGCCATGTTGTACTTGAGTTGTGGTATATGGTGTGTATTTAGGTTGACTCGTGGTGGCGCTGGTTGTTCTGGCACTGCTCGTATTGCATGTGTCTGTGTGACCAACACGACAGCAAGTCCGACAGACACTTCAGTCTCTGGGAGGCCTCGGCTAACGTTCACAACAACAAGTTAGTCACACCACAGTCCTACAGAATGTCTGCTTGTTTCTCTAACATTATATTATATTAATGTGTTATGTCACACCTCCAGTCTTGCCATTGCATTGCATCGCAGTATGATCTTACTATAACCTATACTAGCTATGTATGTATTTATGTAGCGTCTATGCAGTTATATTCAGGGCCGTCCCTACCTAATAGGCAAGTTAGGCAAAGCCTAAGGGCGGCACTCTTAAGGGGCGGCAAATTGAGGCGGCAATCTGAAATAATTCGAATGTTTCGCCTAAAAAAATTCGACTGCGGCGCTTTTTACTTCTTTCAATACCAAATCAACATTTAAATCTTAGTTGATCTGACTATACTATGTACTTCAAAACTGCCACCGAGCTTTTCTAGGTATCTATTAATTTACGCATATTTTTGGGGGCGGCATTTCCGTACTTGCCTAAGGGCGGCATTATATCTAGGGACGGCCCTGGTTATATTTGATGTGTTTTGTATTTTTTATTTTATAGGCAATTATGTTTTAATAATATCCTTATGTCTTGTACTTGTATTTAATTACTGTGTAGGATTTATATCATATACAGGGTGGGGAAGAAAAAAATGTGATTTTGAAAAGCCGTTACAAATAAGTTTTAATTACAAATTTGAAGGCCATTTTTTTTAACAACACTTCTAAAATATAACTCTCAAGTAGCGAAAAAATGTAACTACTTATGTCTTATTAACACCCAAGCAACACGAAACCAAGCTTGTTCGGGGGTAATTCTGTCGCGAAATGGATTACACGATGAAGAAGACATAAACAGTGACATTTGACAAGAACATTTTCTTGAACTTCATTATGACTTGACCACAATGACTCGAGATTCGGTATGAGACTTGAAGATAAGACTGTCATTTAATAAGCAGCCTTGGGTAATATTGTCTCTAATGCGGGGACTAATACCTATAATTTTGTTTTAAACATGGGATATAGTTTTGCACAATAATATTGCTAGAGTATTTAATATTAATATTAGCACGATGCATTGTGAATGTGTGTGTCACCTACGTGTATGTATGTGTGTGTTATGTGTACGTGTGTTACTAGGTGGACTCGTGGTGGCGCCTGGACCTGTACCACTGCTCCTACTGCCTGTGTCTCTGTGACGAGCCATCAGACATCAGCCACAGGCACTTCAGCATGAGACCTGCAGAGTCTAATCTCACTGAGAACAAGTCAGTATTATCATATAGAGATATATGCCATCAGGTGGAGGTATCATCTTCATAAGGTGTTGGCTCAGCTCACATATCATCTGTACGACATGTTCATATCATTGACGTGATTTGGCTGGAGTGAACTAGAGGAGTGGGTTAGGTACCTGCAAAAAATCTCTGAACAGCGATAAGCTCGCCCTCGTGAGCATTACAGCAGAGCCTCTATAATGCGAACACTAAAAATTTATACCCTGTTCAGATGTACGAAGAATTCGGATTATAGTATGTAGACATTTCGAAAGGCATTTTTTGAAATAAAACAAAAATATTTTACATTTTAATATATTTATTTAAGTATGTACTTATGTTAGATACAAGGCTATTAATCACACTTTTTTAAGGAATCCCAATATAGGGCGGACGAAAAAGCGATATGTGTATTTATACCTAAAAAGCACTGCGTGGCTCTGCGAGACAGAGACTGTGAGATTATCGAGGCTCTGCTGTACTTGTTATTATTATAACTGTATTATCTTACATGTTGCGCCTATGTAATGTTCACTTTCTATGAAGAGAGAATAGAAATTCGGATGACATCACCTCGAAACGGAGACAATTTTTGCTACAGTGGTAAACAAATATGTTGGTGGTGGATGGTACTGTAGTGGATGTGGTAAGGATTGTAGGGAGATTAATCAGATATAAGAGTATGTATGGGCTAAGCTATGTAGAATCTGCTACCTACTTACCCACTACATATAGCAACGTGTGTATGTGAAATTAATTATCCTTAAATACCTTGTGAAGACTGTAGTGGAATATTAGAGTTAGTCCCAATCAAAAACCAGTATGGTATGATTCCTCAACGTATCGGTCCGATACGGAGTTTAAGGGTCCAGTCAACCAGAAGAGATCTTTGAGATATAGAATGTTAAATATCGGAAATATATCTGGAAGGTACTTACAGCTTATAAATGATAAAGTCTTGCGAATATTTAAGTAGCGTTTAATGTTATATAAAAAGACACAATGATACAAGAAAAGTTAGAAGTTAAGAACGCGTGCTGAACCAACCAGAGACTCGACAAGAATGATTGATTTGTGCTGGTTGATCCGCGTGCGTAATGATATGCAATAATTAAGTTGACAATACTATAAAGGCGTCGCTAGACGGTCTGTTCTAAAGGCGACCGCCACAATCCCTCCCCTGCTAGAGTCTTGGTTACTGGTCAAAAGAAAAAAATTGTTGAACCATTTTGAAAAAGAACAAAGTAAGTGAAAGTAATCCTGACATGTTGAAAGAAAATTATCAATAATGTCAAAGAATTAATAATTGGGAGGTGAGCGAATGAAATTGTTGAAAATTACTGAAGTTAATAGTTGCACAAGTTGAGTTATGTGATGCAATGAATTGAAATTGGAAAAATGAATTAATGTTACTAAGTTGCATTGCATTGTAGTCTAATGTATGAAAAAAAAAGAAATAGGAAAATTGTTTGTTGCATGAGAAAGTTACACAAAAGTTGCAACAAAATAATGCAAAATTAATAAAATGATTTTTGGGAAAAGTGAATGATGTGTTTGACTTGAGTTTCCCACAATAAGTTTTCACAAAAAAAATTGTTTCCTAAAACATGAACAAATGCAATTATAGAAAAAAATGTACAAAATGATTGGTACTTATTGGCTAAAGTTTGTGTACAATGTGTAATAAAAGAATATAAATTGTTTGAGCGATTTGATAAACAATTTGCTTGAACTTACTTGACAAAAGATTAATTGTTTGTACAAGAAAAGTTATTGATTACAAGTGAGTTTGTAATAAGCTTGCAACGAGCAAATAGTGTATTGAAATATGAAATTGGTACATGTAAGTATTGATTTGAATAATGAATGAGCATTACCAATTGTGTATTACTTTACTAGTAATAAAAACAATTAAGCAAAAATAAATTCATGAGTTAATATAATGTAAATGTATGTGATTAGCAGGTACTATGTATGATAGTACAATGATATGCCAATACAAATAAAGTAAACATAAAAAGTTGTTTGTAAGAGGTAATTTGTAAATACCAATTAATTGAAAAAAAGTAAATAAAATGTGTGCATTTATGTGCACTCTTAAGATAATGAATAATTATAATTAACAATAAGAAAAATGAAATTATAAGTATTAAACTTGAGTTGTTTGCAAATTGAATGAAACATGATAATAGATCATTACAAATATACAAATATAATTATATATAATGAGGTATTTTAACATTGATGAGAGTAATCAATAAATTTGACTTTTCTTCCTCTTTGCGTGACATATTCCTTATTGGGACGTTGTTGATCCAGTGTGATATGTCGTTCGTTGGAAGTGAGGTCTTCATTTGAACTAGTTAAAGCATCATCGTTTAAATTATTCGTAGTGCCAGGCTCATTTAACGGTGAATCGTTACTTAGATTGTCTTCGGCTAAAAACAGAGCAGGTTTTAGTCTATTGATATGAAAGTTTTTCTGATTACCTTTAACTTCCAGTGTGTATGTAGAGTCTTGGCGTATGATTTCTGTAAATGTAGAAATTATGGATTAGCTGAGTTGTTCGGCGATACGCACAGTGAGTCGGCGTCCCGAAGTGCATACTTTGTAGTATGGTTGTGCCTGTAGGGATACAAAGTGGGTTATGTACCCTAAGGCTGTTGATGAATGATCTGGAGAGGTTTGTCACAGTGAGTCGGACCCCCAACCAGAGTTGATTGACCAATGATACACGTTGTGTTGTGTATTGTAATTTTGAATTTCACTCAGTGAGTCGGTGTAAATTCAATGCGTCAATATAGTTGCGTTGTACTCCTTGTGGATACATTATATTTAGATGTATTTCACAACGAAGTAATTTGAGTACCCAACTTTGATTTGCAAAGTTGGTAGGTACATAGTGTAGAAATAGAGAAGTGTTTGTTGTATTCTGAGTAGGTTTGATACATAGTTCCTACTGCAGTGTCGATATGATTTGAATGATGACATGACTTAAATAATACAAGTTGATATTGTAGGTAAGTCGATTGCTGGACAGAATATCCAAGATTGTTTGGTAATCTGTACAATGTTGCTGGTGAAAGTCACCGCTGAATAAAATGTGCAAAGACTTGAGTGGTGTCTTGCATTGATTGAAAATATTTACAAATGAGTTCACCCTTTGATGCAGTTGGGCAAAAATGTGCGCGGCGTGCGCTACATAGATAGTTTGAGTAGATAAGTATGTACATATATTTACATTGTGAGTTTAAGATTAACATTTTGGAAAAATACAATGCTTGTAATGAAAACTGATTTGAAGAAAGGTTTGATAGTTTGATACAAGTTTTTACTCACGATTTCCAGATTGTTTATCACACAAAAACTGTGATCTGTTGTACTGATGTTCACAACTTGTTTGAAACAAGATAGCATGTATAGATTATAGGAATTTACTTTTAAATTCAATTTAAAAACTATAACTGCGTGTTGATCAAACACTTATCACGCGTCTCATTGGCTGTCAGATTGGGACAAAAACAAGCGTGATGCGCATGCGTGATGTGGTCACGTGGGTATTGCAGTGTTGCAATTAGAAAGATAATGAATTATTGTTAAATATTGGTGTAACTTGAAGGTGAAAATTAATAATTACACAATAGTATAATATTTATGAAAATGTGAATATGTGCGAATGTACAATATATTAAAGTAGTTAATATTAAATTGATAATAAGTTGATATTAAAACTGCACAATAATAATTTGAAGAATTACTGTATGAGGTGCGTTCTAGAAATAAATTAATAATTGTTACAAGAAATAAATGAAATGCGTTTTGGAAAAATAATTGTTACAAGTACTTTTGCAAATGTGGTTTTAAGTAGGTACTCTGTAAATTTTGTAACAAATTTTTGAAAATTAATGTAAAGTTGAATTGAAAATGGATTTAAAAAAAAAACGAATGGCCACAAAAATGAAAAAAAATATTTTTTACCAGTTTTTGTCTTCAGAGGCTTATTGTACCTTTTTCTTTACAAAATTTATACTTTACAGGCAGTAAGTTTTATCAAATATTGCCTTTGCATGAATTCCTTTGAAATGTAAGAACTATTCAGTCTGAAATCAAAAAAAACGAAAATTCTCGGCAGAAAACAATTTGTCACAATATACATAGGTATAAGTATTGGGTTTTAAAAAAAATATATGTCGCGTGAAAAATTCGTGGTGGGCGACAAATAGACGGGCCCTTTTTACACAGAATCAAAAAAAAAATGAAAGCCCGGGTAAACCGCCTAGATTTTTATCGCGTCTCCTGGCTGGCAACAAAAAAATGAAAAACGCGAAACTGCAAGTATTCCAGATAGAAAATTGTGATATTTTGAGAATGAGGTGACTGGTGGATGAGAAAGATATAAAGAATGTTTGCTATTGATTGGGTGATTAAGAAAAGAATGTGGTACCTATTGTAAGGCAACAATTCCACGACACACGTGCTTGAAAAATATAATTTTATTTTAAAATGTGAAAAATAGCCCGATTTTAGATTCGAAAACCGTAATTAAGGTTGCGTTTAAACTGGGTCACCAAAAATGTTGGGGTCACCAAAAATGTAGTGGATGTGGTAAGGATTGTAGGGAGATTAATCAGATATAAGAGTATGTATGGGCTAAGCTATGTAGAATCTGCTACCTACTTACCCACTACATATAGCAACGTGTGTATGTGAAATTAATTATCCTTAAATACCTTGTGAAGACTATAGTGGAATATTAGAGTTAGTCCCAATCAAAAACCAGTATGGTATGATTCCTCAACGTATCGGTCCGATACGGAGTTTAAGGGTCCAGTCAACCAGAAGAGATCTTTGAGATATAGAATGTTAAATATCGGAAATATATCTGGAAGGTACTTATAGCTTATAAATGATAAAGTCTTGCGAATATTTAAGTAGCGTTTAATGTTATATAAAAAGACACAATGATACAAGAAAAGTTAGAAGTTAAGAACGCGTGCTGAACCAACCAGAGACTCGACAAGAATGATTGATTTGTGCTGGTTGATCCGCGTGCGTAATGATATGCAATAATTAAGTTGACAATACTATAAAGGCGTCGCTAGACGGTCTGTTCTAAAGGCGACCGCCACAGTACGAGTTACAAAGATAGATCAAACCTAATTTTCTGCCACTAAAACATAGTCTTCGTAATTAGGTACTTAGCTACGTACCTGTTATTACTCCAAATAGCTATGATTTGGCATCTTCCATTCCCCTTAAGTAGGTATGTACTTAGTTCATTCTTTTACTCCATCAGATATTGTAGTAAATTGAATTACTAATTAGGCATGACATATGGTAAGTAAAAACCCAACATATAATCATTTATTGTTTGTGTGAATTATGCATGTGTAGTCTGGTAAACAATGTGTGTGTGTTAAAATATGTATGATTATATTATATTGCTTCTGCTGTATTAACTGCTTACTAACATAATCCCCACTGGCTTCCATTCTCATCTTTATCATAGTCTAATCCAGTGGCGGATTATCCATAAGGCAAAGTAGGCACGTGCCTAGGGGCGCGAGGTTACAAAGGGGCGCGCGAGCCGCGCGATGAAGTTTTTAAACAAAAATAAAAAAATAGAAAAAATAGTTGTGTAAGTAAATATGCACCTACTTACAAAATATAAAAGATTATATAATTCTATAGAGGTGTAGAGTTTCCGAAGCATGCTCCGCCTTCTTGATTATTTCTACATCGCATGATTTTATAATAGAAGTTGGTAAGATACAACTGCAATGATTGCGAGTTCGTCGCGTTGATTCGTTCGCGAGCATTTCTAGATTGTGGGGTAAAGGGTGCAAGGCCGCCACACGCTGGTCAGCTCAAGCTGATGCTTGCAAAAGTTTGAAAGAGTCATTTCCAGAAATTCACGATGCTTTGATTGCTGTCGAGAACAATCCTGAGCAAAAACGTTCTGTTGTATGTGAATCTAAAGGCATAAGATTGAAATCAGAACGACTAGAAACTGCTTTCATGATCGTGTTTTGGGGTTCTATTTTGGTTCACATGAACAAAACCAATAAAAAATTACAGTCCGTTGATATTGACATTTGTACAGTTATTCAAATGTTTGACAGTATAATTCACATACTTTCTGCAGAAAGGCAAATTTATAATAAATATTTACAGCGAGCCTTGGAATTCCCATTAGTCAAAGAATATGGAAATGACACAAAGAGGATACGGAAGAGAAAGCTCACAGCAGATGAATCTGCCGAAGATATTACTTCTTCATTATAGACAGACTTGTGGTTGAACTTCAAAAGAGACGAGAAGCGTAAATCATTTTTTACAGTAAATTTTCGTTTTTGAGCAATTTGGTCAATTTGAACACTGAAGAAGTTCAAAATAGAGCTAGTATGTTAGTAACGATGTACTCTGGTGATTTAGAAAAGTGCTTTGTTGATGAATGTGCCCATCTATGTTCTTATTTAACAACGATAGCTCGAGGTGGAGAACTGCCCCGAACAACCAAATCGATTTTAAAGGTTCTAAGAAATAAAGAACTTGAAACAATTTACCCAAACATTGACATAGCCTTAAGAATGTGCGTATCGACGGCAGTCAGCAATTGCAGTGGTGAGCGGAGTTTTTCCTGTCTAAAGAGAGTGAAAAATTACGAGTATCTTCGCTCAACCATGGCAGATAAGAGATTAAGATAAGAGATCAGATCCGGGGTCGGCCGCACTAAGAAGAACCTCCAGAGATGGGGAATAACTGAGGACACGACGTGCGACTGCGGGCAGCTGCAGGACACTGAGCACCTCCTGGCCTGCCCAATGGTTCCTAGGCAGTGCACATGGGAGAGCCTCGCGGATCGCACCCCCTTGGACGATGACGCGGGAGAGGTTGTGGCTTTCTGGGAGCGGAGGGAAATCTGATCGAGTGCTGACCGACACGATAAGAAGAAGAAGAAGAGAGATTAAAGTCGTTAGCAAATAATTGAATCAAACTTATTACAATCTTTAAACTATGACGATGTTATTGACAACTTCGCAAGACAAAAATGTAGACGCAGATTTTTTTAACAGTTGTCATTCAATGTGATTAGTAGATACCAATATTTAAATAAATAATTCATAACTATAATTTTTTATTTATCAATCAATTAGGTAATAAATTATTTTATTAATTATCCCTACAATATTATAACTGCGAAAGTGTGAATGTGTGTGTATAGGTTACTTCTTCATGAGCAAAAAAACTACTAAACTGATTTTGATGAAACTTGGTATGTAGATTGCTGGAGACACAGATTTACACATTTTATCCCAAAATTCCCACGGGATGGGGCATCACGATGGGTTAAGCCGTGTGGCGCAGCATTAGTTATTATAGTATGTATACCTAAGTGCTAGTTAAAATTTATACCTAATATAATATGGACGATAGAGGGGCGCCGATGAGGTGCTTGCCTAGGGGCGCTCTCAACACTTAATCCGCCTCTGGTCTAATCATAAAATAATAGGTGAAACATATTGTCATCTGAGAATAACGAGGTTGTAACGAGCAATGTTTCCAATCAATATAATCTCTGAATACCTACCTACAATTAGCAAAAACACTCTAAAGTTTGAAAGTTACGCAAATTACGATACTGATATTTATTTATAAAGTTATAAATACAAAATTTATAGATTGAAATTAACAAAAAGCTTCCGTATGTGAGTGTGTGAGACATTGACCTCATTCTTCCTAACATGTAGGACCTGGTTATTCTCAAGTGATGATTTTAATTATATTATAAATTAACGTAGTTGAATAATTTAATTACTATATTTTTTCAAATATTTCGTAGCAAAATAAATTTTTGAAACATTTATATTTTAGTTCAAAAAGTTACACAATTTGACCCAGTGCAAATGAACATAACTTAGCAATTGAAAATGAACTTGTAAAAAACTTGTTATTGAAATTAATCCTTTAGGTAAACTTCTTCTTTCCCTACATCATTAACTTGAATATGCATTTAAAAGACAATGTCGTTTTTAATTAATGCCTTAGATCTTGTTACTTCCCCATTGCGTGTATTAAAGTATTCTAATTTGTTTCTATATAGAGTGGTCACTGGAGTTCGTTTCACCAAAGTAAACAAAGTAATCCATCTTCAAATCAGTGAAGGAACTCTGTTACCAAGAGGCAAGATAGACCCCGCCAGTGTAAGGTGGAAGGCGGTCCAGGAAATGAACGTCAAAGATCCGCAGCTGGCGGAGGGAGTGGACTACCATACCATGTCTTACGAGGAAAGGATCATGGATTTAGATGATCTACCAGGAGACGATGGTCATCTGTTGACCGGAGTTCGCTTCAGGAAGGTCGGCAGTCATCTCAACTTGGAGATTCAAATCACTCCGTTCAATTTCACGACAGGGAAACTTATAGAGCCGGGACAGAAGAGTCTCTGGATCAGTAATGATAACACGGATCTCTCAAACGCTCCCAGGTAATTTATGTTTCTTTTTCTGCACTTTCTCTACCAAAATATCTTATAATTGTTAACTTTCGGTTAACCAATAATAGAGTTCTTTTCGTTTACAAACACTTTTATTTAACTTTCTTTGTTCACAACGGTACAACTATATAAAAATACACCAGATCATTTACAGGGGCGATCCGCCTTGATCAATCCCTACAACACGACTGCTCCAAGTTCATACTACATATCTCTATCTCTTTCACTTCGCTTCTTTTCATCACACTATCTCATACTCGTACCTCTCTCTCTCTCTCACCATACCCTTCTGTCATACCACCTTCCGCATACTTCACCTGACTTTCATACATCCATACAAAAATGTGATAACATCCGGCCAACCTGAGTCCCTTTACACCCCGTTCACATATCCTGTCTCATATACCAACATACATATTACCCCAAAACAAAACATACAACAAAATTTTCAATAAAAAGATTAAATCATAAGATGAAGTCTTTCAGATGGCCCGGTAATCTCCTCTGTCGCTGGGGTCGGTTGCTCATCATCTCCTGATCCTCATCTTGAACTTCTTGGTCGTCCGTCTCATCCCCTGACTCACTAGAGCAGTGGTCTAGAACATCTTGGGCACTTGGGGCACCAAAACTCTTTAAGTTCGATACATGAGCTGTGGTGGCATACATCTTGCCACCTTCCCTCCTTAGTGCCGCCAGCCGATATGTGTCTCCGGGGAGGACTTCGGTGACCACCAGGGGTCCTCGATATTTCGGCTGGAGTTTGGTGGACTCGCCGGTATGTACTGGTTGCCTTCTAAGAAACACGATCTCCCCAGCCTCGTATTTTAGACCCCCAAAGTGTCTTCTGTCGTAAGACACCTTCCACTTTGCTTGTTCTGCCAATATTCGGTCTCTCAAGCCTTGGTGTGATCCTGCTGGATCCACATACTCCGTCTCCTGCTCTACAAGTTGCCTTATCACTCCATCAGTCAAGTGTGGAACATATCCAAAAAGCGCCTGAAATGGGGTCTTATCAATGGACTTATTGAGTGTGTTGTTAAGATGACACTCAACCTCTTCTATTCTGCCATCCCAGGACTTCTCCGAGATCATGCAGGATTGCACCACTGGTACGATAGTGGCGTTTACCCGCTCTACTTGTCCGTTCGCCTGCGGATGTCGCACTGAGATGAGACTGTGTTTGATCCCATTAGTTGTGCAGTACTCTTCAAACTGTTTTGACGTAAAACAGGATCCTCTGTCTGTTATCATTCTACTGGATAAACCGTACATTATTGCAAATTTCTTCAAGTTTTTCAGTACTTGACTAGTCGATGTATCCCTGGTAGGAAACAATTTTGTGAATTTCGTTAGGTTGTCTACCAGTACTAGAAGAAAACTGTTCCCTCTTGAACTTTTGACAAATGGTCCGAGATGGTCCACGTGGACCACTTCAAAAGGTCTGCTTCCTGGTGCGATGGGGTGCAGCTCGCCGGCCTTCTTCCCTCGCGGTGTTTTGTAGAGTGTACATTCTGCACAGCACCTTATGTGCACTTTTACATATCTCCTCATCTTCGGGAAATAATAATTCTGTTGAATTTTGTGTATCGTTCTGTCAACAGAGAAGTGGCCTTGCATGTCATGAAATCTGATGACGATGCCCTTCCTCATGATTTTGGGAACGAACCACAAAAGCTTCTCCTTCCCATCTTTGTCCGTCTGTCTTCTGTAGAGGACGCCATTCACTAACTTGTATCTCAGTTCTGTGTCTCCTGGTTTTTGAGCAAGCTTTTCTATGATTTCCCTTGCCTCTGTATCTGCATTTTGTAACGCCAGTACGTATTCCTCTTCTTCCATCGCCAAGAAGAGTTCGAGTCTCGACTCCACAATTTGTTCAAGTGTGTCACCTGATTCGCCTACAGGTGACCTGCTCAGGGCATCCACATGGGACATCTTCTCGCCTGGGCGATGTCGTACTTCCAAATCGTATTCTTGTAACAAATCGAACCAACGAGTAATCTGTGAATTTGTGGTCCGGGCAGTATTCATGTACACCAATGCTTGACAGTCTGTTACTACGACTACATGGATTCCTATCAACATTGATCTCAGACGGTCCAGGCACCATACAATCGCCATTAATTCTAATTTACTAGAATGGTATGCTTTCTCCACGTCTGTTGTCTTTTTGCTAATGCAGTATACTAGATGCATTGCTCCATCATCGCCTCGTTGTAGCAACACACCTCCCAAGCCACTTGCCGAAGCATCTGTGTGAAGTTCGGTGTAACGTTTTGGATCAAATATTTGCAGCACCGGCTCACTCATCAGGTGGTTTTTCAGCTCTTCAAATGCTTTTTCTTCCTTTTCTTGCCAGATGAATCCATACCCTTTCTTGGTCAGGTTAGTGATGGGTTCGGCTATCCTTGCATAGTTTTTAATAAAACGCCTGAAGAATCCCGTCAGGCCAATAAACCTTCTGACCTCGTGAACGTTTCTTGGGGTTGGGAAATCAGCAATTGCCCTCAGCTTGTCTGCACCTGGCTGAACTCCATTCTCCGATACTTCGTATCCTAGGTATGTCACTTTAGGCATAGCGAACACACATTTTGATGGCTTTAATGTGAGATTCGCCTCCTTTAGCGCAGTGAAAACCTGTCTTAATCTTCCCTTCATCTCATTGAAGTCTCTTGCCGGAACCAAAATGTCATCCATGTAACATATTGCAACTGTGTTCTTCAGGGGACCTAGAACATTATGCATCAATCTACTGAACTCGTACGGTGCATTCATCAGACCGAATACCATCTTTGTAAATTGTCCGGTCTCATCTGGTGTAACGAAGGCCGTTTTCTCCTTTGCTTTCTCTGATAGTGGCAGTTGTAGAAAGCCATGGGCCAGATCCAAGACGGTGAATAGCTTGCAACCACTCATTCGCTCGAACAGATCATCCATATGGGGTAACGGAAATGATTGTTTCACTGTGGTCTGGTTGAGTTTCCGATAATCAACAACGAGTCTTGCTTCTCCAGATTTCTTGGTCACCAATAACACTGGGCTTCCGTAGGGTGACTTGGTATCCTCTATGATGCCTTGCTCTCTCCACTCTCTGATGATCATAGAAATCTTCTGCCTTTCTCCCCACGGCGCCTTGTAGGGTCTTGAACATATTGCTCGGCTGTCAGGTTTTAATACGATATCCATCTCATGTTTATCTGTACAGCCGATTTCCGAGATATGAAATGCAAAGCAGCCCCTGAACTCATTTACAAGCTCCAACAGTGATGCGCTGTCCTCAAGAGATAGATCATTAGAGATATTAAGGTCTTTCATCTCGATTGAGTCCTTTCTCATATACTCCTGGTCCTCTGGGGGTTGTGGTACTCGTACTTTCCCTATGACTTCTCCACTCTTCAGAAGAACATCTTTATCACCCTGATTGCGCACTGGGACTCGTACACACATGTTGTTCACTTGTGCATTTACGATACACGTCTCATGTGGACTCACACTCGTTGAACTTTGTATTGTTACCGCCTGATGTCTAGTGTAATTCTCCATATCAAGCTCCTTGAACTGCTCACTGAGTCCGAACTTCAGCACATTATCCACCTTGAGGAATGCGATGCTGGGCGCGTCTGTCCACGTCCTACCAATGATCATGTCATATGGTTGACATTCATCTGGTACAACTATAAGCTTTACGCCTTGCACAACGATGCCATCCACCTCCACATCTTCAATTGTTGTGCCGACAGATTGACAGCTGCTTCCTTGCCCTCCTATGCCATAGATTGGAATGTCTCCCAGCTGAACATTACACTGAAGACGCAGAGCCACCGTAGATTTAATAAGGCAATCGCTGCTGCCCGTGTCAACAAAACTCTCCACGGATTTGCCTCTTATGGTTGTCTTCTTTATGTACTTCTCCTTCGAAGTCTTGGCCTGTGAGCTTGACACCATGACTTGAGTCTTCTTCTTGGGGCAGTCTGTTTGAAAGTGCCCTGGTTCTTTGCAGCTATAGCAGATGTTCCTATTTCTTGGTGTAGGGCAGTCCCGAGATATGTGGCCACCATCTCCGCAGTTGTAGCACCTCACTTGAGAGGAGTTTTCTCGGTGGCGAGCTGGAGGTCGATCAGCCTTTGCCTTGTATTCCCTGTTGTCGAACTCCTTCCTTTCTGGAGCGTAAGCCACTCCGCGTTTTCTGTCATAGAACTCCTTCCTTTCTGGTGCATAAGCCTCTCCGCGTTTTCTGTCATAGGACTCATTCCTTTCTGGTGCGGGGGCCTCTCCGCGTGGTCTCTCCCGGAACCTCTCCGCTCTGCTGGCATTCGTGCTTAGAAATTTTTCTATGTCTGCAAACAAGCTTCTCTCGTCCACGTGATGCCGCGCAAGAACGTGCATGGCCAGCTCCTTGGACCATAGTCCCTCCACCAACATCGTTTTGAACTCGTCAAATTCCATGTGCAACGCCCGACATAGGTATGATTTCTCGTGGAAATAATCCGCCACATCTTCAAGTTTCTTCTGGACCCTCGCGTTTGCGGCCTTCCATCTGTCGACTGTGCTTTTTCGGCTGACGAAAGTTGCAGTAAACTCTTCCTCGAACTCCGCCCACGTGGTGAAGTTTCGGCCGCCTAGCCAGAACTTCGCGGCGCCGATAATGTGCGCCCTCGCCGATTCCAGTTTGAAACTGTCTGGCCAGCTTTGTAGTTTTGCCGCACCGTTGATAGACCGCAGCCAAGCGTCCGCCGCCAGTTCTCCGTCTTTCCCATTGAAATTGGGTATTTGCTGGTCAAAATTTGGCATAATGTTGAAGGTTTTTGACCGCTCACCAAGCAGATCCATTAACACTTTCTGCTGTTGCAACAGTACGTTGAGCATAGCGTTCCCGCCAGTGTCGCCTCCCGCCATGTTGTTATCGTTTATGTTATTTCGCGCGTTCGTCGAACTCCCTCCCGCGTAGCTAGCGTTTACCCCGATAATTTCTTCAATCTGTGCCCTGGTGTAAGAGGGGGCGTCGTCTTGATTCATCGCTAATAATTATTATCACAGTTTTCTGCCGAAAGTCTCTCACACCCGCGCACACTACGTTGAAACTTGCGCGTTTTCCGGTATGCCCGCCCAAAGATTGTAATGCCCGTCAAATCAAACACGCAGTTTTAAGTTTTTCCCAAAATCACTCGACGCGCGTTTACACACGGCACAAATTAATGTTGCGCGAACCTTTTAACACAATTTTATAGTCTTAAATGTCTTTTCACGATTTACACACAGTTTTATAGTCTTAATTGTCTTTTCACGTTTTGTACACCCGCCACGCGAACACGGCACTTTTGTCACAAGTCTTTTTGTCAGGTCAGCAGGGAATCGGTCTATCCCACTTCTGATTGTTAACTTTCGGTTAACCAATAAAGAGAGTTCTTTTCGTTTACAAACACTTTTATTTAACTTTCTTTGTTCACAACGGTACAACTATATAAAAATACACCAGATCATTTACAGGGGCGATCCGCCTTGATCAATCCCTACAACACGACTGCTCCAAGTTCATACTACATATCTCTATCTCTTTCACTTCGCTTCTTTTCATCACACTATCTCATACTCGTACCTCTCTCTCTCTCTCACCATACCCTTCTGTCATACCACCTTCCGCATACTTCACCTGACTTTCATACATCCATACAAAAATGTGATAACATAATTTGATAATAATGAATCAAATTGCAACCCTCTGAGTGTCTTAATCTACCACTGAGTATAAAGGTTCGCTTACATGAGCAACTAAATGGCTTCACTCCCTGCAATTCTGGTCGAGAATACTTCACGAAAATTTCAAGTGATTCCGGGCAACATGCAGCAACTAATTGGAGCAATTATTGCGCAATATTTATTCATGTCGGCTACATGAATTGGTAAATATTCAATCTGTTTGAAAATTTTAGTTAATTTTCTTTCTTGTTTGCACTCAATATCGTTGTCTCACTTTAAATATTGCCGAGACAATGGCTCGACACCGCTCCATCAATTGTTCCATGTTGATAAATATTAGTTGCGGAGAAATTATTGCTCGACAAATTTCCCATGTAAGATCACCTTAACTGTAGTATATTCATATAATATTTTTTTTTTCTTACAGAACTCAAGTGAAGTTGGACAGACCAAACATCCCAACTCGCAGCAGAACTCCATCCATCAAGGACTCAACAACGGACCAATACATTGAATTCACCAACTCAGACTTCGATGCCGACGTCGCTCAAACTACCGTCCCATTCCTAGACGCTCAGCCCGTCACATCCCTGCATCCCGTGCCCTTGTCTGGGGCTGGGATCTACCACAAGGGAAGGCAGTTCTACGGAGGCTTCGTGGCTCCCAAAGTCTTCACATATGACTTCTCTAAACACATGATTCCCATCTTTCCCGTCGTAGCGGATATTGTAAATTGATAACCTGGTGGCTTTAAGTAGTTATTTTTTTATTTCGTTGGAGCAAATTGAATCTCATATTGTGTGACAGGAATAAAACATTGCTCAGTGCAGTGGTGCACTCAGGATATAAAAATTATGTTCTTTACACACCTTATTCAGTTGACCACATGTATAATTGTGATTTATAGAAATTTGTGTTAACTACATCACATTGTGTTGTCCAAATCAAATATTACTTTTCAATTACTCACTTTCACTTATTAAAAAATAAGTTTGACTTCCCTATATCCTTACACTTGTATTTTCCATCACATTCCAATTCATAAGTAAGTCTTCAATATTAAACACATTGTGAATTATTTTAGGCATTGTTACCTAAGACTTTAACTCGATTAGGAATAAATTTATACATTTAATTATAACCTAAGATGGTATATTTAATCCCATGCTAAGTAAACTTGTGTTATGTTTATGGCTGCTACTGAATCAACGATATACGGAGGTGTAAAGACATCATGAATGCCCCTAAATTTTTTCAAAATTGTGCTTCAGATATCGATAGGTGGGCTGTGCTGGGAAAAAAAATCTTAAAAAAATGATTAACGGAAAGAGAATTGAAAAAAGAAAGAATTTACTGGCCGATTTGGTGCCCCTTTAGCGATAGCACCCCAGGGAAGATGTACCTGCTCACCCCCCCTAGTTACATCACTGGCTATACCACCAAGACAGATTGAACGATTCCATCAAAGCCAAGGATTAGCATGGGTTTACAGCATCCACTCTAGTGTATGTAGATTTAAGTTCTGTGATAGACATTGTATATAAACTAAGTATAATTTAATTCAACAGAGTGCCACTTGTAATTTGTATCCTTTAATTAATTAATTAATTAATTATAATAATTGTATTGTCTCAAATGTTGTATTGTGGAATATAATAGTAAGGCCTCATTTCTGCTGAATTCTGACTCTTAACCTCTGTAGAGAAACCATTTATACAGAATAATTAATTAGGTAATTAAAATGGCAGGTATTTGGAAGAAATCATGCAATAGAAGTATATATTATGTAAACAGGCGGGGTATCAAAGTAAAGCACTTTTAGATAACTTTATACATGTATTTTCGTAATTTCAATATAGCATCAATTCACATCTATATAACACATCTACTCTCAACAGATGCCATCCGCCATATTGGATGTGCCGCCATGACACCTCTACACCCTGTCTCCAAAAGGCCGACACTAACTCCATTTCTTGGCCACAGTTTCGCACCCTTCACATATACTCACCCCGGTGAACAATTTATTTCTTGAGAAAAGTGACTTGGTAATATAACACCGAGATTCACTACTTCTTTTTTCACCAATGAATCATCAAACACCTCTAAGGTGTAACTCGCTTACATTTTTGTTGTGAGATTTTTTGAAAACATGTTTCAAACAACAATAAAATCTGAATAACTTCTCTGTCGCTTATTGTTTAAAATCTTCCCCAAATTAAAGGAAATAAAATAGTATACGGCAGGATTTGTATACTCCACCGATTATTTACTCATATCTTTATTCAGCCAGGTGACGCTATGTCTATACTATTTACTTATATTATAATTATCCTATGTTGTAATTACTTATTTATTTTCGGTTTTGTATTCATCATTAATCATTGTAATATACCTATTATTAAGTTGAAGGATTTCCTATTTTCAATGTTTTTTTTTTGTTCTGGCAACACTGAGAGAAAAACGTCAAAAGCGCTATACAATGTGCTGTTTACTGTTTCTTTTTATCTGTTTTTTGTTTTAATACTCGTCCACTGTTTTTTAATCACTGTTTACCATAAAGTTCTCCACTCTCAAATTTTACTTGATGTAATAATACAATTACAAGAATTATTTATATTAAAAAAAATAGGTTTTTGTAAAAAATAATCAATAATTCCTTTGTATATTTTCATTACCACATGTTAGTAATAATATATTGCCATCATATTAATTATGTAATGGCTAAATTTAATTAATTAATGTAACAATAAATACTCCAAATAATATGTACCTAATTTGTTTTGTTTATTATTCAATTAACCTGAATTACTCCTCACCCGTTTATTGTCCATTCTGTATGGAGTAGGTTACCTACCTATATCTAGAATGTCATGGATTATATTATGGACCATTAATTGTCATAAAAAAGGATTAGCGCTGATTGTATACACTTGAGGGTAAGCCAAAAGATTTATACTCAGCACCTCCCACAATGTAAGTTCTGCTTGGAACCAACACCTATCTACATACCAGATAGGTGTTGTTGGAACTGAGCAGTCATGCTATTTCCAGAGACAAATAAAAATATTTCTTTCACTGAAGTTGTTGACACGAAGGTTGAAGCTGAGTGAGATGAGTATTAAAATATTTTTGTGGAGCAGATTCATTTTTGAGCACATAATTAAAGTACGGACTGCAAAATAAAGAAAATATTACGGCACACCATTTTTTTACTTTAATGGCAATGTAAGTAGCATATTTTGTAATGGCAACATTTCAAATTAGTCATTTTGCGATCTGTCAAATTGTAAATGTCAAGTCAAGTGGAGCAGTAGGAGTGGAATTTTTTGCTTCGCTGATATTTGATTTATTAATTTATTTTCATTATTTGCATTGTGTCGGATGGATGTATCGTGATGTGGCGTGTATTATGAATGTTTTAGAATAGTGTTGTGTATTATATCAGGTGTATGTTCCTCGTAATATGCAGTTATGGCTGGCAACTTGGAGAGCATAAGACTAGAGTATCCGTTGCATTTGTTGGTGTGGGAGAATAAATACACAGAGCTTCATGAAGAGATTAATAAGAGTGTGGTGAGTGGAAACAATAATTATTATAAACATACTCTAATCACGTTATTAATTATAGGTTTTCATTTGTTGTTTATTTAAAATGCAAGGCTGTATCCAACTTGTTGATCTTACAACACAACACCTTACAATTTGACTTGACTTTTATTTTTTTGTTTATTTCACGTGATTTACCTTTGAGCTCAATTAATTTTTAACCTAATATGCGTAATTAAAGGTATTTGGATGGATTATAAATCTGTGTAAAATTTCGCAGCAGGTTGCAGTTTTGTTCTAAATAATTTAGCTAATAAAATTGTTTATTTGTAATGGCTACTGAATAATGAATAGATAAATAAAATATTTTTCTATCACTTTGCTGTTTAACGCTCCTCGTGAGAACACAAGGCGGTCCCAAGGCTTGGAACTTATCACAATCTGTGTTGTGCAATATCTCTAGGTCCCACTTGTATTCTTATCTTATTAGCAGGAAGTGATCGTCACCACACCTTGTCAGTAGTTCTACAGAAAATTTGAGTAATATTCAGTAGTAATTAATCAGCAGTAAGGGAGCAGAAGGATCTAGGACTAATAATAACGAACGATCTCAAATGGGAGGAGCACATCTTGTCAATTGTAAAAAGGGCAAATTCCTTATTGTTCCTCATCAGGAAAACTTTCAGGAGTATCTCTGAGGACTTACTCGTGAGGATATACAAGCAGTACTTGCGACCTATGATTGAATATGCTTACCAGGTCTGGAGTCCATATTTTTGCAAGGATATTGATCTTCTGGAGAGAGTTCAGAGAAGGGCAACCAAGGTACCACGGACCATCCGAGACTTGAGTTATGAGGAGAGGCTCACCAGACTGGGACTCACAACACTTAAAGCCAGGCGATCTAGAGGTGACCTTATCGAGACGTATAAGATTATGAATGGCTACTATGATGTTCCCGATATCGGCTCCATTTATACTCGGAATACTAATACCCATTTTCGAGGACATTCAATGAAGCTCACCAAGGAGCGGTTTCACAGTAATCCGAGAAAGAACTTTATTTGCAATAGAGTGGTGAATATGTGGAACTGCTTACCCGAAAGTGTAATACAAGCACCATCAGTGAACGCTTTCAAGAACAGATTGGATGACTTTCTCAGAACGACAGATAGCACAGACATTGATTTGGGCCCATCAGCCTAGGCTGCTTGCCCAAAAATTAATAATAATAATAATAATAATTAATAACGTAGAATTAATCTTACCGATGCATGTGATTCATCTTATTTATTTATGCGTCCCTTTGCGGGGCAGGCGGAGATGATAGAAGGACAAACCTCTCTATATTTGCACACACTCCTTACTTCTGTGACATTCATGCAATTTGTCACACATATATATTATTAACTTTTGGGCAAGCAGCCTAGGCTGATGTGCCCAAATCAATGTCTGTACTATCCGTCATTCTGAGAAAGTCATCCAATCTGTTCTTAAAAATGTGGTAATTATTAATACTTGCAATATTGTAAGACGACTTCTAAATACTGATATTTCAGGTACAATGCTTGTATTTTAGGTCCCGCGTTGAGCCTAATCCTGCGATATTTGTGATATCTGGATAGGTGAATGTTACCCAGTGTTAGGCTGATGAGTTTATATGTGAATCATGAATGATAATATGTAGACTCTTCTGGCTGATAATGCTGAGAAGTGTGTTGGCAAAGTCATGCCTCCGCGTAAAAGATCATAACCCCCGTGAATGTAGAGGGACTGTAGTTGTAAGGTTTCCTCTCTCTTCCCTTCACCCCGTACCTCACCCCTCCCCTCCTACACCTGCTTCTACCATGTGAACGTTTCTATTGTCTAAGTTCACTGAATGTTCTCCATTCCTGCCGCCCCCTCACTACTTAATTCAATGTTTAAGTATTATTTTGTATGTCAGATAATGAAGATGAATCATAGTATAACCACGCAGTACTTCCAGAATGTCACGGAATTAGGTATACAGGGTGTTTGATAGATGGATACAGATATCTTCAGGAGTGATAGTAGAGGTCATTTAGCATCTTTTGAGCCAAACTTAGCTTAGTCAAAAGTCGCACGGTTCTCGAGATATTCGAGATTTTAACTTTTTATCGAAAAACCCCGAATTACTCAAGTTAAACGCCGATAGCTTCGTAAGTAAAGGTACCTACTTAGTTCTCTCATTCTTTTTTGTTACCTGAATATGTGTTTAGTCTATTTTAGCCATTAGTTTTAATCTGAAGAAACAATAATGGTACATAATATCCCATTAAAGTTTCGAGAAAGAGATATTTCAAAAATGAGTCGAGTCTTTGGAGGGGATTTTCGATAAGAAAAAAAATGTCTAAAGATTCAGAAATCTGGAAAAAACTTCTCTGATTTATGCTCTTTCAAATGATATACAAAACATTATAAAAAAACATTACTTCCATAAAAATACGATACAATCACTTAAAGAGATCGCAACTAATTTAAGCTAATTTCCATACAAATTTGGAAACGGGAAATTGAAAGGAAATGTATCGTTCATTATGCAATCAAAATATGTATGGAAATTTGCTAAGATTAGTAGCGATCTATTTGAGTTATTGTATCGTATTTTTATGAAACTAATGTTTTTTATAATGTTTTGTATATCATTTGAAAGAGCATAAATCAGAGAAGTTTTTTCCAGATTTCTGAATCTTTAGACATTTTTTTTCTTATCGAAAATCCCCTCCAAAGACTCGACTCGTTTTTGAAATATCTCTTTCTCGAAACTTTAATGGGATATTAATACCATTGTTGTTTCTTCAGATTAAAACTAATGGCTAAAATAGACTAAACACATATTCAGGTAACAAAAAAGAATGAGAGAACTAAGTAGGTACCTTTACTTACGAAGCTATCGGCGTTTAACTTGAGTAATTCGGGGTTTTTCGATAAAAAGTTAAAATCTCGAATATCTCGAGAACCGTGCGACTTTTGACTAAGCTAAGTTTGGCTCAAAAGATGCTAAATGACCTCTACTATCACTCCTGAAGATATCTGTATCCATCTATCAAACACCCTGTATAGAAAGGTATCAAAGAAAGGTGAAGAGACTAGAATTAATGTGTATAAGCTTAGATGTACAGGGCATGTTGAGATAATGCGTGATGACAGGATGACTGAAAAGATATATTTGGATGAAAATAGAGGTGTGAAGAAGCATGGTGGTCTGAGACTGACCTGGAATGATCACGTTGACTAGATTCTAAAGAACAGACACGCCATTCACTCCGATGAGCTTGTCTCTATTCATTGATTTCTTCCACCTAATCCATTTTTTTTGTTTTTATTTTTTTTATCCACACCCATGTCTCCAATAAAAACTGGAATCTATTTTAGTTCCATGTATTGCCACACTATGAATTGATTTATTGTTTAATTCCAGCATGATTTAGAGAAGTGTGATCCTCGAGGACGCACTCCCCTGGTGCTGGCTGTGACCCTGGGCCACTTGGAGGCCACTAGAGTATTACTGGACTCGGGGGCCAATCCCAACACAGACACAAGGGATGGCTGGTCAGGTAAACTATATCTTAATCACATATTATTTATGGATTTTGTGACTAGAATGAAAGTGAATAAGTTGATAGTTGGTGCTTGTAGAGAGGATGAAGAAAATATACCTGGGAGAAAGTAGCGTTATAAGGAAGCGCGGCCGTACAAGAATCGCGTGACTCGATCATGTAGACCAGATAATGATGAATGTCTTCTGAGTAAAAGGAATTGTAGAGTGTGTATGAAGAATTGCATGAATGCGGTGGAAGCAAGAAGTGTGTGTAAGGATAGGAAAGTCTGGTGATTGGTTTTCTCTGCGTACCCTGCAAGGGATGCGGTGTGAGGAGATAGAGTAGAATAGATGTAATAATATGAATTTGATATTGCAGTGGTGCAAGAGGCAGTCTCCACAGGAGATCCCGACATGGTGTCCCTAGTGTTAGGCCGCAGGGAGGGACAGAGACAGGATGCCAGATCCCTCTCAGTCCCCCTTCTACTGTCCAGGCTCCACACGGCACCAGACTTCTATGTGGAGATGAAGTGGGAGTTCACTAGTTGGAGTAAGTCATGTAACATGTCTATTATTTAACACATTTTTTTAAAAATTCCGTAACTCGTCCACTGTCACCGACCCTGATTAGGGTTATTCGGCTTATCCAATTAAACACCACAAATCCTAAAGGCTCTTGGTCCAAGTCCCATATAATTTGGCCCTTTATCTTTAGATTATCCAGGCAGCTGTAGAAATCTCCACTGCCTGGATATGGAGCTACAAATGTAAAGTTAGCTACAAGCATTGAAAAATAATGAACATTGTATTTGATTGGAATGTTTATGTTCCAGTGCCCCTGGTGTCACGGATGTGTCCCTCCGACACGTATCGCGTGTTCAAGAGAGGCTCCAGTGTGCGGATAGACACCACCTTGCTGGGCTTCGAGGACTCCCAGTGGACCCGAGGGAATAGGACTTATATCTTCAAAGGACAAGGTAGGTCAAGTGATTCCACAGCACACACAATACATTACATCAGCCATGTCAAACTCAAAGTCACTGGTGGGCCAAAGTCATGAAGACCGTGGACTAGGTGGGCCGCAAAACCTAATCTTAAAGAAGACAAACTACTGAAAATCTTAATGAAAAAAAGTATTACTTATTGTGGGACATGTAAAATATTTATTAAATTTCCAATAAGAGGACAATACAAAAATTTACTACAAACATTAACTTCTTTTGTCAGATATTTGACATCTTTTGTCTTTAAGTAATTAAGTTGTTGTATCGTGTTGTAAACACATATGAACATTATATGGGACATTTTAAAAATAGTTTATACACGTCTTATTTTTTCCTATTTTTCCATTTTATACCAATCGTAACAGTCCTTTATTTTTGTTTTTTTTTGTTTTCAAAATTAATTTGGGCCGCAGGAAAACGCTCAGTGGGCCTCATGTTTGACATGGCTGCATTACATGATTGTGGATTACATAACACCTGTACTTTCTGTATTACCCCAGGGATGTGACTTTTACATTGTTACTACCGTTAGATCATACATGATGTATGTAGTTGCATTATGTAATAGAGAGTGAGTTGGGAGTATTACCCTTTCAATGACTCATGTTATATAACCAACTTCATGATTTGTTTTCCCTGAAAATATTGTTCCAGTAGAGGTGACGCAATCCACGTGTGGCATGTTTTGAGACAAATCAATGACTTACTCAACCAGTTTCTTCCTGCGACTGGGACTACATCATCCACCCATCTTCATTGGGGTCGTCCTACTGGTCTTTTGTTTTCCCATGGTCGCCATGTTAGCGTTCTGGGTGCCCATCTCTTTTGGCAATTTTGGTAATATTTGAAGCGAGACAACAATATTGCATCCAAACAAGAAAGAGAGTTGACTAAAATGTACGAAACGATTGGATATTCAGAAATTTCTGTCGCCGACATCATGGCAATTATTTTTCTCATTGCTCTGTCATGTCGTAATTGCTATATATTGCGAACTAATATTAATCAATAATATTTGTCTGCAATTATTGCTCGTGTAAGAGCACCTTTAGAGAATGTCACTATTAGTACATTGAACTAACTACCCACTGTGGGGGGGGGGGCTGAGGGGGTATAACAGGATTATATTATGCCCCCCCTGGCCTCCCTCATTACATTATGACCGCGTGGTATAGGGCGACCACTCATTATTATTACTACGCTCAACATATTTGGGAAATCTTACAAATACTTGCTTAGTAATCTACCGTACTTCTTTAATGTGATTCAGGTAACTCAGTTATGTAACTTAATTATTATATCGTCACTGAAGTGATGTACATCCGTAATATATGTTAGATACTAGTAAGTTATAAGGCACCTAAGGCGCCAGTTAAAAATTACGAATATAGTAAACACATTTTTTTGAAAGGATCTAGGCTTGTATTCACAAACTAAATACCTTCCTGCAAACTTTGTGACGGAAAGTGCAGAATACATCGTCAACATTGAGATTTGAACCTGGCATTCCTGGTCGGAAGCCCGATCTCCTAACCTTCCAACTGTGCCAATCGTGTACTCAATTTAATATACAAAATATCAACGTCATATCTTGATAGCCATTACAATTTGATTTTAAAAGATTGTTGCACCATACGCTTACACACTCGTGAATTTATAGAATCTCTGTGTCTCCTGAATTTCAAATAGGTAGATATTACACACATTTAGCTATTGATTTCGAAGATGCCACCTATGCAGTATATAATTAATACTCATTTTTACCTATCATTTGAGTTACATTTCGTTAACGCTGGGCCTGGATTTTTAATACTAACATTACGTGTCCGGGTTTTTGGATTTTTAATTTCGATTTGTCAATAGATAGAATATGATTATTGTCTGTCTTCTTCGTAACTATTATATTGATTCTTCTTATGCCTGATGAGTGATGTTCATGATGTATTGTATTATTGCAGGAAGCACAGCCACCATGATGGAGCTGGACCACGATGTGGGGCAGGTGTGGGTGGAGAAACTCACGGGGAACTCATGCGGGGCACAGGCCCCCACAGCACGACACGTACACCACAGACTAACTGCTCCCATATGCAATAATTATATTGATACTGATAAAATTAGTTTTGAAAGGTACATATTACTATTTTATGTAGAAAACTTTCCGAGTACATGGTTGGCGCAGTTGGTTGAGGCGGCATTCTCTCAAGCGGGAGGTGCCAGGTTCAAACCTCAGCGCTGGCGATGTATTTTGCTTTTAGCCTAGTGCAAAGTGTGCAAGAAAGTATTTGGGTTTGTTGATGCAAACTCAGATCCTTTAAAAGAAAAGTTGCTGTTTTGTTTGCAGAAATAAGAGTGGTATCTGGGGCTGGAGATCAGACAAGGCAGAGACCGTGGGGGGGTGGGACTGCAAGGTGTTTAGTGCTAGCAATGTGGAGCTGGTGACCAGGACGCGCACGGAGCACCTGGGAGGGGCGGCGGCCGCGGCGGCTACAGGAGGGGCGCGCACCCCTCTGCACTCCCTGCTGGGGGTGGCTGACGCACATGAGAAGAATATACAGACCGAGGAGGAGGTAACCGTACCACATATTTGTTATTATAACTACAGGGAGTCAAGTCCCAAAACTTCTTGGTGACAAACTTTATACACCTTGTAAAAATAAAGTCCAGTTTTTCAAAATGTTTATTTTAGTTTAGTTTTGTGTTATTTTATTGAATAAATGTTATTTTTTTCTTTTCTTTTTGGTTGGTTGGTGTTATGTTGCTGTTACATAGAGTCAACGGGTATGTTCATATGATTTTTTATTTTATTTATTTACTAGCTGTATTTCCCGTGCTTCGCAATGGCAAATTTGGCTAAAATGCGCCGAAAACTATGGATTCGATACTAATATCACTGTTTTCATTCCGATCCCCCCCAGCCCCCCTCGAACCCCCCCTTATTCCTGCGGATGTCGGGAGGGTTACTATTAATCTTATTGATGCGGAAAACTATGGATTTGACACTAATATCACTTTTTTCATTCCCCCCCTTTCTTTAGAATTCCCTGTGAAAATGCAATAATATTTTGTTGAAACAGATAAATTTATAGAAACCCCTCTTTACAGTTATCAATTAAAAAATCACGTTTGTAGTTACTATTAGTTGGTGCTGTATTGTGTTACAGCAAGAGTTTGCGTTTGTTGGCAATCCGAGTAACATCACTCCCGAGGAGTACTTCAGTGAGTGCGACCTGCAGGGGAGGGACATCGGGCGGCCCAAGGACATCAACACCAAGATTCAGAAGTTCCGAGCAACCTTGTGGCTCTGTGACTCATACCCTCTACAGGTAAAATACTACAACACTTATTTGGAAACATTAGATTTTATACATGTCGTAGTTGAAGAACAATGCAAAAAGGGTTGCTGGTTCATATGTAAATGTCAACCCAATTTCAATGGATGTGGTATATGAATAATAATAATTGTCTCATCTCATCTCATTCACTGGCCTGTGTAGTGTTTGTTGTTCTACCTCAGAAAACTAAATTTGTCCTCCAACAAAACATAATTCATATCTTTCTTAGTTTGTGACCAACGTAGATGATTTTTTTACATCAATATGTCAGGAATACTTTAAAAAAATAACAGAGCTTTTGAGTTTTTATTTGGGCCCAGAGAAAATCCCAAATTGTCTTTTTTAGGATTTTCAAAACAAAGTGGGGAGTTCTACGGTAAATTGAATATCTCCGAGAGGGAAAAGGATAATGATTTGTTTTATTAATCTTGAATTTTGGTAAACGAAAAAAAAAGATTGCTATTTTTGCTACTGTGCGACTCATATAAAGTATGTAATACTAAATTAATGACAATGTATTTCAGTTGCAAGAGCAGATTATGCCAATCTTAGACTTGATGGCTTCAATGTCTTCCCCCCACTTTGCCAAACTCAAGGACTTCATCCAACTGCAGTTACCCTCGGGCTTCCCCGTCAAGATAGAGATCCCCCTGTTCCACGTGCTGAACGCCCGCATCACCTTCGGGAACATCTACGCTCAGGAGCAGAGCGTGCAGCATGTGGAGTGCATGAGCGAGGGAGAGAGACAGACTTGCATCATAGACGACGAGGTGTTCCAGCCTCCCGTGCACTACCAGATGCAGGGAGACGACGAGAGACGGCAGCACAGCTTCGAGGACGAGGAAGATCTCATGCAGTACGCCATACAGCAGAGTCTCATAGACGCTGGGAGCGAGAAAGATGAGGTGAGGATTTGTAATATATTTGTCATACAATATTAGACCATGACCGGATCAAAAGCCATAAGTATATTGCTCGATGTGAATAAATCCCAAAAAAGACAAAAACCCTTTTGAAATATGCACAAGTGAATGACTCTCTCGTTCCATTGCCTACCTTGCAAGAGAGGCGACACAATGCTATTGATAGATGATAGCTTGGAATTTTTGTTTTTGTGTTTCCCATAATTTGATGTAACCAGTGACAGATGTGATGTTGTGCTTTACCTTAAAATGATAATGTTGCAGGTGGACATCTGGGAGGCTCTGAAGGCCCAGCGACCATCTCGCCCCACCACCCCCAGCCTGCTGAGTGATGAAGAGAGACAACTACAGAGGTATCACCTACCTGTCTTCTTACCTTCTCTAACTAACATTATTCACTATATGAATCTTTATTTCAGATAGGAATTATTGATAGTAGGATTATGAGCAAAAATCGTTCTATTATCGCTTCAACTTACAAATTTTGTATGAGAATGTTAGCGCGAAATAAGAATAATGTAAGCGACAATGTGAATTTTACCTTTTTAAGAAGAGTGTGGGAACAAATTAAAAAATCTAAACAACCTATTTGTTAAGATTATAATTACCAGTATTTTGTCTAAATTATACTTTTATATCTGAAAAACTGAACGGAAAATCCTCAGATCCCGTAAATTTCAGGGGTAATTTCAGAATATTATTTTGTTCAAGGAATTTCCAAATCTTGTAATTGTAAAACAGCCAATCTGTAGTCCATACTTTCATCTATCACTGTCTTCAGTTTCAAGACGATTCTCTCAGTATTGGCTCAGAAGAATTCAGGGCGCCAAAGCCGAATGACACCATATAGGACCTTAAGTCTTAGGATGATATCTTTAGTATTAGCTGAGTAATCTTACTTTCCCGATGTAGTGTTTTGCATGTTACAACAATGTGGTGTAGTGAAGCATGTGATGGTTGTGTATGCAGGATGTGTGGCGCGCGACGCTGCTCCACTCCGGGCCTGGGCAGTGCTTCCCTCTGCCAGAATCTCCTAGTGCCTCCCCCGCCCCGCACGCCCCCTCCTCCACGCACGCCTCCCACCCCCTACACACAGTTCAGGCACTTCCTCTCCACAGGAAGGAGACTTCCTAAAGCATAACTCCCTCCCCCACCATCACTACTCTTTATAACTTATTCTGCACATATTGTAGTTGGTGTAATATATTAGTACTTAAAAAAAATAGGGAGATATTTTTTGTAAGCATGTTATTCCTTTATGTTTACATATAATTGATTTATGTATCCATATAATTGTATAGGCAGCCTTCGCTGATTTGAGATAATTCCAGTTAAATTGTGCAATCCATTCTTAGCGAAGTTCAAGATTGTATTGTTGGTAGCCCTGATTGTCGAATCTTGTCATAAGAGCTGTCAAAGGTCTGCAAAATGTAACTATGTATACCTTTTTATCACATCAAGCAACACTAAACTTCTGAAAAAAAATAGACTGTAGTTGGTAGTATGGCACAGAAGTAGTGATCATACATACACACCTTGTATATCTTAAGAAGATCCCCCAGTCACAATTCTCCTTCATAAGTTTCCTTTGTCAATTCACATTTGGAGGTTTCCTAGTTTAATTGTTATTGTACATATTATATGTGTGTGTTGTATATTGTGTACGTGTGTGTGACATCCTATAGTAAGCTAGAGCTTCCCGCTGTGTTCCCTAGGGCTATCCAGGCCAGCCTCGAGAGCTTCCGGGCGGCGGGGGGCAGCACCAGCAGTGCGGCGGACTGTGTGTCCCTCCGGCAGGACTCCCAGGAGGAGGCAGAGGGGGAGGGGCGGGAGGAAGATGAGCTGGAGAGGCAACTGAGGACGGCCCTGCTTCTCTCCCAGAAGGAAGAACAGGAGCGGCTGCAGGAAGAGGCACAGCTGGCCGCCATATTACAATTATCATTAGTCGACAAGTAGAACAATTATATTAAATTACTCATAGACTTTTACATTAAGTACCCTATACGTCTGACTCTGTATTTTCAATAGAAAGGAAGTGAGGCAATTTCACACTTGGCACTTTTTGGTATTTTAGAGTCGCAAAACTCACACTATTAACAAAAAAATCATACAACATTAAATAAAAACGTTAAAACTTGATACGGGGGGGTAAATAGAGGGGGGGGGGGGGGCAGGTAAATTGATGAGTTTCCATTAAAAAAAAATTGTCTGTACTGAGAGGGACCACTTTCTCCTCTCATTCAAATCTAGTTAAAACAATTTTATTCCATCATGATTCCACTTAACTTTTCCTGGGATTCTTATTGGCATATTACCTGAAATTATGGAGGGAACTTTGATCAGTAATAAACTCGGATAATCCATTTAAAATTACTTTATTAAAAACACACAAAAAAAAAAAATTCATAATAATAATAAAAAAACTAAGATAGCTACGCGTAACTATTAACTAACTACTTAAAATTACCCCAACATAGTTAAAACAACCCCGTGTCCATTTTCACTTTATTTACCTCCACATTATTTATTGTCTTCCCGAAATCGCACACATGAATAAAAAAATCTCAACGGCAAACACAAATCACAAAAATTATTTTCTTCTTTGGCGTTTGCCAGAGGAGCGGAGATGTACTCGACGCCACCCTGGTCTTTTCTCTCTGTCCACCCTGGACACCTTCCTTGCAGCCACCACTGAAGTTCGCCTTGTCCGTGGAGCTCGGACAAGTGCTCCAATCCTTCCCACGCTGAGGGCCCTCTGCTGGTCCAAGAGGCGGAGGTAATTTCCCTCTCGACGCCTCCTTGATACCCTGCCGGCGTCCTAAGGACGCTTTCGCGCCGAAACACGCCCTCTTTCGCTGGAGCGTCTGCTCACCACAGCGTCTGGTATACAAATTGTCTCATGCTTTTATTTTTTTTAAAGCGTCATCCAAGCTTCGATTGCAAACATTCCATGTGTCGTTGGAGTGGTGGGTATATAATACCTAGCCTCTATTCGTCGATTCAAACATCCCTTACCTACTACATACATACTTATTATACAATATAATATTCTCACTCATATTGTACGTCCATATCCAGATACCCACTAAAATACACAAGTACCTATAGATGGCAGCAGTACATCCATTCGACCATATACCTAGTATGCACCTAGGAATAGACTCACAATACAGTGTGCAGAACACAACAAAAAAAAATCCCTATACGTAGGTCCACATGTGTGAAGCATTTCAACTTCCTTCAACTAAATACGATACTGACCAAAAAAAAAAAATTAATTCTAAGTATTTGAACTTGTGGACCGAAGAGCCACATGTTACTACCTAAAACAGGTAGAAATCACACTACCCTCGTATCTCTTGAATGTCTTCAAACTGAATATTTTGAACACAATATTCTTTTATACCTACCTATAGTAAATGATCCATACATAATATGTACCTATACTTGCACTTATATAGATACATCACCCAATAATGTAGATATCACTGAAAAGTTCGTTCTATATATTATTATGATGTTATTTTTCGTCAACAAAATACACCAAAACAAACTAATACAGTTTTTAACTATAGGTACTTAATATAAAAGTGTATGAAATTACTATAGGTACTGAGTTGTTCATATGAAGCAGATGTATGTTCATTGTATAAGATTCTATATATTATAATTTATCACTAGTATCAAAGACCCTTCTAAAAAAACATCAATATTGGCATAAAGGCTCGCAAAGAGAGAAAAAGATCACCATGTGCTCATCAAAACTGCGTCCTTCTAGCAGAATTAGAAATCCTCGTATTATGATCCTCGTATTACTTTGTAGGATAGGCAGAGGGGCGTGATGGTCCTAACACCACCCTTGTGACATTCTGTTAATCTATTATAATGTGTAATATACATGTTGTACTACTCTCATACATTAGAGATTTAGTTCGTGTGGCTTAGCCAAATAATCTGTGACCGACTATACTACCTCATTCAAGCTACACTCATACATAATTCTGTGCTAATTAAACAAACTTGTTGGTTGCCCCATATTGTGGGATAACACTCTGCTAACCTTGGATGGATTTCTTATGAAGTAATCATATTGAGAATTATACGTCCTTCAATGTTCCTCACAGGAAAACATGGAGGTCTCAAGAATTCTCGATTCAGAGGAGTTTTGTTTTTCTCTATTCAGAGGAGTTTTTGAGACAGCTTCGCACCCTTCAGATAAAGTTGGCCCTGGATTGTAAATTTGCAATCAGCGAGACTTCATAAGAATTCATTCTGTTTACATCATTGTCCGTTATCCAGAATAGACTCTTAACAGTTATGAGTCTCTTGTATATCGTGTGCTGATCAATTCCTCTTACTAGGAAAGTCTACTCTACAAGTTATTGTCATAGTATTATTATGTGTACATCACAGACTTGTACTTATAAACATAGACTTGGCATAAATAATAAAAAAAAAGACACTAGTCTTCTCTCTTTTATATTAAAGAGTGAGTAAGAAAGTTTCTCCAAATCAAGTATATGCCTGTATTAGAACATGTTAAGTATGTGAAGTCAATTACAATTGGTTACAAGCTCAGCATTTGTTTGTGTTAGCGAGGTGGAGATTGTCGTCAATTTAGCGACATTGTCCAACAGCTTTGCAATTTACCGCTGTGTTCACACCGTTCTGACGTCTTAATACCAGTGCATATTTTTTTCCTTGTGCAGAGTCCATGTTTCTATTACATCCATGGTGTACATGTAGTCAGTCTGAATGCTCCTTTACATGTACATGTACAGACTACATGTAGTTTTTGTATTATTTTATACATATTGTATCTGTATGTAATAAACACTACTTATCTTAATGTAAATTTGTACAAACTATAAGAAATATTGTAATAAAACAATCCCTTCTATAAAAACACATTCTTATTTATTTATTCATCACTCCTATGTACAATCATGTTTCATTAAACAAAATAAGAATAAATTGGTACAAAATATAATAAATTAAAATGTGGACATTTTGAAAAAACTGAGCAAAAACACATGCTTTAGGATTTGTTTAAATCCAATATTTATCATTATAAATATCATAAATGTAATTTGAGTGACATGCTTTTTAAAATAAAATATTGAAGACGAATTATTAATCCTTAAGGCGCTCTTATACGAGCATTTTTTTTAAGCAATAATTGCGGCAGCTCGTACAAATCGTATTGATTAACATTATTTTCTTTTATTTAATAACTGATAGCAATTATTTCGGCAATGTTTAAAGTGAGACAACAATATTGTGTGCAAATGCAAAGGAGATTTGTCATGATGTCGGCGACACAATCGGTTTAGACATTTTAATCAATTCTCCTTCTTGTTTGCATGCAATATCGTTGTCTCACTTTAAATATTGCCGAAATAATTGCTACATATTGCGAAATAACATTAATCAATACGATTTGTACAAGTTGCCACAATTATTGCTGAAAAATTGCTTTTGTGAGAGCACTTTTACAATATTACGGGAGTATGTACTAACTACACATATGAATAGGTGGCGCTATCTCTGGTATGAGTCCCTCCTTGAAACTATCAGCCTCAAAGGCTTTTATATCTTCTGCACTCAACGACTCAGCTTCAGAGTAAACTATTCCTATCAGATCCTTGGGGTCGTCTGCGGGTTTGGCGTTGAAGAACGGACTGGAGAAAACTGAGGCGTCCTGGGTCTTAGGCATTTCAAAGGGGTTCTGATACGAGGGGGGAGGAGGGGGGGCATTGAAAGGTGAAGAAAATACATTGTTACTAGGAGGAGGGGCAAATACATTAGTAGGGGTAGGGGCAAATACATTAGTGGGGGTAGGGGCAGGGGCAAATACATTAGTAGTAGGTTGTATGGGACTATTAGGAGTAGGTTGTATGGGACTAGTGGAGGGCTGGATACCGGGACTACCAAAGGGCTGGGTGCCAGGACTAGTGGATTGTAAGTTAGCACTCGCTGAAGCAAACAATGCAGCAGGCGATGTATTAGGGGCGGGACTTTGCATTTCAAATACTGACTGTGGCATTGTGTACTGTGTGGCGAATACATTCCCGCTACTGGGATTACTAAACATGTTATTACTTGAAGCATTACTGAATACATTGTTACTAGGAGCAGTCTGGAACACGTTTCCAAAAGTATTTGCGTTTCCATCGTCTCTTGAAAGGAACGATGGATTCAAATACTTGTCGGTGATGGTGGAGTCAAACGGCGACTGTGCTGGTCTCCCATCGTACAGGTTCTGGAGAACTCTTATTAAAGAATTCGGAGGGTTGAGGAATGTGCGATAATTTCTCTTAAAAATTTCTTCAGCATTCTTTACAGTTTGAATCTAAAACAAATAATAAATAAATTATAGTGGGGGTGATCAACGTAACCAACACATGCTTCATTAATTATAATATATCTATGTGAGAGACAGCGGAGGGAAGGGTAATGTTAATTACTGTTGTTATTTATTTACTCATAAGGACTTGTGCAAACAAACACAAATACAATCATTAAATCTATTAAATTATCTCATTTCATTCATACATCATCTAACAAACACAAGCGCACATCTAGTCCATTCATATAAAAATAATCAGATATAATTGAAATTCGCAACACAAAGAAATAGGTAAAAGAAAACACATGCACACACAGACACAACAACTAGGTACAAACAGTAAGCGAATAGTAGACAAAATAAGGGAGTTACAGGACAGGAAGGGAGAGGAGGACAGGGGAAATGGAATTAAAACAAACACTGGCTGCAATAGAGTTGTCGTAGGAACAACAACTCTAGTAATCTACACACACCCTTTTTGAAAACGTGTGGTATTGAAGCTAATATAATGAGTTGTGTAAATTACTGTTAATATACTCACATATTCCTGTAGGTTCCCTGTGGCCTGTGCCTGATATGTATTGAATCTTATTTCTTCCGGAGACACGTCCAGAATCCCAGGGAAGTTGGCTTTTCCTTTGAATGGAGCATAGCAGGAGAGGAGCCACTGCCCACTCTTTAGTGTCTGCGCCACTTCAGGCATTACCAACTGTAGGAGTTGGTCCACACTCACTGATGGAGCCGAGTTGGATTGAGGGGCTGAAATAAAACACAATATAGGTGCTTTTGTATTGCTTTCTCCGAAATGCTTTGGTACTATTACAGTGCTGCTGCACCAATCAAGGTCAAGCTTATTTTGTTTTTAAAAACATGATAAAAACGGCATTTTTTCGCGCAGTTCGGCTGCGGTTTTTAAAAGGACTATGGTGTATTTGCTTACTAACCATTATAGGAATATTTCTGATTGAAGACATGTTCATTTCTGCAGTTGTTCCCATATCTGCAGTATCCTTGTTGGAAGAACCGACAGACAACCATCACTGTATATTAATTTACTTTACAATGTAATAGAGAAACAACGGATTTAAATTATGAAAGAATACCAAAACAGTAACATAACCATAACATAACCTAAGATTTTAAAAGTTGAAAATTTGACAATTGAAATTAGAAATGTCAAACTTGTACAGTTGCCAGGTGTGAGAAATAATGTTGCCCTTTATTATTTGTGTACATAGTGTAACTACACGTAATTTTCACAACTTTCCAACGCTGCACTTTGTTGGGTATTTATTTCTCTCATAATTCAAATTCCTAGCGTAATATTTCCACCTTGTGAGCAATATTCTCTGCATCAACCTACTACTGCTACTATTACCAAACTATCACCCACGATGATATTATTCTAAATCCCAATACTGGGGTTACCAATAAATGTCACACGACATTCTGCTTTGCGCAAAAAATAAGCTCTGAGTTCTGAGTAAAAATAGTTTCGCCGCTTCATCGTAAATGCATAATAAGAATAACGCAAGCGACAATATCAAACGTTTTACAATACTTAATTGAGTAAATAGGGAAGTACATGTATCTAAGTAGTACTAATTAAGTTCAGTACCTGGTACCTGCCTATGTAGATTGTAGGCAGACACAGGTATGTCACCTGTAAAAACCTTGGCCCGCCCCTGGTTATTGATCCCCGGGCACGACACAACACTCGGCCAGCCCTGACCTCCTCCACCCCGCCCCCTCTCCCGCCGCCCACTAGTATACCGGAACAGGAAATTCCAAGGGAAAACTTTCACCCGTAGCCATTTTGATCTCACCCCTATCTATGTATATACTATGTGTATACCTAGGGTAGGTACTATTCTATATATATGATAATATTCTAGGTAGGTGTTCCGATGAAAGTTTCTCTGATTTGATATCATTATAGAGATATAGGTACTAGCTTTATCTGTACAATAACAGATATTAGGGTAGGTACCACAGAGGCTTGCAGTGTTGAGTGTATGTGTAAAAAAAAGATAGGGAGGGACTTATGCTGGATTTCACCAACTTCCTAAGTGAACAATAGCAGAGGTAGGAGCTACCTAGCACACGTTTTTTTTGAAAAATAATGATAGGTGGCTCCTATCTCCGCTATTCCTCACCTAGGAAGTTGGTCAAATCCAGCATTAATCTAAAATCCGGGAATCCCTGAGGAGTCCTACATTCTTTTGTAATAATTAAGAATATTGAAGCACTTTATAAATGAAAATAATGATTGGGTTCTAGTTTTCCACTTGTGTTGTGACGGAAAGGTAAAATAAAAAAACGACGTAGAAAAATCGTAGCCATCCACGAATCACGAATAAATATGACCGATATGATAAAACGTTGAACAAATTCTGAAGTTTCTATCAATTTGAGTTCACGAAATTGTGGACGAAATGTTAGTCAGAAACAATTTCTGAAAAACTCTAATAAAAAAAAACACTCTTCTTCTGCTTCATCTAGGACTGCGTCCTGTCATTGCTCGGAGCCTGTTCCTGGAACACAGATGTCCATATATGTTAACTTTATCGAAAAATATTTCCAAATAGCGGGTTTATAGCCGTAGGCAATGTCTGCCAATCAACCACATGGACTCTATGAAAATATTGGCAAGGATTACGTGACATCATGATCCTGTATCTTTTAAAGCAGAATAGAACCTTCTAGAATTTATCCTATGTAGATGGACTTACTGGTTGAGCAAAGCTCATAGTAGAAAAATCTGGAAAACGATAGAAGAGGCCTACATCCAGCAGTGGAGGGACGGCTGAACAAGAAGAAGATGGATTTACCTACTATACATTTATGTATTGTAATCTTTAGTAAGTAGGTAGTATTTGTACAGCAGTGATTCGTTCCTGAAAATGCTAGGAATGATGTATTATTCTGTCTGTGTTATATAACAGCACTTGTACATTATGTATTAACTACACTACCTACATACATATATATTATATACATCACGCCACTCAACTCCTACACAAAAGGCTTTTAATTCTACGCCATTATTACACAACATCCATACAACATCCATACAACATCCATATACAACATCCATACAACATCTACTATATATTCATTTCATATAGACATCCATTGTGACGAACTTTGGAAACTTTACTACTTCTCTCCTCTCTGCTGTGAAACACTCCAAGTACCTACCCTCATGGCCGTAGGCAGGGGGGTTTGGGGGTTTAAACCCCCCCCCCCACCCGACATTCCTCAGCTAACTCACCATTTTATACATATATATCATAATATTGTTTTTTCATCATGTCATGAATTTTCAATAATTATTGCAAAAATCCATTAAATCACAGTTGTTTTATTAAAATTTATCGCCTGCGGTGCTATTCGTTTCTCTTGTTGTAACCCAGAAATATATCCAGATGCATAACCACGTTCATTAATTCAACCATTCTAGAAAAAAAATTCGCCTGCAATTTACTCGTTTTTATTCCACTAGGAAATATCAAATTTTCCGGAGCTCCAACCCCCCCCGAATTGAATTCTTGGCTACGGCCTTGCCTACCCTACCTACCCACATCCCTCTCACTCTCGCCCACTCACTCATTCACTCACACCACTACTTTTTATTTTCATTGTTTTGTTTCGCAGCTGAATTGTTTTCGTTATATTTTCCTCCACTTTTGTTATTTTTTCTCAAGCGGATATTTTGAGAAAGAAACGATAAATTCTATTCACACTTTGTTCTGCTTTTAGAAAAGTTTTTATTTTTCGTTTAGATTTAGGTACCTACCTTAGTACTTATCACGCGCTGGATTACCCATTTCCATTTTATTGGAAAACTAGCTGAGTTACCCGAGCTTCGTGACGGCAATTTTTGTTCTTAAAAAAAAATACTTACTTGATTTTCACCGAATATTACGGGTAAATTACTAGTCCTATACAAAATGTGTCAAACACATTTTATAGAGAATTTATTAAGGACTATTTTTGTTTTTGTCAGTTTTCACCTATCTCTTACTGTTTTTCGATAAATTGAGGAAAACCGCGTAGGGGACCTATTCGGGGGGGGGGGGGGACAGCTGGAGGGAGGGAGTGCCTGATATTCTGAAACACCCCATCCTAAGGTATCACCCTCTATAGGTTCCAAATTGTTATTAATTTTGCCAACTTAGAACTGCAATTTGCCTGAGCTAATAAAAGCGATCTTACAATCACTAATAAATATCTTATTTCGTATAAATTTTCAGAGTCAGAAGCAATCAGTCTCTTTGACTCGAGAACTCTTGGCACACCACCGTAGTGTATAGTAGGTATATTATATCTCTTGTCTACAGTATGAATGTATGTAGTTAGGAATGTACATATATCCTCAGTTCAGTTTAGTATTCAGTAAGCCTCCTCTCCATATTATTTCACACACAGTGTCTGGTCTGGCGTTGGTTCTGCTCTACTTGTGTCGCTGCACTCACTCTACTATACTATACAGTGCCCCCCTCTCTACTTCACTTCCTGGTCCTCATCCCCCCCCCCAGCTCTTATCACTCACACGCCTCATTATATTGTTTCAATTATTAATTAATTAAATTATAATAATTACTACGGATGAGATCACCTACGAGTATAATATATTGTTTATCCACGTTGTATATGATAGGAGAGGAAAATGTTCAAGTAGTTATCTCAACAGATATACACCAAAGGATGGAACTTCCATCAGGCTTTTTGTTTATTGTATTCAATCATATACGTAGGCCCGAGTCGGGCACTTATACTCGTCGATTTTTACATATCATAAACAAACTATTTCAAATCTATCAACGTATATTGGAGTGTAAAGAGTTCCAATTGGCGTTTCGTCAGAGGCATACATGGTGATAACAGGATCGAATGCTGAACTGAGTGTATAAGGATCAGTTGTTCCAGAATCTGAAATTATTATTACGTATAATACGAGTATTTATAGAGTTTACTATTTATAATAATTTCCTTAATTACTTAAGTCCCTGCAGACAACTTACAACTCTTTGATGTTTTATTAATTGCTTTAATTTATCTTATTATTAGATAAATAAGTAGCGATTATTTTATTTTATAACATCAATATTTAAAACATGGCGTATTTGTGTAACACGCTGTATATTTGTCGAAATCTCAACATGCTAATAGGTTAACAATACAAGATTCAAGTAATTATCAGTAAATTAGATACCTCATTCCATGGGATCTCCAGGTTAAAGACGGTAGGCCTCTCACTCATTTTTGATATTTTTTCAGGTGTCAGAGTAAGAGTCAGTTGTTCGTAAAACTTTCATAAGACATTTCATCATGAGTTTGGAATGAGGTTTGCCACCCATTCAGAAAATCATAAAGATGTTTGCGCTAAAAGAGTATTGTACGTTTTTATACAGACATCAAGAGAAATTATCCTCGGTCACTATACTGTGTCTCATATACTTACGTAATTACATTAATTCTTCTAGTCATTGGGATTAGTTGGAAGATATCGATAGCGATAAGTTCGCCCTAGTGAATATTAGGTACTTACTTGCTTACTATAATTATAACTGTGTACGTATTATCTTGTCATATTGTGATACAAATGATGGAACACATATGTACCTATTTAATATTGTTCAGAATCAGAAGGACTGAGCCATACAAGCTGCAACTACAAGAGGTCGACCTCTATTCGTCCTCCTCCCACACTCTCTCTCTCTATCCTCTTTACAGTATGTCCCTTCCTCTTCCCGTCCCTTCCCTGGAGGGCGGTCGTCAACCCGCGACCCACGGGTCAAAATATTTGACTCCAGACCTTAAAATAGATGAGTGTGTTCTGTAGTGACTGTAGTATTGTAGTGAACTCTCAAACATATAACTCTACATGACGACTATAAGTCAGTTAGTTGTGTACTCAATATATTTCACTATACGAAAATCATCTCCACCCATCTTCTTCTTATCAGCCCCTTTCCCTCCACAGCTGGATAAAGGCCTCTTCCTGTCTCTTCCACAATTCTCTGTTTTGGGCGCTCTGCCTCCACCCACGTCTCACCGACTCGATGATATCATCTAGATAGAGGTTCAATGTATGTACTGTATTTTTTCCAAGGCATATTTAGTAACGGTTGACGAGATCTAAGGTCTCCCGTTTGTAGAAATTGTTGAAATGTCAGTATGCATACTTTTTTATGGTTCTTGTGTTAAAAGTTGGTACTAATGATATTATTGACATGAAACACACGTATATGTATGAACTGATTTATAGTTTAGAATTTTACTAGGTTAGCTACACAGTACCATATGTCCTCCGTCAGTCCATTTATTGAAAGTTCAGCTATGAGGTTTACCACTCTAAATAATATTCTATGTTAATCTACAAACATACTACATCACCAGACTAAAGTGACTGATGTTATTGAGAGGATAGCGGTGCAGAAGTAGAGATGGCCGGGGCACATTGCAAGAATGCAGGACAAGATATGGACGAGGAGACTGCTGGAGTGGAGACCGAAGGGCGATAAAAGACCACAAAGGCGACCACCTACCAGATGGATAGACGACATTAAGAGGTTTGCCGGACCCCAGTGGATGGGAATCGCACAGGAGCGGGAGAAGTGGAGGAGGAGAGGGGAGGCCTATGTCCTGCAGTGGGCAAACCCTAGCTGATGATGACACCATTGCCTTGAAGAGGAAGAGTTACATCACCCGAAAATCGGGTGTAATGCCAGAATAAGTTACGTTCTATACCTATTCTTCTTCATCTTTTCTTAGATCTTGTGATCTGTTTGTTCAAGAAAACCCTCATTCTTGGGAGGCTGAAGTCCGGCTGTCCCTCTATCGTTTTGGCGGTCTTCCGGGGAGCCGGAGACCAGCTGGGATTTCGTTGGCCACGACATATGGGATTTTGAAGTCATCCATTCTGTTTACGTGGGTGATCCAGAATCTTCTCCTGGAATCCATCCCTATCGTACGATGTCCTCGGTTTCACAGGTCCGCCTTATATTTTATAATTATTTATTACACGTTCTATATAAGTATTTATTTTATTCTCATTGTGAAATATGCCGAACCTAGGATGTATGTATATTGTATTGTATATAGAAGGGAAGGAATTGTTATTAGGAAGGATAGTCCAAGAGCCCGCTGCTTAATTTATGACGTATCTGTTTTTTTATCGAAATGTGGTACAAATGATAGCTTACCAATAGGGTTTTACATCGCACTAGGGTTGCCTATCAAAATCTTGCCGCAACCCCCCCTGCCCCCCCCGAAAAGGTCCCTCTTCGCGGTTTTTCGCATTTCATAGGAATATGGTAAGAGATAGGAGAAAGTAGCCAATGACAAAAATTATCCTTGCTAAATTATCTACAAAAAATGTTATGTCAATTTTTTCGTAGAACTAGCAGTTTACCCGCAATAGCCGGTCCAAAACCGAAATTCATTTAAAAAACTAAAAAAATGAATTTAAACTTAATTGGTTGAAAATTGATAAGAGCTACAGGAAAATAGTCAAAGAACGAATTAATTACCATAGTCTTAGCTACAAAACGAGCTATAACTTTTGTTCATACATCTAATAATTTCGGAGTTATTACAATAAAATTCAGTGACGAAAATTTTTAAAATTTAGTTTTTCATAAAATAACCAGTGATATAGCGCCGCAGGCCAAATTTTTTTTCCATAAGATGTTAGTAATAAAGGGTGGAAGAATGTGAAAGAAAAAAAATCAAACTTTTTTTTTTATTTTTTCAAAAAATATCCTGTTTTTTGACCGGCCATTACGGGTAAACTGCTAGTCCTATGAAAAAATTGATTTAACATTTTTTGTAGAGAATTTAGCAAGGATTATTTTTGTCTTCGACTACTTTCTTCTATCTCTTACCATATTCCTACAACATGCGAAAAACCGCGAAGAGGGACCTTTTCGGGGGGGGGGGGCAAGGGGGGTTGCGGCAAGATTTTGATAGGCAACCCTAGTGCGATGTAAAACCCTATTGGTAAGCTATCATTTGTACCACATTTCGATCAAAAAACAGATACGTCATAAATTATGCAGTGGGCTCTCGGACTAGGAGGATGTTGTTAGTAAAACAACTTCACTAAGTATAAAGTTTAAATTGAAGAAAAACTCTCTGAGTTTAGCGACCGAGTTTCACGTGAATTCTATACAAGTTGTATGTACGTTGTATTATATTCTAAGCCTACTATATGCCTGTATCTATATGTATGGTATACTTCCGTATACACACTGTATATATACATCTATATACCTCTATATATAGGTACTAGGTAGGTACTAACACATCTCAACGCATTGCATACATGTAGTGGTAAGCTCTCCTTTCGTTGGGAAAACTGTCTAATAGGGGTGTTAAAAATAATTTTCATTTTTAACAACTTACGAATCATTCATACAAATAAAATATAAAGCTCGAGACAATCAACGCACATGCAGTCAACACCCAAGGAATAGTATATACGTATACCATGCTGCGAAAACCTACATCTGTTCTGTTTTAAGTCTGTATTGTTTTACGATTTTTATTTACTGTTTTTTGTCCATATTGTGTGTTTACATACTGTTTTAATTGTGATTCTTTTGTCTGTTGTTACTGTGTATTGTTTGGCTGTGTACCTTTATTGTATTGATATTTTTAACTTTTTGTATTGTAACTTTCCAAAGGACTTGTGGCCGTCAAAACTATAAATAAATAAATAAATAAACATCATTTAAATATTAATAAGTTTAGAAATAAGCTGAAACCTGATGAAACTTCTAACAGAAGGATAAAGAATACTAATTATTTCCTTTACGAGAATGATCTTGCGATGAATTTAAAATCCCACTAGTGGCAATAGGACGAGATAAACCATAAACTGTACCAACTTTAGAAATATTTCAAAACTATTTTCATTCATATTATTTCATCCTTTGATTATTGAAGTACCTAATCAAAAACGAGAATCGTCATACTTATTTCATCAGTAGGAACAATTCTAAATTCAATTTTTAATCTTAAAACTTTACTTCGAGACGTACCGGTTAACCAACACTCTTTGTCCGATGTAAAGCGCTAGTGTAGAGAACATTTTCAAAATCCCATACATACGATTCGTTATTTGAATAAATAATCACACTACTCCTTATTTTCGTCGTGCACTGCGAACACACACAGACAGACATATACAGACTAATTTTATTAGTATGATATTTTGACAGATATCTACGAGTAAATATATTTTTTTTTATTTCATGTAGATATAAGTACCTAATATGTAAGTAGAAGAAAAAAAACACTGTATATGATTTAGACTAGTGAAGCTTCAAGGGAAGTGAAGAAATTCTCTAATACTATTGAGTGGAAAACGCCTGAATTAGTTTGAGTTTAGCCGAACTGCGAATCTAACACAAAATGCGTTTCGTAACGGGGGTAACCCTAATGCAATTTTCTTACCAACACACACACAACACAATCTCACGTGTATACACAGCGTAGTGTGTATGTATATGTATAGTACTGTGGGACATCATTCGTTATTGATTTTCCGGATGGAGCTGCGGGGCTGCAGGGGGTGGGGGGTGGGGGCGGAGGGGGTGCGGGAGGGGGAGGGAGGGGAGACAGCGAGGGATGGAGGCTCTGCAGTGAGTGCGAGGGAGATGAACAGAGGATCTGTCAGAGTTGAATATAATGTATGGAGGACGCAGATCGATGCAATTATATCTTTAGATTTATCATATTATATATTATATGTAGGTACTATATACTATACAAGGAATTATATTTATACCTTACCTACCTATATATAGTGTGCCAGCCTTATAATAATAATACTACGCAGTTCCTTATTGCGTGGGCATCAAATATATATTATTACTATATATTGAGATTTTCCTCAACGAAGGCGGGAGGTATCAACATTCACATAGGGTTATTATGTGAACTCCCTTGGGGAGGGAGCAGGATGGATGGTCCGACGCTTACGAGTCGGCTCTGACTGGCTTAAGTGATCACTTTATGCTCAAAGCAACGTTCACCTATTCCACCACATCCTGCTGCCAAGTGAGAATTTTTGGTAGTAGTGTATATAAAACACAACAACCTTTTTCATATGAGCCCAATTTCAGAGACTACCGATATATATAGAAACTCTATTATATAACAAGTAGTTATATCTCTACAGATACACAGGAAAGGATGGACCTACCATCGGGCTTATGACTGATCGTCGGCAGGCTTAATGTGATCACCTTACACTTAAGTAACATTCACCAATTCCAGTCCATCCATCTGTCTCGGCCGGGAATCGAACCCAGACCTCCAACCTGGCGAGCCGGTATTCTACCGCTATGCTATGACGGCTGGTACTTGAGTCATGGTGAAACGTGTGTATCTTGTACACGGCCCTCTGTTGAGATTATTTTTTGGTATTTTTGTAGCCAGCCGACGATCAGTCATAAGCCTGATGGAAGGTCCATCCTTTGCTGTGTATCTGTTGAGATATAACTACTTGCTATATTCAACTACGACATGTAGAAAATTCCGATTGTCTCACAAAAATAAAAAAAATATGGTTTTCAAAATAGTCTTCTAATTCTACGTAACTATCATATTATATTTATATTACTGTCGAGATGAGATCGTTGAGAAGAATGTGTGGAAAAACGTTGAGAGATAGGATAAGAAACAAAGTGATTAGAGAGTTGAGTGAATGTAAAAAGGATGTTGTGACTAAAATGAAAGTGAACGAGTCGAGATGGTTGGGGCATGTGAAGAAAATGAACGATGAATGGATAACAAGGAAAATTTACCTGGGTGAAAGAAGTGGTGTAAGGAAACGCGGCCGTCCAAGAACCACATGGTTTGACCATGTTGACCAGATCCTCAAGGACGGACGTGTTATGAGTAAAAGTAATCGAAGAATGTGTATGATAAATTGCATGAATGTGACGGAAGCCCGAAGTGTGGGTAAGGATAGGAACGTCTGGCGATCCGTTTTCTTTGCCTACCTCGCAAGGGAGGTGGCGTGAGGGTATATTATAGTAGTATAGTACATTATACATCCCTCAGAGGGTATGAGGAGAGGGCACTCTCCACTCTAGCAGGCTTCTCGTGGGAATATAACAATACAATACACAACACAATACAATCTTTTCTCTCATACTTCCGACAACTTGTAAAGTTTCCTTAAGATTCAGAACAATACAAGAAATAAATAGGATTTACTAAACTCCCCGCCTCATGAAATAAACTTTCTTTCATCACATAATAATTGTAGTTATATTCTAAGTATTAGTTAGTTGGGCCTAGGTTTACTACATATTTGACAGGTTAGGAAATAAAAAAAATTGTACCTATGTTTATTCCTTCACATCGTGATTTGAGACTGAAGAGCCAACAATGACTTCACGGTTATTTCCCGCGGCATTGAGGTTCAAAATCGCATGACAATCGAATGATAAAATGTTAAAAATAGCGTGAATAGCTTCAAACAAAAACTTTTTTTACTAGATTTTAATGCATATTATCAATACAAAAAAAAAATCTCTTCTAAAAAGATTTTCGGGAAACGAGTTTCTTTCTTTCGGAAAAAAGATCAGAGGTGTTTTTCACATTTTTTGAGAAATCTATACAATTTATTAAAAATCTTTTACGGTTATTTCCTAGATAAAGGTTCAATGTATCTACTCTTTTTTTTCAGAGCATTTTTAGTAACTGTTGTCGAGATCTAAGGTCATCCGTTTTTAGAAATTTTTGAAATGTCAGTACCTATGCGTACTCTTAACTGGCATTATTAACGCATGTATCTCGTTGACTGGTGGAAATGATTTCCAAGTATGTAATAGGTAAGTTTACTCTCTAGCTAGTAGCTACATATATTGATGTCAATAAGAGTTATATTTATAAGGAAAATAATACCTATTTGGATGATACTAACCTAAATAATACTTACATGTAATAATCATTACATATTACCTATAGGTACCTACCTCCAGTATATATAGATAGGAGGATATGTAATAACTCCTTACATATATACATACTTAGGTACATGTGCTACATTATTATATTATAGGTATAAGTATAATACGAATTATAGAGTTGTAACGACTTCCCAGTCGCTTCTGAAATACTTAGGTACTGTGAAAAATAGCAATCTGTTACTTCATTTGGATTTGATTAAATTTACGACTTTTCATACGCATTTGTGTCGTTAATTAAAGTATAGATATGTTCAGTTCAATAATAATTAAATATATATAAATACTGTAAAATCCATACAATGGTGTGGAGTTGAAGACGATCATTGTCGGGTTTAAGATCGGTCTCAGTCTCAGATCACTTTACATTCGACTTCAACATTCGCCATTTCAGCTTATTCTGGCCGGTAATCGAACCCAATAAACTACGCCCACATAGCAGCGATCTTAACATGTACATAAGTGAAACTTATAGGACTTATATTATGGCATCCACAATCTTCTTTTTATCATCATCATCGTCAGCCTTCCCTCGTCCAGTGTTGAACATAGGCCTCCCTTTTCGACTTCCACACTTCCCTGTGCCACTGCTGTCCTGCCACCTTTCTGAAGTCATCAGACCATCTCGCCTGTGGTCTCCCTGGATTTCTTCTTTTGCTGAGACCAAATATGTAATTTATTTATGTGAACAAAATACAGAACTATGTCTTTAAAATCCATGGCCTATCGTAATTCTGTATTTTCTTTTATAGTCAACCCCCGGTAGTAGCATCAATTGAAAGAAATGTATGGTCACTTGCAGGTGGTCACATTTGGTAGTCACAGGTGTGTATGTGCTCACATCTAAAGAGGTGTGTGTGCGTGTGTGTGTATGTGTGTGTGTGCGTGTGTGTGTACAGAAGTGAGGGCACCACTACACATTAGAGTGCGGTATGATGTTATTAGGGAAATTTTTCCAGCGTGTAATGGAAAAGTTTCTACTAATGGCTGGGTGCTGCAGGGGAGGGGGAGGGGGTGTGTGTGTGTTGGGGTGGGGTGGGCTGGGGGCAGGGAGGGGGAGGCTGTGCGGGGTCTGGTGTTCCACCGTGAACCAGATGTGCTCCGCTGCTGCCCTGGCTGACTGACTGGGGGGGTCACATGTGCTCCGCTCTGCTAATCATAATCCTTAACTGCGGAATCTCAGAACATTAAGTAGGTATAGGTAAGGTACCTACCCCTGTATAATAATATAATGCCATAGGAATTCTGAATAATTCGAGGAACTGAATTTAGAAATGTTTAAATTCCTTTGGGAATGAGTGAATTAAAGAAATAATGAGTGATTGCAAGATTAATGTTGTGGAAAGAAAGTGAACTTGTAAAGATGGTTTGGACATATTGAAAGAATGATTGACGACAGGATGAATAAAAGACTGTATGTGGCAGAAAGAATGGGTGGTGGCCGATCTAGGGTAACCTCAAATGGATCGAGCAGATGGATACTTGTGAATCAAATACAAACATCGCGTTCAAAGAAGGGTTTGTTTTTATACGAAAATTCACTTTTGGGCATTCCTATTTTGGGATGTGGCTTTGGAGATATAAAGTCCGTACAAGTAAAAAGAGTGAGTACAGTAAGAGTGGTTCGTTCGAAACGAAATTAATCTATAGCCAGCACGACTGTAAACTTGCATGATCAGGGACGACACTCCAATCAGCTGAGCCTACCTAGCATACTCTTTAGGTGAAGAAAAATCTTTATAGTACTCGTATATACAAGCATCCATTTTCCTATATAAATCTATCCAAATATACTCGTAGCGGTTGTATGGATACATTGAATTAGGTTGACGCTGAGTCGTAAGCTGCGTTGACATGTATTTATGAGAGAGAAAACGTTATTTGTTATAATAGCTAAACTATATGTATGTTGGTGTCTATATACTAGATATAGATAGAGGGATATAAATTCATGTCACTCCCACACCCTGGCCTGGCCTCAGCTCTGCCTGGATGTGGATGGATCTGGGAAGTGGGGACTTCCAGAAAACAGAAAAGTTTTATGAAAAATAAAAAATGTTTCAATAAATAAAATGTTTCAGGTGGGTGCCTGAGCCTGACTAACTGTTCTATTTATATATAGTGGGAATATACTAAAGTACCTACCTCCCCACACTACACCATGCAGAATACTCCGCCGTATCTATAAAGCTTTTCTCGGAGACAACGTTTAAGTATAATTCTATATTAGGAATAGTCTGTACTAGCTGTAATGCCCGCTGCGGTCAGTGGCTTGGATAAATAAATGAATTAGTAAATTAACACTGCAGAGCTGAATTTCAATTATTTCAAATATAATACATTTTAACCTAAATATTTATCTATCTATCTATCTATCTATACCCTCACGCCACATCCCTTGCAGGGTAGGCAGAGAGGACAGAGCGCCAGACAGCCCTATCCTTACACACACTCCTAGCTTCCGTCACATTCATGCAATTAGTCATACACGCTCTCCGATTCCTTTTACTCAAAACGCGTCCATCCTTGAGGATCTGGTCGACATGATCGGACCAGGTCAGTCTCGGGCGGCCGCGCTTTCTCACCCCTCTTCGCTCATTCAGATATATCTTTTTTGTCATCCTGTCATCATTCATTCTCTCAACATGCCCAAACCATCTTAGTTTGTTTACTTTCATTCTTGTCACTACACCAGTCTTGCAGTCACTCATTTCCCTAATAACCTCATTCCTTATCTTATCTCTCAGCGTTTTCCCGCACATTCTTCTTAATGATCTCATTTCTACTGCATTCAACCCTGATTCATCCTTCTTCATCCACGTCCACGTCTCACTAGCATACATCAGGGTCGGCACCAAGACAGCATTGTGCTCTAGCACTTTTGCTTTCATAGACACATTGCTACTACTAACAATCGGACCGAGCGCACCATTCGTCCTAGTACCGGCCAGCTTCCTTCTTTCAATGTCTCCATCACAGCGTCCATCTCTAGTAAACAAACTTCCCAGATATACATACTGATTCACTTGCTCCAGACAGTCATTACCAACCTTTATCACACAATTTGTCCTTATTTCCTCTCTTTCGAACACTAATACTTTCGTTTTATTTACATTCATTTTCATACCATTCATATCGCAGCTTTCGTACACACAGGATACTATCCGTTGTAACTCACATTCATCATCAGCCATCAACACTAAATCATCTGCAAACATTAACGCACATACTTTCACTCCATTTAGATCCACACCAACATTCAGCTCATTCAGAAGACGCATGCAGTAGTCGAAGAACAGGTTGAACAACCAAGGCGACATGACGCAACCCTGTTTAACCCCTTTTGTGAGAGTGAACCACTGCGACAACGCAGCATTCACCCTGACACAAGCAGAGCTCTCCGTATATAGAGACGCGATTGCGCCAATCAGTCGGTCGCTCACCCCATATTCCGACAGTACACGCCACAGTCTCTCTCGGTCCACACGATCGTATGCCTTCTCCAGATCCACGAACGCGCAGAAGAGCCTCTGGTGTTTAGCCAGAAGCTTCTCCACGACCATCCGTAGGGAGAAGATCTGATCGGTGCACCCCCTGCCACTCATGAAAGCACCCTGCACATCCCATACTTTACTTTCAGTCACTTTTCTCACTCTTTCAATCAATACCTTTCCATACAGTTTGCCCACAGAGCTCAGCAAACTGATAGCCCGATAACTGCCGCATTCCAACCTTGAGCCTTTCCCCTTGTACAAAGGGCAGATGACTGCCCTCCTCCAATCCTCAGGAGTGCAGCCACTCTCCCAGCACAAGTTGAAGAGCCTCAGGCACCACTCGAGAATCTTCGGGCCACCTTGCTTGATGAACTCTATGGCCACACAGTCATGTCCCGCAGCTTTACCATTCTTTGCTTTTTTCAATGCAAGCACAACTTCATTCATACGTATTTCCTCGTCCTCAGCAATATTTACATTCATACTATCTGCTACATTCGTCTGGTTTGTACTAGTACCACTTTCATACAATTCTTCGAAGTATTCTTTCCATCTTTCAACAACTTCTTCTCCATTCATCACTAAATCACCATTCTTATCTTTGATGCAATTCATACTGTTTTTCTCACTTCCAGATCTCTTTCTTTTTACTTCCTTCCAGAATATTTTCAAATTCTCCTCGGCGTTCCTCGATAATTTCATACATTCCTCTTCCTCAAGTTTTCTCTTTTTCTGGCAAACCATTTCTTTCACTTCTTTCCTACACGCTTTATATATATTCTTCTTTCTTTCTTTCTCACCTCCATCATCTGGTTTCGCACCAAGCACATCATTCCACGCTTTCTTTTTCCTCACTACAGCATCCTTCACCTCATCATCCCACCACGCATCACCTTTTTTCCTTCCTACCAACGCTTCTCCACATACTTCTCTTGCACTCTTTACTAGCACCTCCTTCATAACATTCCATAGTTCACTCGTCGAGCGTTCCTCATCATCATGTACTTCTAGCCTTTCGTTAGTTAGTCTTTCATATTCATCCCTAACATTCGTCTCTTTCAGTTTTTCGACCCTGATTCTACGGACAGGCTCCAACTTCCGAGCCCTCGAGCGCCAACCGGAGAAAAGATCAATCCTTGTTATCACAAGGAAGTGATCCGTCCACAGTCCGGCGCCCCGAAATGCCCGGGTGTCCTTTGTCGCCTTCCGGAGCTCAGAGTCCACACATACAAAGTCAATCATCGACCTTTCAATACGATCAACTCTCTCTCTTTGCCAAGTGTACTGGTGGATCTCCTTGTGAGCGAAGAATGTGTTCGCCACCAAGAGATCCAACTCCAAACATACTTCTAACACTCTTTTCCCGTTATCATTCACCCTATTATCGCCATGCAATCCCAACACTCTCTCAAAATTCTTCCTTCTGACACCGACCCAACCATTCAGATCACCTGCCAATATTACTTTTTCATTCGCTCTTCTTTTATCCGCTGTCTCCCGCACTAAGTTCCAAAACTCATCCTTCTCATCATCCAAGGCATCATTCCCTGGACCGTAGCCTATAATAAGGAACAGCCTGGTCATGCCTACCTTGAAACGAATCCAGATGAGTCTCGGTCCTACCAGTCCATACCCATTACGCTTCACCATACATTCAGTCATTCTTTTTGATAATATAGCACCCACTCCCTGACGTCCATGTTCATTTTCAGGCACTCCAGACCACATCTCTGCCATTCCATTCACCACATCACAATCTCTATCCTTTCTTTTCGTTTCACATAAACACAATATATCTAAGTTCCTCTCATGCAAAACATCACGCAATTCATTCATCTTACCTTCCATATCTCCTCTTATATTCCACACACCAATCCGGCATTCTGCCCTCCTCTATATACTAATATTTATTCTAAAAGTTCGCAAAGTAATAAATAACACAACTAACAGTTAAAATAACATATTTCAATAGAGATTTTTATTAATGTTATATATCGGTGTCATATGGCAATATGTAATTCTACACGAGAGAAGGAAAATTAAAATATCTCCTAACCTCTTTAGTATTTCAAAAAGTGTGTAACCTAAGACCACAGAAAAGGTGGACAGATGACATTGTCCAGCTTACGGGTCGTAGATGGCAGCAGATAGTCCAAGATAGAAGACAGTGGAAGAGTTTAGAAGAGGCCTATGTCCAGCAGTGGAACGCAAGTGGCTAGCAGTAAGTAAGTAAGTAAGTGTAACCTAAGTTAATCTCGTAGCTTTAAGGTAGCTTTTCACAAAGTATGATTTCTGATAGTGATCTAGTTCTGAACTTAATGAATATTAATTGATTGGTTTTACACGAACACAATTTTTGACAGCTCTAATTGATACAAGATTTGTCAAAAAGAAAAAAAAAGTGGCATAGGTCATGGCATTACTATCAGTTGAATAGAAACCACGTACATTTTAATAGTAGTTTTTTAATATAAGCCTGATGCCCGGATACAACTCTTATCTATAATGTTGACTCGTATGATGATATGGTAGGATGTTTGTATTGTTTGTATGGTGAATAGTTTTGATAGTTGAGTATAGGAAGGAAGCATGTGTTGTGTGTATGGAAGGTTGTGCTTGGGAAATCAATAAGCAGACAGATATACATATATAACTCCTTGTAGATAGAATCTCATACATATGGGGATTCATGGGGGTCGTCAAGGGGGGGCAGCTGCCTTCCCCTAGAGTTTGGAATAGGTATTTATTTTTTCATACTAAATGGTAAGACCTCAGAAAAAATCACTTTACTACAACACATTTTCTCATCATATCATAAATTTTCTAAAATTAGTATCAAAATCCATCAACTTTATAAAAAAAGTGCCTGTGGCGCTATTTTTTATGTCTTTTTTTATACAAAATCATATTTCATAAATAATACTATGCAAAGTATTATATACATTTTCAAATAAACACACCACATCACGACCTTCTTAACTATGACTCACAAAAAAAATTCATCTGCGGCGGTATTTCCGCGTTTTTTATGCTACATCATTTTTTTAAATTTTTGTTGCCCTCTAGTTCCGAGACTGGCGACGCCCATGTGGAGATTATAATATCATACATACTATTATGTTAGATCATCTAAATCTCTTATACAATATTGTATTTGAATTCAAATGGGGTGGTACCTCCTAACAATCCTAACTAAGCCTTCTCACATTAAAGTAAACGTTTACATGAAGCAAACTATTTACACCGTTCTGTGAAGCATTGTAAGGGTCAGTTTGCTGGTTACATGAAAGATGTTCGAAAACAGTATTTCGAATTCCAAATGTTCGAAGAACAGTTGTTCGAAAAACAATAATCAGAATAACAATAGTTTGAAAGTAATATGTTCGAACTCACATTTGTTAGAAAAGCAAAATCATCGAATCACAATAATTCGATTCCCATTTTACAGGAATATATTTAATTTTCTGCAAAGTTTCGAGGCGGGTTATATAAATAGGATTGTCTTATATCTCAACCGACTACCAAAACCCCATTTTTGTCGCAATGTTTTGACTTTTCCTTACATACGTCATCCAACAGACTGCGATTTATACAGGTTCCCTCCAACTGCGAATGAAGTGGATGAGTTCATAAGGAGCTAATGTCACTTTTAGTGTTACTAAGAAAATGAGGCGATTACTTACTAAGTACGGTACCTGATTATGAATATTATCAAAATGATTTATTTCCGTATTTTGACAGTTTTTTTTTATATATATAGTATAGCAGTTTTTTTTTATTACTAACTGAGTAATATTAGTAAAATAGGTATTTTAGTTAAGCACACGTTTTTTCTTCTTCGAATCATAATATAAACATCGTCATTTGAGGTGAAATCCCGGGACATACATCCGTTTAGTTTTTACAAAAAATATTAAATTAGCAAATTGTCTTTAAAATAATTTATTTAAAAATGCAAAAATAGTGTACCTTGAAATCCATAAATTAGTCTAATGATCTTATTAAAAGATTCCGGCGTAAATTAGTGGTAGTTTCTAAACTTTAAATTTGGATATACTTACTATTGAGATTTACGGCTTCTTACATTTTCTAAAAAAAAATCTAATTATTTTTTGTATTATTATTTTCTTTTAACTAAAGTAGCCAAGAAATGACATTGGTACTTATTGAACTGAGTTTCGTGTCGCCATGTTGCCGCCTTTTGTCATTTGTTGCCAGTGAAAAATAATTGATAGAAAATTATCAGAGATCTTAAGGTAATACACTTTTGTGGTATTATTATTGAAACTCTTTTTGCATAAACAAACAATAAATTATGAAAAATTTAGAATTATGCAGTGTCTAAATACACATAACATTATACCTAGTTCACAAATTATATTAAATATGGTACAACACGCAGTTGTGTTGACGGCGACACTATATTGGCTTGCGCCTTTAGCCAGTAAACTTTTTTCGAACAATTGTAATTTCGAACAATTGTTCGTTCGAAAATATGTTTTTCGAAATAAAGTGCGTCGAACTATTGTCATTCGAAAATTTGTATTTCGAATTATTGCCATTCGAAATGTTGTTTTTCGAAGTATTGTGCGTTCGAAAATATGTAAATCGAACAACTTTCCTGTCACCAGTTTGCTATACACTTCTTATTAAATTTGTGTAGCGCGTTTCGGGTGAGAATACGTAGACAGTGCCACCCCTGAGCTTGTTAGGATTGGATTTAGTTTTCCTGAACGAATATTATAATTAGTACATCGGGAGATTCAATGCTCTAGGTACCTGGGACTAAGAGATGTGCAGGGACGTATGTAGAGTGAACAAAAATATTATACAGTTTATTTACTTGGCAAATTTTGTTAATACTACCTGCATAATGCACGCTGATACAAGTTACGTGGTATTTGTTGTTTACACTTACTAATAATATACGAGTAAGTATCTTTTTTTTTTATTCTCTTTCGGCAAGGCACCCGATCGCGAGAGATATATAACGAGTAAGTATCTAAGGTTTATTTATTCAATATACGATAATATGTACTATACATTACACAATAGATAAACATGAACCTCATTATGTCATGCATGGGCGTCGCCAGCCTCGAAGCTAGGGGGGGGGGCAACAATAATTAAAAAATTAGGTAAGTATAGCACATAAAACGCACTCGCGCTGCAGGCGCAGGGGAATTTTTTTGGTGAGACATAGTGAAGGAGTCCGTGACATATATGGTTTGGTGTATTTGAAAATGTGTAAGTTTGATATTTTGCACAATAATATGTATGTAAGAATGTTTTCTATGAAAAAAAAAAGTAGCGCCGCCGGCAATTTTTTTATTAAATAAATGTATTTTGATGGATTTTCAAGCTCAGTTTTAGAAAAAATATTATATGATGAAAAAACGTGTGGTAATAGTGTGATTTTATCATTTAGTATGAAAAAATATATACCTATTCCAATCTCTAGGGGGGAGGCAGCTGTACCCCCTGACGACGCCCATGATGTCATGTCTCTACCTAATTCCCCAATTAGTCGGAAGGAAGTGACTATACAACCAACTATCTGTATTATGTATAGATAGTAGATGTCGCAATACTACACACCACTGCCAATAGATGTCTCTAAAAACTATCTGGGGAATGTTTTATTGTCTGGTATAAAGAAGTAGTTCTCTCTGTGTTCTGTGTTTTATATATTACGCGTGAAGCAGACGGATTTATTACATACGCAGTGACATACAAACACATCCCCGTATATAATATCTATTATCTGTAGATATCTATCTAGCATATGCTTTTCTGAATAATATTATTACTAGTGCGAAGTATTGAAGAATTCATTAAAACAATATACCTTGTCAATATTTCTTAATAGTTAGATACTTACCTATGTGTGCATACTTACCCTTATTCCCGCGGATGTCGGGAGGGTTATTATTCATATTTTCGGCACCAAAAGCTATATGGATTCGAAACAAGACGTTTTTTTTCTTGCCCCCTCTTCGTGCTCCCTTCCTCGTACCCCTACCCCCCTACGAACCATCCCTGGGGCAAGCACAGCAATTTGCCAGAGTTTCATCTCAATCGGATGAACGGTTTAGGAGTGTACAAATGATAATGTAATAAATGTTACAAACATAGGTACGAACTAAAATATTTATGTGCGATTAATGGAAATCTATTATGTCAATCACTTCGGAATACATATAATTCGGAATTTCATAATTCCTTCAGTAGCTGATGGCGTTGCTGTGTCAGTTTCTCATAAACTTTTGATAAGCGTGCTTCTCGTGACGTAACGCTTATGAAGCCTACCATCCATCCACCATCCTTGGTCCTTGGACACGTGAAAAGTGTTTAACTATTCAAATAAAACATGAAATGTAAAAAAACTATGTGTTTCTATAACATCCCTTGAATCCAAAATTGTTAAATTAATGAACTTTTACAGAGTTACAGAAAATTAAATAATAATACGTACCAACCTAGTTTAATTTTGTTAGAACACTTTGCAAACTCTATTATCGAAACACATTTATTAGAGAAATGAACTTGGGTATAGGTACTTGCGTAGTAATTGGATTTTGTTCTCTGTGGCTTACCAAATGTTAATCTGTTTAATTAATTTGGACAAGATAGGTTTTTGCTTTGCGTCCCTCAATATAGGTATAGGTACCTATATATCTGTATCTACCTACGTATATAAGGTAGTGTAATTCTATGTAACAATTGTATTGATTGTTGTATTGTTTGACCCTGTGACGACCTTCCAGTATTTAGAGAAATATTTCTTCGTCAACTCTACACATACACACATACACTATACGCTATGAGGTACACACTTGTCTAATGTCGATGTATTGGTTTATAGTCCGAGAGCCCGCTGCTTAAATTATGACGTATCTGTTTTTTGATCGAAATGTGACCATTACGGGTAAACTACTAGTCCTACGAAAAAAAATGACTGAACATTTTTTGTAGAGAATTTAGCAAGGATTATTTTTTTCATTGACTACTTTCTCCTATCTATAGCATTGTGTCTATGCATGGGCGCAATTTTTTTGTGAGACATAGTGAAGAAGGTCGTTATGTGATTTGGTTTATTTTAAAATGTACATAATAATTTGTACAATAATATATGTAGGTATGAAAACTGTGTTGTATAAAAGCAAAAAAAAAAAATTGCGCTGCAGACATTTTTTTTTATGAAACGATTGTATTTTGATGGTTTTTCATACTATTGATTTTAGAAAATGTATGACATGATTAGAAAATGTGTGGAAATAATGTGATTTTTTGGGAGGTTTTATCATTTTGTATGAAGAAATATATAGGTACCTATTCCAATCTCTAGGGGGGGGGGGCAGCTGCCCCCCCTGACAACGTCAATGTGTGTATGTAATAATACCTAATATGCAAATATCTACATGTAAATTTCGAGGTATGTAGGTGCTGGGTGCTCAATTATCAATATTGTACAAAAGTAGATATTTCATACATCTCTCTGTTCTCATTCAATGACGCATTTTATTACATGGTCTGGTCTGGAGACGAAGCCATAATGCCAACATACATGAGTTGTATAGAGGTCAGATAGTGATATGAGTGCGAGGGACATTATCCATATGGAAACAAAGACTTATTATTGATTAGATGGCTCCGGAGTCCCTATATATTTCAGAGTTCTGTGTTCATCTACCCGTAACTCACAGACAAGCCATCCTCAGATCCCACTCATTTGAGTTAGAAGTCTTAAATCTAAAAGCAAAATCGATAGTCGATACCTAATCTATATAGCGATACTTGAGTCCTGTGTTTTTTGCAGCCGGTTCTTCAATCTGGCATCATGGACTGGCTGTAGAAGTTATTATATGCTCAGTTCAAAAGCTAGTTGAATATCCAACTGCTTTCCCAGCAACATAGAGCGCCTTTGAGGTATGATTGTCTTCAAAGCGGCGCTAAAAATTATCCTATTATTCTTAAATTGAGTCCCGATAGTGACCAAATGTGATATTGTAATAAGTTATTAATATATTATTAATATAATAACTTTCGTATTCTTACCTATGCTGGATTTCATCAACTTTTTAGGTGAGGAATACCTAGCGAGTAGCGAATATAGGAAAGGAACTACCTATCATTATTTTTTATACAAAATCTCTCCTATCGGCTCCTATCGGCTCCTATCTCCCTTTTTCGTCACTTAAAAAGTTGGTGAAATCCAACATTGTTGTTTTACGGTCGATAAATCGTCGATCCTAGCGTAGAAACTGTAAAAAAAAACATTTGTGAGAATAGAGATCTCGAAAACTTATAGAGGAATTCGGTATATTAAGTATTTTTTTGGCAGGTAATATCGTATATTTACAACAAATCTTTGTTTAGTTTATTTTAGTAATCACAATTTCATGTTTTGTGAGATCATCGGAATTTTCTACATGTCGTAGTTGAATATAACAAGTAGTTATCTCAACAGATATAGAGCAAAGGGTTATTATTATTAACTAAACTAAAATACTCCACTCTCCGGCATGACAGCTTTTAGGCCTTTGCGCCAGAGAATGTGCAGAAATGTACAAAAAATATCAAATAACCAATAAACAAGGGATGACCATATATTAACTACCCTCATAATATTTCTCCAACGAGCTGCCCCAGCACTGTTAACAGCGTCGATCAAACACCTACAGTCCGTCAGTAATTCGGCTTCAGTGGTTTCATTAAGTTCACAAATCCGCCGTAGTTAACGGCGAAAATATCAACATGCTGTGACAGCTCGTTGAGACAACGGATCGCTTTACCTATCGGAGAATCGCGTATCTAAGGAAGGTCCATCCTTTGCTGTATATCAGTTGAGATAACAAATTGTTTTAGATAATACATATCATTGTTAAGTACTAAGATAATAATTGACTTAGAGGTGAGTTAGGTTAAGTTATGTTAGGATAATATTTCTCTAGTAGAGTTGACAACCCGAGTGTAGGTCAAGGATTCTAATTGGATGTTGTACTGTACTGAGTAATACCATTATATGTACATTGTACAATACATTACACACACATTATATACGCAAAATAAACACCTATTATTAGAAACTCTACCTAATTATATATTATTACATACTTACTAACTTATAGATTATAAGTTGATAGGAATCATGGGCGTCGCCAGCCTCGGAGCTAGGGGAGGTAACAAAAGTTTAAAAATTTGACATGGTATGAACAAGTGTAAATAGCGCCTCAAGTGAAATTTTTTTGTGACACATTGCCTCGGTCTAGTGAGGCAGTATTTTTTTTCCCGGATAGTTTAGGTAACTTTGTGCCACATTTAATGATTTATTTATATACATATTATGTGTTTTTGTATTGATTGTTTCTTTGTATATATTCTGGAAAAAATAAATTTGTTCATTCATTCATTCACATACTGAAGAAGGTCATGATGTGGTTTAGTTTATTCTAAAATGTATATAATACTTTGCATGTATGTATGGTATGTATGAAATATGTATGAAAAATATTTTTTATAAAAAAGTAACAATAAAATGGAGCTGTAGGCAATTTCTTTTATGAAACAATTGCATTTTGGTGGATTTTCGTAGTAATTTTAGAAATTATTAGAAATATTAAAAAATAATGTGAGAGAAAACTTGTGGTACTAATAATGTGATTTTTTGCGAGGTTTTATCATTTAATATGAAAAAATATATACCTATTCTAGGCAGCTGCCCCCCCTGACCCCCCCTGACGACGCCCATATCTCTACAGTGCATCATATTATAGTTACACAGATCAGTCACCACATTAGTGTGCCAGGCTAGAACTAGAAGACCTTCACACTTGATATCACTACACTACACTTATACACTGCACCATCAGCTCTCATCTCATCATAATGAACTCACACTCACACATCACCTTGACATCACCACACTACACCATTCCATTTACATTCATTCATATTTATAAATTAATTTATTGTAACTTATAACTAGGTAATGTAGCAAGTGGCGAAGGCTCCTAAGCATTCAATTCCCATCGAGTTACCTCTTATTACTAAATGAGGTAAGTATATATTTTATCATACTAAATGATAACACCTCACAAAAAACATATTATTATTTTATCACACATTTTCTCATGTCTCTCACATTTCATGTCATAAATTTTCTAAAATTAGTATGAAAATACATCAAAATACAATTGTTTCATAAAAAATTGCCTGCTGCACTATTTTTTTAATACTTTTTATAAAAAACAATTTCTATACATACATATTATCGTGCAAAAAATTCTCAGCTCTATATAATACATTCATATAAAAAATACAAAAACATTAAAACTAGATTTAAAATAAAAATTATGTAAAATTTTAAACATATATAAACATGTTATATAGAACTAAAAACTACCTATTATACTATTGGGTGTCCCTCTCTCCGAGTTTAAGAGCTATAGAGAGAGAAACCTTCTAACAATCCTGCAAGATGACAGCAGGACAGCCTTCTGCATGGCATATCGAAGCCCACCATGCAGTCCAAGTTTCTCAAGATTTACTTTGAGACTCTTAGGAATGACACCGTTTGTGGATATCACTATAGGAATGATGAAAGTGAAAGGTGTTCTCCACATCTCCATAATTTCATGAGCAAGATCAAGATATTTTGTAATCACAATATGACAATATTATTGATTACAAAATATTATTAGGACAAGATTACACAATACACATATAAATAAATATATCTACAAGTGTATCTATCTATACAAATGTACCTACATATTTATTATTTACCCTACTTCTCCAGCAATTTATTCAGAAATACCTGAATGAAAAATTCTGCTTAGGGCGCTGAGTGGTGGGTGTGGGGGTGTGTGGGTGTGTGTGGGTGTTAAATCACAACACAGCGTATAATATGTTATTTGAACCCGTGTATCGATTCCAGGTTTTGGGGGGAGCTGCCAGTACTTATAGGAGATTGTAAGAATAAATACACTCCAATTTAATTACTTTTTATTTTTATTTTCTCTTCCCACTGATGTATGCCTATACTCTCTACACTCGTATTGGTTGCCTTGCCACTCCTTTTAATATTTGTTCATGGGTGTGAAGATGGCAAGCCAACCACACGAATGTTCGTCCGAATTCTCTTTTAATTTATGTCCTTTAGATAAGTTCTGTATTAGATGTTGTAGTATTAAAACACATATCGCTTATATTGTAGCCTAAATCGGTGCAAAAGATGAAAGAAATACATAAGGAGGCCATCAGTACTAATTACTATGAACTTCATGAGATAAAAGTGATCAAAGTGTGCCACCTCTAAATATTATCCAATCTTCTTGAAATTTGGTACATATAACTTTTATATCATAAATACTCGAAAAATGAAACACTCTAAGGTACCTGCTTTTAAACTCCCTGTAGGTGTATGTATGTATAGTTACTATATTACTGTATAGGTTGGTGTTATAGTCTTGCCTTACTCTGTATGTACTATACGAGTAGTTAGGTATAGTACTGCGTCTAACATATTGGCAAACATTCCTAATACACAACACAACACAATGCATATTCATGTATGGAGATTACACCAAATTGCTATAAAACAATACCTGTGCTCCTATACAACACACTACTGTACCTGTATTCACTTTACACTTAGGTCCGCAACATACTTATAGTCGAGCGTTGTTGCTAGCAACTACGAGACATCAATCTTCAGTATCAAATAATGATTTGTTTCGTGAAAGAAATACCTATTCATTTCATACATCGGATGAATCCAATCTTAAATTGCTAATCCTGGTGCGATCTCAAACCCAAATGTTTTCCTGTACACTTTGCACTAGATTGTTTTATTGTATTTAATCATACGTAGGCCCGAGTCGGGCACTTGTACTCGTCAATTTTTACATATCATACATATCATAAACAAACTATTATGCAGTACACCTGAACAGATTAAACAGAAAGAAATCAAATCTATTGACCCCGATTGGAGTGTAAGGAGTTCCAATTGGCGTTTCGTCAGAGGCATACATGGTGATAACAGGATCTAATGCTGAACTGAGTGTATAAGGATCAGGTCACGTCAAACAGTAATCGGCGCTAATATCGACCACACATTCTGGCAGCAAGAGGAATACTTCGCTAGCGCCAGTGTTTGAACCTAGCACTTCCCACTCGAAGATTCCAAGTGCGTTACGTGAGGTCTATGGAGTCTATAGAGAAACAGTAAACAATCATAAAAAAATAGTAAAAAAAAATATATTAACAGTGGTAAAACATGTAGCAGCGACTACGACTATAACAATTCACATATTGTTTGCTATGCCTAATAAGGCCTTACAATTATTATTCACTAATGTTAGATACTTAGCTGTATCTATTTTGTTTTTCATCCTCTGATTATAGTTAGTATTGCTGTTTGCTAGCTGGGAGTAGATTATAGTTGAGCAGCTGAAGGTGTTATGAGATAAGACGTAGTAGAGGTACTCAATGTGAGAAATTAATGAGAAAGAGACTTATGTCTGTATTGGATGTGGTAGTATTATATTTTATATGTATAGTAGGTAATCCACCCCTCCCTCCTACCCTGTGTACTGTGTGTATAATAACCCCCCCTCCCCTCTATATCTAGATCTATATATAGGTACATAAAGGAATAAGTCTAATACAATTTAGTGATGTTATTAATTAATTAGTCTTATTGATTCTATTCATTAGTAGATACCATACATACATGCCTACATAGTACATTATATACTCGTACATACAATAACACAATGAGTACATAGAAACCTATATATCTCTCTAGATAATTAGCGACAGTTTCCAAACTGTGGGACTAAAGAGCAAAACAAGTTATTATTAGGTTACACATAGTTGCCGGGTGTGCACTTAGAGCGTACAGTGGCAATGCATCGGATTTCCTAACCCTTAGCGACGAAGCAATACAATACATAAGAAATCTAGATTGAAGTCTCTGACAAGCAGTTCACTATGCGCTTTTGACTTTTATTTTTACACTTTGACATAGCGAGTGTTGTGTGATGTAGGCGTGATGTTGGCCATACGATAAATTAATTAGGTATGTGCATTGTGCAATATCCAAAATGTAGGTCTTTTTTATTTTCTTTGGGCGGACTATTTTACTATGTAATTCAGAAGTTTTTGGCTATACCAATTTATAGTAATACCCGTAGAAATCAGGGGTTGTAGAAAATGTACATCGAAACGAAATAACGACAATTACCTATCGACTGAAAACGATAAGATTTTCAGTAGCTAGCGCTTGAATCATCTATGTGTTCATCGTTATAGTATATTTAAATGTCCATAAGGTTACTGAGCATTATAGCAAGGACTTCGGAATATTTATTTTTTATTTATGTATGGCATTTTGTTACATCACATCTTAAAATCTATGACAGGATATGGACATAAAACAGTTCGAAATTTCAAAGACTTGGGAAGAGGTTGTAGGTATATATGTATTGCACAAAATAGCTGTAAGTGTAAAAGTCTTGTGATCTTCTCATGTTCCTTTAAGAAGTGCCAAGAGCAATCTGCGTATGGAACATGTGGAATACTTAGAGTGTAACATGTGTAATATATGTACTCGTATAGTACAATACAAGACATATAACAAGAATGCCTGGAAACATTTCGATAACATAATATTACATTGCGTTATGCTGGGGGAGGGTTTTTATTAAATATTTGTGCACTAGACTAATGAGGGTAGTGACTAGTTGCCCCGGGCCTCTCAGTTACTATGGCATCACATCCACTCCACCCCTCGCACATAGCTTCCTCTAACTCTAATACTAATACACAACAGAACTCGCGTGGTAAAGACATGTCACATTATCTGTATATATAAAGTAAAGTCTGATTTTTGTAAGTGTTCGCATAACTATCCCGCATTTTACGATGGATTGCTGTGAAAATTCCTAATAACATTCGCGGTAATATAAGCTGTGTCCTAACGTCGGCAGTTTTTTGGAGAAGAAGCTTTTCCTGAAAGATGTCATGACGATGAGGGGATCCAATGGTTGTGTGTGGTCATATGTTGTATCTTATGAAAGGGCACTGAAAAATAAATTCAGATCTTAAGTCATATTTTGTCCAGATAGATTTTCATGTTTTCATTGATGACGGGATTCAAGTGTTGTGTGGTGTTGTGTGTGGTATTTTACGAAAGGATCTACTTCAACATCCAAATTTGCCGTTGCGAAGCACGGGTAACTCAGCTAGTTAAATATATGTTGGCTGTGTTGTATTATCATTCCATATCCCTAAATATGACTGAGCTATACTATGTACTGAGATAGATATAATAAGAATATTTTGATCAAAAGTCTCCTTGCCAACCTAACATCCCTTGTGCATATCTCTTCGTCTTATTATGCTATGGTAATTAAATGGGGGTGGAGTAGGATTGATATTTGAAATAAACTTACGCATGACAGGCATGCTGTATGTAATAAAATGTATATAAAATACCTACCACTAAACTAACTTACGATTGCCATGTGGTAGTCAGTAGTCACGTACCTGAAATAAGTATTGTGTTTCTCTGATACATACGACGTATAAGTATCGTATGGTATTCTTGTACTATTAAGATGCAGACAGAAGACCGGTGGGCCGCCCCAGAAATAACTGGCAGAAGCAGGTGACAAGGGTGTGCGAGGAGAGAGAGGAGTGGTTGGAGTGGCCAGAGGTCCTGGAAACTGCAAGTGATAGGGGCTTCTGGCGATGATACACAGATGCTTTGAGCCCCCGACCCAACCAAGGATAGACGGGGAAGAAGTATAAAGCATTTCAAATGACATATTTTTTAGGAATGATGAGGTTCGCTACCAATACTGAATGTCATATAAACGTCTGCGTAGAGTATGTTGGATGTGTTTTTATATTCACACAGGAGTTTCTGGTTACCCCATTACTGGGATATACTTACTGTGCTAGTACAGAACATAATATAGTACCATTAGGATTCAGACGTTCGGTTGTTTTACCAGATTTTTAAAATAGTAAGTTGTGGGAAGAGATCATACACACTATATGAACATGATTTAAGTGGAGCACTATGTTTCATGAGAGGAACATTGCAGGGTGAAACAGTTTATTTTCTTATCCATTATATACTTCTATATAATGATTATTGTTATGTAATGGGAAGGTTTTTTCCGTTTAACTGTGGAAATGAAACACATCTTCTGTGTAATCAAGTGGGTGCGGTGTGGATACTTGTACACTGTATAGGGTTGCCAACAATAAATACAGTATTTTTCAAAATTAATTATAATAAATATAGTACATAAACTTAAAAAAAATATAGTATCTTCAGTGACGGATTTTAAGCCATTCAATTAAAACCACGCAACAACAGATTTTGCCCCCCTCCTCTCCTTTCATGAAGCAGAAAAAAGTGACTAATAGCGCCGCAGCCGAAATTATTTTGGGAAATTGTGTAAAGATGGGTGAAATTTAAATTTGGTTAATTAAAAAAAATATGAACAATACGTCACACGTACGAAAACAGGTTTCTTATAAAAATATGTCCCCATTTTTTTTACAAAAATGACCGATGTGATAAATCTGATTGCTTTAATTAATAACACATCTAAAATATTGTAAAAGATTCTTAGTACTGAAAAATATACCTAGTATTTTTCAGTGCTATACGAGTATATGAGTATTTCTTGAACAGTATATACTACGGAGACCTGAACTATAGTAAATACAATATAGCACGGTTGGCAACCTTATTAGGTGTGTAGTATAATATGTAGCTAAGCTACAGTATGTTGTTAGCTCATATACCTCACCGGGGTGCCGGGGTGCCAGGGTGCCGGGATGTGGAGTCCAATCCATACTATATAAGTACGAGTATATTGTGTGTATAGAGAATACTATACTCTCCTCTAGATGACCAAGCTGAAAATATTTTGCAGATCATGAAAGCAATTATTATTATACTTACTCACTTATACCTAGTCGCCATTATACTTCTGTTATGTTCTGCTGCATAGTTCACGGTGCATATAAACAAAATACATCAACTGAGTACAGTGTGGACGAATCGAAGAAAATAATTATTATCTGTGTATTTTTAATTATTTCAAGATTCATCAAGTGAATTGGTTAGGTATGTGTATTGTGTATTTTAGGAAAGTATCTCCAAATATTATAAAGAGAAGAAGTATTTTTTGTGTTCACTATCTAAATTTTAATATTGATATAACAAAGTATTAAAATTAGATTATATCAATACTTACTCTTAACTATGTATCTTTACACAAGTGTATATGTTTTTCTACAAAATGTGGTTCAAACTCAGTAGAGAAAGATTTTGTTTGCAGTTCACGCTGGTACAGTGTCTGCGAACTGAGATTACTAATTTCTTGTTCACATTTCACAGAAAATAATATTTATATAGGCGATTTTTGTACTGTGTTCTCCAACTTAGCAACTCCCCCACCCCAAGCGTGTGTAGGGGACGTTTAGGTAATAGTAAAGATATGTAGTGTAGGTTAGGTTAGGTATAAAGGTACTAAACTATTACTAAGTACTTATATAGATAAGTATGCACTTGAAACTTTATTGTAAGCATACCAGGGGAATATTATAATTGGTATAGGTGGGTAGTAGGACTAGTAGGGACATCTTCATATAAGGTGGTTGTACTTTTATATTTTTACTACTATAGTAGGTACTATACCATCACAGTATTATGTATCCCAACACACGATATTCTCTTTTGCAAATATTTATATACTTACTAACATCCAGAATAGGTGATGAACCTGTGATCTTCTTCTTGTCGTGAGAATGACTTATACTCGCGCTTACATAGTCTGGGGTTCATCCATGTGTCACAGCATTGATAATATGAGGTTACCAATGAAAGGTAGAGATATGTGGTATGTACCTACTCCAATCAAGGGTAGGTTAAAGGAGTAAGTAATTCACGTTTCATTCACGTTCTTCAGAAATCTCCCAATTTAGCTGTTCTTAAAACGCCAGCTTTCGTAGTGAGACCGGATGACATAGGAGCTCCTGAAACATTCAGGGGTGGAGGTGGGTTTACTCTTAATGTTGAAAAAAAAGCTTTCGTAGAGAATACTGTAGGTGTGGTTGGTTTAATAAGTGCATGGTTGGCGCAGTTGGTTGAGGTGGCAGTCTCACAAGCGGGAGGTGCCAGGTTCAAACCCCGGCACTGGCGATATATTCCACACTTTGCGATACAGGCTTGTGCAAGGTGTGCAGGAAAGTATTTGGGTTTGTGTATGCAAGTCCAGGTCCTTTGTAAATAAAAGATTTGTATATTTGCATTCTAAGCAACAAAACATTTATTATTCTCAATTTAATAAATTGATGACAAGAAATAACAAATTCTCTGAGAAAATAATCTAAACAAATCATATTATGTACTCGTAGTTATATATAATAATAATTACATATGTACTGTACCTCTATATATGTATTACCTAGGATATATATATATGTAATATATTATGTATTAGCCCAGGAAATTTAGCTTTGTAGCGTAGATAATTGTCGGAAAGCTGGAAACTGTTTTAATCTCTTCATTAACAAGCAAAGAAGGTTTCCTGAAGTTTGCACCAATTTTACGCTTGTGCTAAGTACAGGGTGTCCCAAAAACAAAAAAAAAGTTGAACTTTTTTCAGTTTTTCATTAATAACTCCTAAAGGAAGCATTCTAGATAAATTGTGTTCTTCTGTGAATTAAAGTAGATAAAATTCTTCGTCTACCGAGCACAAATACTACTCTCTACTTTGAAAAATCACTGAGAAACAGCGATTTAAAATTGTAATGTTTTTCTCAACATATGACAATTTCCTTATTTTTCTTGAATCGTTGTTGAATATCTTCTAATCCAAGCTACTTACAGCAAATTTTAGTACATATGATTCAATGGCCGGTTAATTCTCTATAAACTGGCATTAAAATTTTACCTCTATATTAAATTGTTTAGGATGTAGAGGTATTTAAAGAGAGACGAGTGAAATAGAGAAATTTTTTAAATGATAGATTTCGGTATGTGAAAGGTAAGATAGACTTAATGTTGCGGCTCTCTCTTAATAACGTACAATTTTTTTAGTTAAAAACCCAAATTTCGCTATTGATACGCCACTGCGTAACAACTAATATCGTGAAGACTATTTTTTTTACCTTCATCAGTTTTATTAATATAACTCCTGAACGGTTGATGTTAGGGAAAAAATATTTACTCATAATTTATCTAAAACCAATTTGCTATGACTTGATTTCAAAATTGACTCTGTAACTTAAATAATAACTGAGTTACAGTGTTTGAAAAACAGCATTACTAAAAAAATTAAATTGCCTCGGCTATTTTTGTTGAATAACTCCTGAACCGTGATATAGAGAAAAAGTAAATAAATAAGTAGAATAAGGTAAATAAATTTTCTATAACACAAGCGTAATAAAATAACTTTAAAAGTTATAGTAAGAAAGTTATGGATGATCAAAGTCAATATTTTGTGTAACCATTCGACGTTTGCTTATGAATTATATTTGCCTAGTAAGCACATGGTAAGCACCTCCGAGCCGGTGTAGTATGAAAATAAAGTACCTGCTCGCCATATAATATGAAATATATCTAAACAAGCGTCGAATGGCTACACAAAATATTGACTTCGATCATCCATAACTTTCTTACTATAACTTTTAAAGTTATTTTATTACGCTTGGGTTATAGAAAATTTATTCACCTTATATTTAAATCTCTTGAACCTTTTCTCTATATCATGGTTCAGGAGTTATTCAACAAAAATAGCCGAGGCAATTTAATTTTTTTAGTAATGCTTTTTTTCAAACACTGTAACTCAGTTATTATTTAAGTTACAGAGTTAATTTTGAAATCAAGTTATAGTAAATTAATTTTAGTTATATTTTGAGTAAAATATCTTTTCCTTAACATCAAGCGTTCAGGAGTTATATTAGTAAAACTGATGAAGGTAAAAAAAATAGACTTTTCGATATAAGTTGTTACACAGTGGCGTATCAATAGCGAAATTTGGGTTTTTAACTAAAAAAATTGTACGTTATTAAGAGAGAGCCGCAAAATTAAGTCTATCTTACCTTTCACATACCGAAATCTATCATTTAAAAAATTTCTCTATTTCACTCGTCTCTCTTTAAATACCTCTACATCCTAAACAATTTAATATAGAGGTAAAATTTTAATGCCAGTTTATAGAGAATTAACCGGCCATTGAATCATATGTACTAAAATTTGCTGTAAGTAGCTTGGATTAGAAGATATTCAACAACGATTCAAGAAAAATAAGGAAATTGTCATATGTTGAGAAAAACATTACAATTTTAAATCGCTGTTTCTCAGTGATTTTTCAAAGTAGAGAGTAGTATTTGTGCTCAGTAGACGAAGAATTTTATCTACTTTAATTCACAGAAGAACACAATTTATCTAGAATGCTTCCTTTAGGAGTAATTAATGAAAAACTGAAAAAAGTTCAACTTTTTTTTTGTTTTTGGGACACCCTGTACTTAGCACAAGCGGAAAATTGGTGCAAACTTCAAGAAACCTTCTTTGCATGTTAATGAAGGGATTAAAATAGTTTCCAGCTTTCCGACAATTATCTACGCTATACCCCCTTTTTTAACGTTAAAACACCGGTCTATATAGGGACATTTTACAATTATATTATGTAACTGAGTTACCTGGGCTCCTGGGCAACACATTGCAAGATTCTATTTAACTCGTAGACACTTTATTTCATTAATTTTTTTTATAAAATATTAGACCATTTTGAATTATTTTCATCTGGGTAGGATTGGATTAATCTCATTCTAAATAAATTGTGAAAAACAAAAAAAAGAAAATCTTTGATTTCATTTGGAAAATTGAATAGCCTTCAAGAGGGTTATTGTAAAAAGCTTTTCTGCATTTCTCAAACTTTAATGTTCAACATCGTTGCTGGGTTGGGTTTCTTAAACTTTCATAAAATTACTACCAAATTTTTATTTATTAAATTATTTAAGCGAGTAACTGTGAAATATTTTATCTACGAGTCACTGAAATTAATTTCAATATTCCGCGTGGTTTTCTCTCACTTTTGTGTCTAAGGCCGGGTTCCCACCTGCAAGAAAACTTTTGCAAGAAGTGTCCGACAGTCTGTCAGACAGCTGTCAGACAGTATTTTGCAGGTGTAAACTACGGACACTTCCTGCAGAAGTTTTCTTGCAGGTGGAAACCCGGCCTAACTTCTATATTCCTCTCAAATTTAATATAGACTAATGTTTACTATACATATATTATAGATTTTCAATTTGTTAGAATAAACTTAGAATAATATGTTTGTTATTTGTATGAGTTTACTTCCATTTAAGTATATAGAAACATCTTGCAATGTGCGCCCATCTGGATTATTACTGATATTGATTTTAATACAAAGTCTTCTGTAACTGTAACTGTATTCATACAATATTGCTGATTCCATTACAAAGCACACTCACTCACAACGTGCGTCGCTCACACAATGAGCGTCTCCCGCATAGTGTACAATTGTACATATCTATGCACCTTGAGCTAAGCACACTTGCGCGTACTCGGGGTGCAAATAAGAGCTCGCTCACAATAAACATGAGCGACTCACGCATGGGAGCGCCTTTTAGTCCGGAACTATGAATTCGGATAACGAAGAATTGATTTATTTTCTTATAAAATGAAATGTACAATGTATATGGAATAGGTATTATTAATATCATATATAATAATTAATTAGTTAGATATATATTATGTATAATCAAGATGGAAGATTTGTAGAATATTCTAGAGTAGGTAGGTACCTTGTACGTCATACAAAGTAGTGGATTTATGAACAATTACAGTTATCTAATGTAATATACCTAATAAATGTAATTATTATAATAGTTACTATATGAAATATTACATACAATCTACATACAATATCATACAATCAACATGTATAGGTAAGTAGATACAATAATACATACAAACTACATATTTACAATAATTTCTATATACACTTTGGAATATGAATTATCAATTTATTTATTTATTCTATTTTAATATTGAATGATAGATTGCACTCATCCGACCCACGACAAACGAAACTAATAAAACAATATCAAACAAACAACTTCCTAAATTTTCCTAACAACAAACCAATCGATCAATATATGAGGAAATTCGTTAAAACATATAAAAATATATTATGTATGTGTCATATTGTAATAATATAAATAGTGGACACTTAGGTTGACTGTACACGTACAAGTATTTCATATAATAATATAATATGTGCTGACACTTCAAGTGGATAGTGATCGGATGCGATCGACATTTAATTAAATTAATTTATTATTAATTACTTAATATAATTTAATTTACACTATTATAGTTGATTGCTAGAGCAATGCTTAGTTATTAGAGACTAAGTTATGATATTATTACAATAAATAGTTAAACATTAGAAGCGTAATATGTTGTATACAAACACCACATATCTGCTGGAGACTACATTACATACTATATATGAGTACTTTACTTAGTGAACCACATACAACTACCCTACCGTACTTACTAACAAGTAACAACCCTATCTTTCTCTCAACAGAACAACGTGAGAGTAATATAACCAACCATTGCCCGACTAGATTTCCCTTTGTGACTAATGCAATTCAATGTCAGGCAAGACTTGCATTCAACAAAAAGTCAAAGATTCTTGAATCAAACAATTTAGATCTAAAGCTCCGCAAGCAACTAATCTATGGAACATATTGATATATGGCTATTAGACATGGCGCCTCACTGAAAAAGACAAGAGACTGGAGGGTTTTGAGATGTGGTGTTATAGAAGAGTTCTGGGAATTTTCTGGAGGAACCATATCACGAATGCCGAGGTGCTCAGCAGAGTCGAAGAAGGGAGGCACCTACTTAAAACAATCTCCGAGAAACGTGCCCGCTGGATTGGCCACATCATGTGCCACGAGGGTCTCCTACATGACTTAATAGAGGGAATGGTTGAGGGGACTGAGTACAGGGGGCGCCCCCGACGGCAGTACTTGGACCAGGTGTACGAGGACATAAACTGGGTCACATATGTCGAGCTGAAGAGAACTGCAGAAGACAGAGAAAAGTGGAGATCAAGATTTGGGAATTTGCTGCAAACCAATCCGCAGGATTGAAACTAGAGAAGAAGATAGCAGGTAGGTACTACACTATTTATTTATTTATTTAAAGACACTCAAAACATACATATGTATAATTAGGTACAAAGAACACAAATCAAAGGCTACTCTCCAGAGTGTGCACTGTGCACAGCACCTACGTACTATATAATACAAATAAATACTACTTAAATATGTTACCGTCACCCGTTGCTAGCTAAAACGCGTTGTTTTGATTTTAAGTAAAATAAAATTAAACATTTTTTACTTTTAAAAAAAAAAAACTTTTTTTATTTTGTACAATGGGGACTTAATTTTTACTGAAATAAAACAATTAGTTTTTTTAAACAACAGATTTTGACTAGTCCAAACGCTTTTTAACTAACAACGGATTTTGACTGTAACATATGCACTGATATATACTATAATAAGCTGTAAGAATCATATTGAAGTTTGTTGAGAATTATAGGTTTCCAGTACATAAAATTACATGGAATAAACCAATCCAGAATTCATAAATATATTTGCAAGTTTGCAAGCATTTTTTTTATTTATATGGCATTCCACCCGATTGGTGAGTGATTTTTGCTTAGGTAAGAATGTTTTAATATTGAACCATTACATGAAAATAAAACGCAGACATCGAGTGTTAGTTTGAAGGTTTTGCTCTACAAAAAGTTCTCGAATTTCTAAAGACGAATTCATATTTCAGAATTTCAGAGTTATAATAACTTATCAAGGTTTTATTTCATATAAATTTTGAAGGCTGTATGAGTAGTATGTTCTACGTACATACCTATAGTTATAATTGCTGTATTTCCCCCTCCCCCCGTGCTAACTTGCGATACAAATCAATATACATATCTAAATAATAAATGAATGTATGTAAGTAATAATGCTTGGATGTACCTAGTATGTAAGTATATGCAATATACCTACATTACAGTACACTTAAACACCGTGAAAATACAATTATAAATGCTTGTATGCAGTGGCGGACGAGGACTCTAAAAATTCAGGTTGCCATGTAATAAAATGGGAGCCCCCCAGTTATACTTACCTCTTGACATTTTCATAAAATTGCAGGTATAATAAGCGCCGCAGGCCAAAATTTTTTTAATAATTGTGATTTCGTGGATTTACCAATAATATTTGAAAATTTGCGATATATGAATTATCATCAAGTAACAACAATGTGATTTATTGACCCCCTCCCACCTAAGGCCATGCCTGTGTGTATAATTTTTTTATCCCATAGGTACAATGTTTTTAAATATATTTTCCATAAGGTTACAGTTGTAAACATTTTTTATTTTTGCTGTCTTTGTTAACTATGTAATATTAAATGGGTGTGCTTTAGGGGGGAGGGGAGGCTCAAGGGGTGGGGGGGCACTTGCCATCGGGTAAGCTGACCAGTCCACCACTGCTTGAATTTGTTTGGGTATGTAGGTATAGTTAGATACACATCAATACAGCGATTTTCAATTTATTTCCAATAATATGGATATTATTGTAGGCATTATTATACTTATCTACATACAGCCTAAACAAATCCTACTTATGTTGGATTTATATACCCAGATATTCTGAGGTTTACTGATATTAAATAAATAAGTTCCAAAACTTGCATGGATTAGGAAAAATATTCAGCAATATAAGAATAATATAACAAATACATGTAAAGTAAATTAATTAAACAGAAATTATAATACATAAATACAAATGCCATATTTTTTTTACCTTATTAAAATGGCGACTCCTAAATATTAATAAATATTAAGTTTGCATTAGAGGTCCCGTGACATTTGGGGCACTCCTCGGTTAGGTTAGGTTAGGTTAGGTAGCAGTGGCGAAGAGTGGATTTCTGCAGAAGGTAGGCCGGACAAACATTTATTATTGGATTACGTCAGATTAGACACTATAATTTTATCCAAAAGGTAACTCGATGGGAATCGTGTTCTTTGGTAGCTTTGCGCCTGTATAGGTAGGCACCTACTAAGTTAATTGTGAGAAATGAATTGTTACTTTTAATGACTCGTAAAATATCTTTTTATTTCATGGCCCTGCCTTTTTATTGTCTGCGTATGTGGATCGAATCACAATGTCAGTTCCCAGCAACTATTATTATACTCGTATGTACTCATTTGGTCGTGAAGCAGGATTGGCCTTCCGAATGTAAAATTTAGAAAAATGTTGAATATTTGTGTAGTATTAAGGCCTTCACGGCCTATGTCAATCATAATAGAAAGATTGACCGGGCTTTATGGCCGTGGTTGATGCTGTAACACATCCCCCAAGAAGCCTGTCACATACATAAGATGGGCTATACAAAATAAAAAAATATTTTACATTTAGACCACGGCCATATAGCCCGAACAATTTGTCTTGTATGATGTTTATAATTTATTTTATTTCAATTTGATTATCAATAATTATAATTATTTAATTTTAATGTGTCTAAATGTAATTAGTTTAATTAATTTAATTTTCCTAGGTAGGTATGATAATTTTAATTAATAAATTCGCCCTTATTCACATATTTTACATCAGGTATTAATTAATTAATTTATTTATTTATATAATTTATTGTTGGAATACACCACAGGTAATATTAGTTTTATCAATAATTATTTATCTAAGATTTGTCATATTTTTATTGATTTACTTACTTACATTACGTACAATTATTTAGTATGGGTTTTCATATTATTGCCACCCATTCTGAATGTTTGTGCTTGCGCGAAAATAACGTTTTGTATATTTTATACGTCTCATGACAGTATAGTGAAATTTTGTATAAGAGACAAGGGCTATACGGCCAACCCTGCGAAAACCTTTTGGACGGCACGGCTTTTACGGCGTGAAAAAAGCAATTTTTGTCGAATCCATATAGCTTTTGGTGTCGAAAAGATGAATAGTAACGCTCCCGACACCCACAGGAGTGAAGAAAGAGAATATTAATACTCCCGCGCACCCGTAGGGGTTCAGGGGTAGGAGGGGGTGGAATGCAAAAAGTGATATTAGTGTCTAATCCATAGTTTTTACGTCGATAAAACGATAGTAACACTTCTGACACCAGCAGGACAGTAGGAAGGGGTAGTAGGTATGGGGGGTGCGAGCATATTAAACAAGTAAGTGTATTTCATACTTTTTCATGGATTAACAGATGTCTGTGGCGTAGCAAGGCATGCAGGGTACAGCTAGTAGCCTATATATGTAGGTCTGTATGTATGGTAAGACTATAGGTAGAATATGGGTGTCGCCGGGGGGGGGGGGGGAAGGGGCATTGCAATAGGTATATGTTTTTTCATACTAAATGATAAAACCTAACAAAAATTAATACCCCACATATTTTCTCATCATATCATACATTTTCTAAAACTAGTATGATAATCCATCAGTTTCGAAATAATTGCCTGCGGCGCTATTTTTTATTACTTTTGTATAATAAAAAATCTTTCATACATATTATTGTGCAAAGTATTATATGTATATATTTTCAAATAAACAAACCACATCACGACCTTCTTCATTATGTCTCACAAAATAAAATAGCCTGTGGCATTATTTACGCATTTTTTATGCTATATCATTTTTCTAAAATTTTGTTGTTTTGGCTGGCGACGCCCATGGGTATAGGTACATCACATACTTATGCAGTTCAAGGCTACCTGCTTCACACAACGTGTCACTCTCCATTATTTATCGCATTGGGAAATTCACATAGCACAATAGTAATTCATATACCTACAGTCTACCTACACCTACCTGTAGTATTGATGTTGTACAATTTAATAGGCAAATATAATACTTAGGTAGGTGCCTATAGTACCTACTCGCATATAACGTAATTCATGGCCGTATGATTCCAATTTCAAAATAGATTTATGAGCAATCCAAAGCGATTCTATAGTAACTCATGCTGTAAGAAAACTCGGGTCTGAAACTGAATCAGAGAGCCTACCAGCGGCGAAGCGTCCTATGAATTCGATTGCCATTGTAGTACCTTTTTGATTTAGGATGATAAAACAATATGTCTTATCTGACATAATGTAATAAAAAAATGATATTCCCGGCTACCCTTCTAAAGAAATCCACTCTTCGCCACTGGCAGCCTACAAACTATTTGATTAAATGACGGAATAATTATGATTCGGTTTAAGAAACCTACCTAATTACATTTGATAATAAAAAGGTTGTAACTTACGAATTTAGAGATTTTAATATTTTGCGTCCAGAAATTGTTTTTAGCCAAAATTATCGATGAGTACAATAGTTAATAAAAACACACAAAAGTGTTTTTTCTCAACATTTTGGTTTTGTCAATTAGACCCTTGTTAACCATGGATTACGATATGTTGAATACATTAGGTACATTTTCTCTAACCGTATTTTGACACTCTTTCACCCTAGCCCATTCCGATGGCAATATAAAATTGAGAACAGGAGGCACACTACTGGATAAAACTGTCCTGATCAGAGAATGCTTGTGCCGTCAGTGTGCTATTATGAGGAACATTACCAGCAGTAGGTACTGTGTGTAGTTAGCAACAATACGACGCGACGTTAGTGTACGTCGTACGATATTGTGTAGGAGTCCTGCGTAGCAACTAACGACCTCTACGTCTCTACGCCTCTACGCCTCAACGTGACGTAGACTGTAGACAATTAATAGACACACAGACAGTCTAGCGGGCGATGAATAATTTAAGACTGTGCATACCGACATTTCAAAAATTTTTAAAAACGGGATGCCTTCTATCTCGACAACCATTACTAAATATGCTTTGGAAAAAAATAGGGTAGATGCATTGAATCTTTATCTAGGGAATAACCGTAAAAGATTTTTTATATCTTGTATAGATTTCTCAAAAAAAATATTTAAAAACACCTCTGACCTTTTTTCCGAAAGACGGAAACTCGTTTCCCGAAAGTCGCAGAGTAATTTTTTTTTTGTACTGATAATATGCGTTAAAATCTAGGGAATAACCGTAAAAGTTTTTGTATGGACGCAAAATTAACTCCAAAAAAATGGAAAAAACGCTATTTTTACCATTTTATCATGAGATTGTCACGCGATTTTGAACCTTAATGCCGTGGGAAAAGACTGTGACGTCATTCTTGGTGCCATGCCCTTAATGAGATTTAAATAATCGTATATGAAGGGTCGTTGGTAAATATAATCCAATGTATAGGGTGGACATCAAATATTAATCAATTGTATGTATTATTCTCACATCGTATTTCTTACGAAAATGGATTAGTTCATAGGAAGAGAACACTAATTCGTATAGTACAAGAAAACTGAATGGATTGGAGAATGGAGAATGTGATGCAGCCAACAGTCATCTGCAACTTAAGAAAACGAAGGTGAAGGAAATTACAATATTATTCAAAATCAAGTTCAACTACGGCTGCGAAACTTTAGGGTTTACGAAAAGAATTTTACACAAATTATCAGCGACATAAATAGCCATGGAGCGGAGAATGCTGGGAGACGTGAAAACAGAAATAATGTATGGATCAGATGGTCACAGTTTCCAGTCAGAAATGAACCACAAACTCGAGGTGGACAAATAAAGTTCTAGAATGGCGACCTAGAACAGGCAGAAGAATTAGTGTTCGGTCGGATGATTAAGGTATAAGACGGGCATTGTTTGCAGGGTAGGTGTCAGTCAGTATTATATCATACAGGGAGGGTCAAGTGACAGAAAGGGAAATACATAATGTCTCTTGAAGTATTTACATCTCATTAAATATTAACAATAAGAACTTCACAATGATTGTTCTTTGTATTAAGTTGACAGCCCTCTATCTATAGAGTATACACCCACCCACAGCACTCCAACTGTCACACGTCATATCATCTTATAGACAGACAGAGAGCCATTCTAGTTAGGAGGCGACATAAATAACTGAATTACTGAAAATATCATATTATTATACAAGTCTACCCACTTGTTAATAGATAATTCAACAACTCTCAAACACAACACTAACTAAATAAGTTCATCTTCTCAATTTATTTGCGAGCTTACAGCCTCCTCAAAGTTGAGTGGTTTCAGCTCTATTTAACTTTCAAGGTCCATAGTTTAATTAATTAAGTATTTTGAATCTGAAGAATATAGACCATGCCTAATGAACGTGTATAGGTAGCTGAACTCGTGTATATGAGTATTTATGTATATCCAGTTTTGGAAGATTTTAGGCGCCGATATTTTTCAGAATATTCTGAAAGATATTTTCCATAGTTCTAGTAACTTTTCTCCTTTACAAAAATAGAAATGTATTAAGAGTATGCATTTCGGAAATTTCTAAAAACGGGAGATCTTAGATCTCGACAACCGTTACTAAATATACTTTGGCCGTTACCAAAACATTTCTCAACAATTGTATTCGTAAAACAAGTTGATAACATATTTTGTTTTCTGTTATTTCTCAATTTTCTGATACACCTGTTAATTTTGTATTCGGTTATTATACTTTGTAAGCAGTCGCCATTTTAATAAAGTCTTCAATAAAATTAATATAGGTTCACAGTTCATCTTTCGTAAGTACAAACTTTGTATAGAAGTTTCAAGAAGAAAATATAATAAATAATTAGTACAAGAGCCTTTAATTTCAATTTGTGTTTAAAAGAAGATTATTATATTTTGTATGACTATCTGACGTTTAATTGAAGAAAATCTTAACGTTGTTACAAATTTTTACAAGTGTTCAGGGTAAATCTAACTTCTGAAAATACTTAGTGAATATAACCATACAATGTGTGATATTGTGGCGATTTGTTTATTTATTTTATTTTGATTGGTGAACAATATACAAAGATATGTTAATCACGAATACAAATCATAACATTTGTTCACAAGGGGGAGCTTTCATTTCTACTAACTTCAAATATACGAAGTTTGTACTTAAAACTGATGTGATTTCACATAATATATACTTATATATTTACAATACCTATATACTGTTACTGTACATAGTGTAGTTATACATAATATCACTAGTGGTGTGGTAGTCTCATGCAGTAGTACCCTGGTAGTTGTATGGTGGATATGATGTCAGGTAGTGGTGGATGCAGCCCTTAGCAGACTGTGGTGTCTGTGTGATGTTGGTGGGAGATCCTCCCCCCGAGTTCTGTCAGCTGCCCCCCCTCACCAGCGACAGTGCCTCGGGGGGAGGTCGCTGGGTCAGTCACCATTCACAGTCACGGTAGTCCAATTCCACGGACTGCTGTAGTTCTTCTGGCTGTGGACAACAAACAAACAATACGTTACTATTGGACAGAAATTAGAAATTATACATTTAGAAAGTAGTTACGAAATACGAGTACTTTTAATTTAGTACATACAAAATACTTTTTAAAAAATCGTACAAGTTTGTTGAATTAAGGAAACGAAAATATTCGCTCCAGAAATAGATATTAATTTACACAATTGGTGAACAAAATATAGACATGTTAACATTATATTTATAAATTATAGCATTTATTCACTAGGGCGAGGTTGTCGCAATACTCTGCCAGCTAAGCCCAATATTAGAAGGGTTGTTGGCAGACATTGCCTACGGCAATAAACCCGTCATTTGAAAATATGTTTTTTTTTTTCAATAATGTTTTTTATTGTCGCCGTAGAGATGAACGTCTTTCATTGATTTATTTATTATTCTGTGGTCTGTTTATACTGTATATTTTTTAATGTTGATTGACAAGTGTATGAAGTAAATATCTAAAATAAAATAAATAAGTAGGTACTTCCAAGTAACTGTATGGAGATAGGAGATAATAAAAATGTCTGTCATGTTAATCAGATTCCATGTAGTAGGCAGTGGAGGGTATGTAGGTGTCGCGCCCCCTTACACAACATGAGACTGCTTCACTTCACACTGGATGCCTCATTATAATAATTATTATATTTATAGAGTGGCAGTAAGACGTGTCCAGCCCTTATCTCTCTCTCCCTCACTCCCTTATGGATGGATGGAGATGTCTAGATGATTACCATCACATTATAATATTATTCATTCATTATTATACCCTTATTGATGATTGAACAAATAATAAGGAAACAATAAAGAACCACGCTTATATTACTCCATACATAAATTAATTAATTGCAATTTTGAAACGTTTTAAAGATAAAACAATTTTAAATTGTCAGTTAAAAAGCTGTGAGAAAAATTTTCAAGATGTTGGGATATTGGGGTGATATTTTAATTGGTACACAAACACAGGCATTACCACAGCACAGGTTCATAAATGAAATACACAAACACAAACACTGGCCAATCTCTCAATTAAATGGTGTCCTCAGCATGTCCCAGAATCATAAAAAAATCTGGGTTTTTAACAAGCCTATGCAATTCTATGTATTTTTTGCAGAGGAAAATTTAGAGAAAATATGGAATGCGTTGTAAAAAGACAACTATTAGGTGTCTTTTGTTATGTAAAATTAACTAAATAAGTGTAAATTGCACCAATAATGTGTGCAAGGAATAAACACCTCCATAGAGTAAAAAATACGAAATTATTAAATTTTCTTTTTATAATTGTTAGTAAAGATTTACTAGCAATTATCGTCATAGAAAATATATCTATCTGACAATATTATATTGCTGCTGAAATATAGATACTTAGTAGATACTAGGCGTAGGGTTAAGGCTTCTTTTCCTACGTTCAATTTCTCCATATCTGTACCTATATCTAGTATCGATCGTTGTGTACCTATTATATAATAGAAAGCTATTATCGTAATAGATCGTTATTCTTCACCTGAAGTGGGTGAAAACAGCTCCATGTATGTGAGTACCTACTACATATATGTGATTAGTAATGTTTGGCTGGGCTACTAAACGTCAGACATCAGGTAAAAATTCATTATTAGACATTATGTAAGTACCTAAGGATTATGTTATGTAGTTACACCTCCACCTACCTACATATACTACATAATGACCTAACAAAGTGTTTCATTAATTTTCCTGTTGTGACGTCAATACCTGGTACAACTACAGGGTGATTGGATCACATTTATAAAACTATGGTCATATGTACAATGTACATACCTACAATGCACATTCCATGTTACTTTTCAGCACACTTCTCAATAACATATCGACAAATGCGAAATACATCCTCAGCACAGCGATTCAAACTCAGCAACTTCCGTTTGGAAGGTACTTGTTAATTTTTAACAACCAACAAAGAAGAATGTTCATTTAGTATGTAAAAAAAACACAGGCCCGGCACAAACGTAATGTAACTCAAATGATAGGTAAAAATTAGTAATTAAATACTGCACAGTGGACATCATCGAATCAATGGCTAAATGTGTGAAATACCTATTCGAAATTCAGGAGACACAGCGTTTGTATAAATTCAGGAATAAGTATATTGCAACATTGTCTATGGAACCTCTTTTAATACGGTGCAGTTCAATTTTTTGAATAAAAGTTGTGGGGTACTCTGGATTTATTTCATTCAGATACGTTTTTGGGGTGGTGAATCCGAGACCGAAGTTTGCCAACAAAAAAATCTTGGCAGAACATGGCGAAAAATACAAAAAATTACTACCCCGCAACTTTCCATCGAGGGACTATTTTGTGTTTATCTGAACCGTATTATTTATGCTTTTGAATTGATATTGATATCGTAAAAATCCTAGATTATAGTAGATGTGTGGACGACCTGAGGGTAGCACAGAATAGAATATCATGAAGACTTGATCTTTCAGGAACGATGTCATGAATATAATGCCGATACTTCAGGATGACGACTATATGGTATAGTAGGTACGATAGTCGAGCTTTCTCGTTATAGCGCCATGGCATATAGAGTCATTCTGTATATTATATTGTGTTATGTGTATTGTATAACAGACTATTATATGAGGTGACACTGTATTAACCTTTCACTACCTACCTATCTAATCACATTATTATATACCTGTATGAGTGCCAACTACTATTACATATCGTCATACCAATTATATACTTAGTCTATAGTACATGACGATAAATAGTAGGTACCTATATCACATACTCGTTATATACCTACATATATATACTTATACCTGTGTATGTATATATCTAAAGATCACTCGCATACGAGTAGAAGGCCCTAAATAAAATAGGTATCATATACATGACAGGGTAGAAGAAAATTTGGATTTGGGTTGTCTAGGAATGTCGTGGTTCAAGCGTGTGGAATGTAATGTAATGTAAATACTGAATGTTGGATTTCACCAACTTATTAAGTGATGAATAGCGGAGATAGGAGTCACCTACCACCAATTTTGTATGAAAAATAATGATAAGTGGCTCCCATCTCCGCTATTCCTCGCCTAAAAAGTTGGTGAAATCCAGCATTAAGTAGCATCAGCACGATCATTTCCCAAGGCATTAAGGTTCAAAATCGCGTGAACAAACGCATGATAAAATGGTAAAAATAGCCTTTTTTCGAGTTAATTTCGCTTCATATCGCGATATAGAAAATATTTTACAGTTATTCTCTAATTCCTAGATAAAGGTTGAATGTATCTACTCTATTTTGTTCCAAAGCATATTTAGTAATGTTGTCGAAATCTAAGGTCTCCCGTTTTTAGAAATTATTGAAATGTCAATATGTCTACTCCTAAGAGTATTTTCTATGAAATTCTGAGTGGCGTGTATAATCTGCTAGGGAGAATGTGAATGAATGTTGTTTGTTTGGAGAAATCATGTGTAAGTCCACACTAGGTTATATATTTATACATAAACAATGGTTGAAATATAATAAGAGTGGAGTATAAGCCGAGTGTAGTGTGGTGCAGGGTGTATGGTACCTACCTATAATCTAATCACTAATCACTGAATCAATAGAAACACTTCACACTTGATTAATTCGTAGAGTGACAGTTAGACACCACACCCTGTATACAATACTACACGAGGGGAACATCCTATATACTCTCCCTTAAATATCCATAAATAGCTCTTCTTATACGAGGGATGGGGAGTTATCTCGATGCATCGATCTTAATAATTCCATATAATATATGAGTCTGCAGAACATCATTCCCTGCAAAAATCAAAAATGCAAACGCTTACAGCTGTTACTTTACATGAGGAATGACAGTCAGAGAGACAGAAATTTTCGAATCAATTCTAAACCAATTTACTGGAGCTCCGGAAATTTTTACGTATATTTTTAAGTTTAAAAGAGACTACTGAATTGTTACATGCGATGGTATAGGGGTAATAGTAGTTGAAATTTTATCACTGTGGCATCGAACTTTATACAAAATGATACATTGAGGTTAGCTGGTAGAGATCACAGCATTGCAACAAGCTCGCCCTAGTGAACAAATGTTATAACACCTATTTGTAATTAAAAACATCTATTTGTAATAAATAAATAGTAAATTCGATGTAAACCTGATAAAATAGTGATTTTGGCTCCTGTTTGTGAATGTATAAGATGATTTGATTGAGCTGTAACAATCAACATCTATCTGTGTGGCTCTGTGTGATGACGGATGTATCGATGACTGAGATCATCGAAAGTCAGTTAACAAATAAATGATACGAAATACATTTATTCGATGTGGTAATTGACGCTCCTATACCCCTTAGTTTCCTATTGAATGAGTAGGTACCTCCACTAATAGATTCCACCACAATATGTCTCATCCCCCTCCCCCTTATGCTCCCCACACTAGGTACATACTACACCACACACTGTGTCCTAATGGAATTATACAGCGGACATTCAAATTATCATAACTGTACCTATCCTCTTTAGTAAATATGTACTCATGCATTGCATTTACACAAGAACATATTCTTTCTGAGAACTTCCCTACATATTTGAGAAGTGCATATTACGAGTATGTTTGTCTGGCTGGATATATGCACAATATCTTATAAATATAAGGAAATATTTATACATACAAATATAATGTGTGGCATTTGAATGCCAACACAATCATGTAGCCCTAGTGGTCGACGGAGCTCGGTTAACTAAACGTGTAAGTAATCCCTCAGGTTGAATGAAATCGTAGATTGTCGGGTACAACTGCGAAGTCACCTGTAGATAGACAAATTAACAAGGAATATAAGCAGACTAACTTCAGTTGTACAATCTTCCTCGGTGGAATACAAAGAAATCACCAGGATAATTGAATAAGACTCAGGTTTTGTACTGCATAATAATATACGTTATTCCAATTTTTTCAAAGGCAATCCACCCGCCAACGAGTGATTCATGGTTTACATATTGATGTCATTCATATATGCTAATATGATGCTACAAGAACTGTACACAGTGAAAGAGGGTTTCTTTAACAGAGTTGCAAACATTGTCTAATGTCTAACTAGGTTTAGGTGTAGGACGTAGGTATTAATATGTAGTATGGAAAGTGCAGTATTATAGTCATCATATTATAGTCATATACTTAGTCATAAGTGTGAATAAACTGGGTCAATCTATATTTATACTTCATACTTGTAACTTGAGTTATATTCAGACTTTATTAATTTATTATAGGTATTTATATTTCACTTCTAATCTAATAACTCTCTAGTCTCTGCTCTACTACAGTATCTCTATACTCTATACTACTTGTCAATATAGACAGAGAAGTATTGCATTATTCATTAGATGCACCCCCTCCCCCGTCATGTAGTTTGCATGTAACATCATGTATTATGCATGCCCCTCCTGCCTCCCTGTGTTTATCATACTCCCCCCCCCCACCATCACTCAAATATCATATCATCAAGTAATGTCTGCTTGAAGCAGTGGCGTGTAGTCCACTAAAAACTACTAATGTCTTTACAAACAGACGTGAAGAAAGTCCGCACAGTATAATAATAATAAACTCTTTATTGACATATATAAATACGCACAATGGGCGTGCTTATTGCCGAGAGGCAATCTCTTCCAGCAAACCACAGTGAGTAAATGTCACCTCACATACATGTGTGGTGACATTTAAACAGCTAGATTTTCAAATATCCAAGTCATCAACTAGCCCGAATTTAGAACCCCAGTCACGCCTCTGGCTTGAGTAACATTTGCGACAACGATATCTATACCAATAAATAATTATTTGATTTAGTAAAGTAGTAGATATTTTTTTGATATTCGGTCCCCTTTTTACAGAATTATCCAAAATCGATTTTGCTGCTTAGGATTTTTACTCAGAGCATTATACGTATATCATGTCATATTTTAATGTATACCTAGGTACATACCTGATGCAACACATGCACTATAAGATTATATGTAGGTATGGGAGGGGGTCAAAGGCTGGAGATCAAATAAATCTATTATACTCCAGTACTTGTATTATAAAGATCATTGTATGTAATTAGACATTGCTTCTCTGCTATATGCTGTATGATATATTACTATAGTAACTCGTATAGGGTATCTGAATATTCTGAATGTCTCTGATATCCATTATAACCGTGGGAAGATTCGAGTAAGTATATATATAAAGTTTGATAGATGACTGTATGTGACTTGTATTGAGTATAAAGACAATCAACATGTAATATTTCAGATAGACAAAGAGATCACTCGACAGCGAGTGCTTTGTCAAAGTAAAAGTCTATGCATGACGTGTAGTCAGGGCTGGATTCGTCAAAAGTCTGAGTAGGCCGGGATCTATGGGCGGCAGACCTAGGAGGGCGGCGAAACAACAAATAAGTCACTCGTAGATAAAATAGAGTTTCCTATTTATGAAATGTTAAATCTCGTTTGATAAAAGTCCCAAATTCGCAGTACCTTAGGTTAGGTTAGTACTCATTTCAAAGGTGCGTTCTTTATTGGATAAAAAAAAATTGGGAGGTCGGGGGAGGGGGAAAGTCAGGGCCCATTCTTTTTTGTACTATGTTTTTATTATATAGTGTAGGTTAGGTAGAGAGGTATATTTAAGTATTATCAAAGACAAGAAAAGAGCACAAAGTAAGAGGATTTGAAGAATGTAATATTTTGAAAAAAAAAGATATATTTTGCCAGATTTTTGAATAAAATATGCTGTACTACTCGAATAAAATTTTACCCAGGCACTACGGCAGAAAACATTCGGTGGTTATAATAATTGATTAACTCGGTAAACGCCAGGTCCAGGAGTTAGAGAGACAGGCTCAGGAATCAATAATTGAAATCATATTAATGGACTTTGGATGCAAGAATTACGACTTAATAGTCTACCTATTAATGTTACAACATCAAGGTTAAACTGCAAAACAACCAATAAAATAATATACTTATCTGTACCTACAATAATATAGATCTAAATTAATAATTCTTGCATTTAGAGTAACTAGATCAAAGGAATTTTCGTGAGATGGAAAACTTCTGTTTCAAAAATCTCGCAAAAACTGCTGGTAACACAAAGAGCCATGGAGAGAAGAATACTGAGTATTACATAAAGAGATGGACGGACAAATGAATGGATACGAGAGAAATCCAAGGTCACCGACGTGGTTAAACGAGCAGCTGCCATAAAATGGAGTTGGGCAGGACACGTTGCCAGACGGTCAGATTCGAGATAGACCAAAAATCGCAGAAAGCAAGTGGATGCAGCATGCCCAGCGATCCAGCGTTGTCCAGTATTGGAATTAAAATGGCTGAGAAAAAAGATGAAGAAGCAGGAATCTTCTGCCAGGATATAAGGGACAATTTCAAAATATCAGGATTTTTAATAAACAGAAAGAGGAAAATAAAAATTTAAAATCAAAAAAATATTAAAATAATAAGTCTGCAGTTGTTCAATAAAATAACCAAATCGTTATTCTGATTCATATATGTACTTAGCTATTTTGATGCAAACGTCAGGGAATTTATTGAAAAATCAGGGATTCTTTCAGGGGATTTTTTTTGGTCCGCATGGTAACCCTATTTATATCTAATAATAGTTAATCCCTATTTATAACAGAAAATTGATTTTATTAGTTCAATAAGTATGACCTATACTATACTTATATCTAAAATCTACTAGTCATTCAGTTTCTATTTGAAGTAGTGAGTGAAACTATGGAATAATTGGTATCTTAACTCTACAGATACAGTAAATATCATGAAAGTTTATCTCTAAGAATACAATAGGAATAGTTCGTGAAATGTTATGATCTTAGGTCACAGCACTGATGGGGTTGAATGGAGAGTTTATTTATACAAAGAGACAAAATGTGGATTTGCTATTATGTATTGTATTGTAATGTAACACTAGAGATCAATATTGCATGCAATGCTGTAGGATGTTGAATAAGCAAACTACAATGTAATATTTTAGTCTAGTCAGTGACTCGTATGATGCGGGTGTGACTATCTACCAGGGGCGAAGCTACCTATAAGAACATGATTCCCATTGAGTTACCTTTTGGATAAAATGATAGGTATAATAGTGTCTCATCTGACGTAATCCAATAAGATATGTTAGCCCCGGCTTCCCTTCTGCAGAAATCCACTCTTCGCCACTGCTATCTACACATCATAATATACAAGTATAATACACAAGCACTACTTGTGGCTGCATCATTCAATTCAAGTCATTGCTATTGAATCCTATAGGGACAGGACTCCGCTGTTTTCCACTTTGCTCAAATCATAAATTTATGACGAAAAAACTTGTGTGAATTTCATACACGAAAATTTCTATTCGTTAAACGGCTAAACACTAAAATCTCACTTTAGAATTTTCAGGAGTCCCTGTTTTTATATATGTATAAGGGAATTCTTTGAATTCAGGGATATCTATTTTGAAATCGAGTACCCGAAGACCAAATAAATGGACAAATCGTCAATTTTTTGAAAAGGAATTAGGGCTTGTGTACACAAACCCAAATACTTACCTGCAGGCTTGACAGTAAGCGAAAAGCTTGGGTCGTGAAAAGCATCAGAACACATCGTCAGAGTCGGGATTTGTATCCGGAACTACCTTCTTGGGAGACTCGTGGTTCAACCAACTGCTCCAAACATATGCTCTAACAGCTGGAACGTGTTTATGTTTTGTAATAGTTACAGAAACTTTGTTAGAAGTTAGACCTACACGCGGTAGGGGATGAGTGTGGAGGTGTAGGTAGGTACAGAGTTTATCCAGCACTTGCTCCACACCTAATTGTCTCCCCTAGGTAGTCCAGTACCCAGTCCCCAGTGCAGAGTAGTAGAGAGTATAATATAATATTCCGGTACTCCTCCAGCTCTACCTAATAGATGGCTCTGGCAGTAATCCCACGGGACACGACCTCCCTCCATCACGGACCTGCCCTACTCTCTGCTCCGCCACATATTATATTCCATTCCATTTCATTAGATTATATTGTGTTGTGAAGATCTAAATCTTACACGTAACTAATGTAATATTGAAACTAAGTTGAATAACATTATTGGACAGCAGTAAATATAAATAGCGGTAAATATAAATAGCGATTTATTGATATCCACTGAAAATAAATTCCGCTAAGATGAAAAATAATAGTTGTTATCGACTTTATGTGTCATGCGTATTTTTCAATGTTTCGATATTTTTTTCTTATAGGATTCATAGCAAGTACCCAATAAATGACTGGATTCTGTTCACTTTGGTTCTTGATTTTAAAATAAAACCATACCAATAGTAGTTTTCAGAAATTAAATTCTCAATATTAAAAGAAATGTATCTTCTGGTCGTACTTATAATCTCACAAAAAACATTTTGATCGCGCTTTCCTTTCCCAATATGGTGTGTATGTGTTCTGAAATAAATTGTTAGGAGTAATATAATACTGTTTCATATAAAATAGCAATAGCTTCAAATTTTCCTACACACTGTAGATATCATATTGTAATCTTTCAAGAACACGGGGAGGGGAGGAAGAAGAAAACACTTTCTATTATATATTGCGAGTACAGTACTAGATATATGGGAGTAAGCCACTAGACTACATGAAGAAGTGTATTGGATTGTATTGTAGGTAAGTCCAATTCCCCTGAGCCTTTTCCAATTTATTATAAACCCCTTAGAGAGTGTCTGCCTTGTGGTCACTTTAGTGTGGCGACTCGTGACACCATCCCCCTCCTCCCCCATCCCTTCACATTGTACTCTCTGCTGGACACCTTAACCACCCTGGCACCCTCCCTCCCTCCAATATAGGCTGTGTAGTGAATACCTAGTATAGGAGCTAAACTGGAATTGATTAACAAGATATAGAAGATTCTAATACAAATAATATGGAGAACGAAGAACTGTTTCGTTAATGCAACAAATTCTCCTTAATCTGTACCTAACGTACTTAGTATTAATTGATTTTATAGAATAATCCTGAACGTGTCATTGTAAGACTTAGCAGACTGCAACTCCAGGCAGATTCATTGCAAAGAGAAGATATACAAGTAGTAATGTTTGCAATATTGTAGCAAAGGAGAGAACATTGAGAATTATCATTAAACATTCATGAATACAGACAATACTCAGCTACTAGTACTCTATCTATCTATATTACGTAGTTTACTGCTCTCAACACAACTCAACGTACATAATATAATAAGGGGTGCTAATATTCACATAGACATATATGCTAAGAACTAATGGAATAAGTAATGTGTCATATTAACAAATTCTCAGTGATTTAGACATGTAAATGGTGAAGCTATATAAACTCCTTATGTTCCCATGAATAGAGTGGAAATAGTACAAAGTCTGAGGTAGTTTATGATACAAATGAGTTTGCGATTATTCCTTCTATGTAAAAAATAAAAATTTTGGGGTAATAAATTGAACCTCTTATTGGGATATTGAACTTGAATCTTTGTTTGCGGTTCTTGTTTTGTTGTGATGTGTTAATTTTTAATAAGTTATGTCTATTAAAGGCACCGTGTAATTGGGGCTGCTACAGGTGATTACTGTTTTATGTCTATTGTAGTAAAGTGTATATAATGTGGTAGTCCTGTATGTTGCTATATTTAATAAAAAATAAATAAAAAATGCTTCTGAGTTTGAAAGACGTACTAATCTCTTATCTTCTGACATTGTCATCCATCGGTGGTAGATGTTGACACCGTGAAATAATATGGTAAACAAGCTGATGATTGGACTTTAGAAGCAAATAATGTAGATGTATTGTGTTGTGTGTTGATTGTACACAGAGTGAAAACAAAACAGAATACATACTCGTAGTTTAATAATTAGTTACAAGAGCTGGACACCAGAGGAGTCTGTCTCTGTCTGTATTGATTAGTCGCCAGTCGCCTCGCCCTCAGGGAGGGGGTGAGGGGGTGTGGGGGGAGAACACACATCACCCAGAGATATATGGATTATACATACATATAAGCAGTGGCGTAACTAGGGGGGGGCGGGGGGGGCGGTCCGCCCCGGGCGTCGCATTTCAGGGGGCGGCAAAATGGACAAAACACACAAATTAAAAAATATCTCTGAATTTTCTTAAATTATCATGAAAAACTGTTAAATTACAACAATTTTCATTAAAAAAATTTGCCTGCGGCGCTAATAAAACCAGTTTGCGTGTTAGGTAAGAATTCTTTAGAGGTGCCTAAATATATATTTTTTATTTCACGATAAATAAGCTGAATTTTCGATATCTTATGACTAAAATTTCGTTACTTCTTGCATGGTCAATACAATAATACAATACCTATAACCATATGTGTTACCAACTATAGAAATATAACCAGGTTCATCATTTCACCCATTTGTCTAAAAAAATTTGCCTCCGGCGCTCTTTTCCTATGTCCTTTTTAAACGTTACCGTGTTAAACGTACAATTTTTTTTTTAATATTTTTAGTTAAAGGAAGTAAACAAAACTACAACACGTCCTTCATTGTCATTTAGTTTTGTAAAAAAATTTCGCCTGCGGCGCTATTTTCTATGATGTATTGTGCCACGTCTATATTGAAATTTTAGTTGTCTCGCCTAGCTTCAAAGCTGCAAACACCCCTGGGTGGGTACACATGTACTTGTATAGGCACTTTAGGGGTAGGGGGGGGGCGGCATTTTCAGAGTCCGCCCCGGGCGGCACTAATGCTAGTTACGCCACTGCATATAAGAATATGATCTATAACATTATAATTTGATTTTGAAGCTTAGTATTACGTACGAAAAGAAACACGATCCCTAAAGTAGTTTTGATTCCAAATAAAATGTGATAGAGGGCGAATAAGGGTGATTCATATGTCACACAATCTCTGTCAAAGAGTTGACGATGAGTTTAAACGATGAATGGATGCAAGAGAAATCCAAAGTGATAATACGAGCAGCTGCCTTAATATGGAGCTGGGCAGGACACGTTGCCAGACGCTCCGATTCTAGATGGACCAAAAATATTCTCGAATTCGTCGTTCGAATTCGTCTAGAATGAGCAGAAGCTCTCAGGCAAGATGGGCTGACGATGTGAGGCGAATCGCAGGATACAGTTGGATGCAGCATGCCCAAGACAGAAGTCTGTGCGGAAAATCAAAGGGCGGGCTTATGTTCAGCACTGGAATCAAAACGGCTGAGAAGAAGATGTATTCAGGACAATTTTTATACAAGTATTTTACTACAAGTCCAGTAGGTACTTACTTGAGTGGTGGTATTTTGTAAGTTTATTTATCGTAGTACTAACTGTAGCAGATATAGTGGATGCCTCACTCCTCATTGCTTCCAATAGTAAAGTCTAGGAGAGCTTATACAACAATATGATTAGGTAACACTCAGTACCTATAGTTCTATACTACAGGAGGGGGGAGTTCATTCATAAACAGTTGTCCCCTCTTCTCTATACTACTACACCATACTGTGTAGGCAACTACCTCACCTTGTTATGTAATATTACTATACCGAGATATAGAGACAGTGCTGCCAACCCTTTTGTTTGGGAAAGTGAAAGGGAACATCAGGCGGTGGTTCTTGTAGGAATTAGGTACATTTATACTTTATGAATACAATTCAAGGAATGTCTTATTCATAGAAGGCTCACCTGCTACGATATGCGAGGACTCGTAGGTAAGAAAGCGCAATTGTATTAATATAGCTTCATTCAAAAAGTGTTAACTCTTATGTTTTACAAACGTAAGTAGGTACCTACAAAACATAATAATTTTTAAGTATCTAAGTAATTAGAATTAGTATCAGGGGGGGTACTTTGTAAGCTTTCTCGCCCTAAACACGTAGATAAAATGTTTTAGGAAAATGACCCTTATGACGATATACATAAGGTCGTTTTTCGTGTGCATTTTATCTGCGTGTTTCGGGTGAGAAACCATTAGAAAGTTCCAGTACTGATCGTAAGATACTCGAAGTTACTTATACAGTCATGATTAGGTACTTCAATAGTCAAAGTATACAGTCCAGAAAAGTTATATTTTAGTTCGAAATTAAAATTTATTTAATCTTTAAGTGAAGAACAAATACATATAAATATAAAAAATGGACATAGTACAGATTATAAATCGTTGTTCACTAGGGCGAACTTATCGCAGAGCTGCGATTTCTTCCAGTTAACCCCAGGGAAAAACAGAAAAAAAAATTGAATAAAAATATATGATCAATATTTGAAAAATATATGGATCAATAATGAAGACTGAAAAGCTTTAACTCTGTTATTTAAACATTTCTTTTGATCTGAATAACTCCGCAGTGCCCATATTTTACACTAGCTGAATATTCTCCCACTAACACCCACACAGCATTCACTAGTTACCCCATTATTGGGGTACATACCGCGTGATTGTTGTAGCAAGTAGAATCTGATTGAATAATTCGTACAAGCATGCAATACTGATAAGCCTGCTGGTTATTAACCCCTGACTATATCTGATATGATGTGTTGGAATTTGGCACGCGATCTCATTATGTATTGTGTGTGTAGTTAGGGGAGGGGAGGGGAGATGTTGTAATGAGGGGAACAACTTGCTACACCACTGATTCCCAATGCTTGTGTTTTATACTTTGCTTCCTATATTCCGATACACAATATTGTAATTAATAGTAAAATGACGTCTAATTTCTCTATGATTCGGAAAAAAAATCAAACGGTAATTACAACTAAATTGAAGTGTAAGAGATGAATCTTCAAAAAAGAATAAGCGAGGCTAAGTAGTTCTCTCTGCCTATCAAACAAGAAACAATTAAATAATTATACCTAATTGGCGCCTATATCAGAATGCAAAGGGGCCTGGTAAGCATTCTCTCCTATCGTCCTATATATTGCATTTGTATCGTATTCGTACGCATTGCCAGAGGAGTCAGAGATTAAGATCGTGAGAGTTCAGGCACTGAAACAAATCTTGGTGAAGTTTATTTATTTCGTATGGCGTCAGTCACCCATGCCATGGGGGCAACGTCAGAAGATAAGAGATCTAGGTGAACTGACTAGCACTAGTTATAGACTGTATACTAATGTGATCAAATACTTCTATATCTGTAGGAAGGTATCTGGTACATATAATATACCCCTGGGAGTTGTTAAAGAATCAATCACATCACCCTCCTCATATATCTACTGCTACCCTCAGTACTGTGTGTGGTGTGGTACCTGCCTACCTGTCTGCTGTATAGTGCACTGTATAGTGCATACTATAGAGTACACCGCCTGTAATCTCACCACAACACGCGTCACATACTCATACACTGTACTTATCCAATATACTATACACTGTATAGATACAGAGGGTAGGCAGTAGCCACGTGGCCACCAGAGTGCAGGGAGTAGGGAGAGAATCAAAGCAATGCACTATACCAATTACCAAGTAATGACGTTATACTATTTAAAATGAAACTCTTACGAGAACATCGATCAATGGCTGTCTTTAATAGAAAGCAATTTTGGCGATTCATATCTGCTGTTAATTAATTCTTTAAGGATTGTTTTTCAGGTTTTACTGATTCATAATAACGCTAAAGATTTTGATATTCACATTGTATAATGTAAAGAATGATACTTGGTGCATGAGAAGATTAAAATTGAGGTCATAACACAAAATATTGGTTTTTATCAAATTTTGATGGGGCTAAAGACGGGTTTTGTGAGGCCTTGACCAGGATGCAATCATAGAGCGATCCAGGGTATTTAAGGTAGGTAATAGGTATACAATTTTTGTATATACTTGAGGAATATGTAAAGTAGTATAGAATGCGTGGTATGTTATGTTTTATAACCTGCCACGCTGATCCTGGATGTCTCTGTTCGCTCGTGTTCCTATGGAGGACACTGGATTCACAGACTAACTTCTATCTGTACTTGAGCATAATGGCGGTTGAATCTACTATTTCTTATGTATCTTGCTGTTTTATATATGCTTGTTTGTACTTAATGCTATTTGTGTTCAACTATTATAGGTAAGTAACTATTATATTAAGAATCCGGAAACCTGGAAAAAAATATAATCATGGGAAGTGTTCCAGGCAAAAGAAGTAGAGGTAGACCTCCTGCAAGGTGGTGCGACCAGATTAAGGAAATGACTGGGAGAGACTTGTGCTCGGTGATGCGGACTACGGAGAATAGAGAGGACTGGAGGCGTCTTGTTTTGTCCGTGGGTAGCTCCACAAATCACGACCCTCAGCAATAAGGAAACGATGAAAGAAGAAGAAATTATAGGTAAGTATGTGTTTATGTGGGAAATAAATCTTCTTCATTCATATGGAGGCTGTAAGTACTATAATGCAGTGAGAATGTTCAATGGATGTAGTCTTGTTCTGGATTCTTCTCAATTTTTCTGGACACTGAATGTTAGTATCGTCGTCAGACTTTTGTAAAGATTATATAGGTGGACTTGTCACATATAGTAATAGATATTTATTCTCATAGTTCACGTATGAGAAGTGCATAGTATAGGGGAGAGTTATATAGAGTAGAGGCACACATCACGTGTCGTGTCACGTGTGAGACGTCAGCCACGTGACACTTCTGCTGTATAATATTATAGCAGTATACCTGTACTGTACCTGTACCTGTACCTGTACCTGCCATATAAACCTCATATCATATCAACACTATACACTACACACTATAATTCAATATTACTTATACCTACTGCATTACCTACCTACTAACTATATGCACCAATATACATTCTATGGAAATACGTATATAATTGTTATCACCATTGTTTCAGAGGACAGATTTCAAAGTGTCATTTACTGTATAAATGTAAAATGTTGTATCGTTCAGAGGGTGTGCTGGACAGTGTAGATGAGAGCGTGTGAAACATAGGACATACATACGAGTACATACTGCAAGTTGATATAGGTGAAACTGCAATATGTACCGAAAATCCTCCTTCATAAAGATGGCAATGTTTTTCCACGCATATTTTAACGTCCTAGTAGGATGAATGCAAAAAGTATTATTATCCAACGTAAAGGCATTCTTGTACTGCAATGTCAGCAGATGTATAATATAAAGAGTACTGATGTACATTATAATTTATAAAATGTATCAAAATAGGAAGGCTGAGGTGGGCTGGGCACGTGGAGAGAATGAATGTGGAGAGAGTGCCAAAGAAAAGCCTCCATAAAAGGCCACGAGGTAGGCGTAGCGTTGGAAGACCCAAACTCCGTTGGATGGATGGAGTGCAGAAGGATGTGGATGCAGTTGGCATTAGGGACTGGAGGAGTGTATGCCAGGATAGAGGGAGATGGAGGCGAACGCTGGAGGAGGCCAATAAGGCGTGAGCCTTGTGAGGTTGTGAAACTGGCTGTAGAGCCACTGATGATGATGATGATGTACAACTTCAGTTCTCTTGGTTGTGATGCCAAACTCCAACCACTGTGCCAGTCGTGTCCTTGTAATGTGATATTATGTGTGTGGGTGTGTGTGGTGTATCTGTCTATATAGTAAGGTATAATAGTACTGAGTTGATTGTTTGCCATATAATATAATATAATGAAGTATGATGACAGAATGGAATATGAAATGTAATGTGATACAATGTGGGAACTATTGATCCACGCATGAGGTGACAATATTATATGGTACCTATATAACATATTGCATGGTCAGTATAGTGAGTATACGAATGTCACCAAGGCTTACAGACTTCATACAATATCACAATATATTATATAGGTAACCTAATCTGACTAACTCCATACAACCTGACTCTATTCATTCATACCATCATGTGAAGTGTGAAGTGTGAAGTGAAGTAACCAGCGACATACAGATATTGTATCAGATTACTACATGCTTGATAATACAGGATTTGTGAAATTAAATTTGAAGAAAACTCAAAAGTTGATTTAGCTTATACAAGTAAGTAGTCGGTATCCAGACCTTGGTTGAGATGTCTCGGATATACGTCATCCGGATGCTAGAGGAGCAGTTTTCAATAGAAGCTGTGGAAGCAGAGGAAGCAGGCAGAAGACCAGTGGGTCACCCCAGAAATATCTGGCAGAAGCAGGTGGCAAAGTATGTATGAAGAGAGACTGTGATTGGAGTGGCCAGAGACTGCAAGAGACAGGGTCCTCTGGCGAAGATATACACAGATGCTCGCTGAGAAGTCCCGGAGCCAAGGATTAGGGGAAGAAGATGTATGTATTATGTACTACCTAGATATGATATAGCAACGTTGCTATATCGATCATTGATTAACTGTAGAGTGCATATTTTGCTCTCTGTATAGTTAGCACATCATGCGTGTCTATATGTATTCAGTATAGTGTAGTGTACATACTGATATAGAGGATGTTCACAGTTAGTTCCGCTAGACACCTCTCCTCATATAGATAACAGACACACACAGCTAGTGCATTATATTATGTAGATAGTTATAAGTATAATATTTTTTATAAATTTCACATCACCTATAAGGTACCTACCCACGTCCCACATATATAAAGATTTAATTGATAATACACGATTGGCGCGGTCGGTTGTACCCTGGGGTTCTAATGAGGAAATCCAGGACTCGAATCTCGGTACTGACGATGTGTTCTGCACTTCACGACACAACCTTTTGGCTTCCTGTGATGTGTACAAGAAAGCATTTTGATTTGTGCACACAATCCCAAATCCTTTAATAAATATTTATTATTTGTTAAAATCTTGTTAAAATAAATGATTACACGAATAAGGATTACGTGTAATAATAAACAACTTTATTTTCTCAAACTTACATAAAAATACAATATTATAATTTTGCCACATAACTAGGCAAACCCCGTGCGAGTTAAGTGTAGTACGCTGGTTGATTTGAGTTTAGATATAATTTTAGATTTGCAGTTTGCTAAGTTAATAAGCTATATGGTATGTGTAATGTGTATATCTACTAATGAGTTTATCTACACTGGTATATAGCATACGTCATATTGTCGTCCTATATATGATTAGGTACTTATGAGTATATTGGTATATAAGATAATTACAGAAGTAGAGTGAAGTGTATTTGTATTGATTTTATTAGGCGGATATAATATAATAGGGATTTATTATTACATCCGTGATTCTGTCACAAACTAAACCTATATCTATACCTACCTAATAATATCATACACTAAGTATAGGGTAAAGGTAGCTTATTTGGTGATATACCTTATTTGGTGATATTTTTAGTTTGGCTTATTACAATTACATAAGCACTTTTAAAGCTTTGAGATCTTGTTGGAAAGATGGGGAACAGTCCATTGTTTAGAAATATAACCGATTAGCCGCGATATTCACCACACAAATAATTTCATATCATTTTGAATACCTTACCATCAATTTGGCGAATAATTTGGTATGTTCCGAGCATGTCAATTTATAAATTGGTATATAAATTATTAAATTTAACTATATTACTAAAGTGTTTCTATTATTTGGACATTAAACATCTATTTTATAATATTCGGAAAGAATTTATGATGTACATATTATGTAGTTGATGCTATTGCTTAGTTATTTAGAGGCAAATCTTACGATTTGAACGTATTTATTTTTATGACGAGTCACCCATACCAATGAAACATTTTTTTATATTTTTTTCACGTTAGGTAGTAAAGTTCTTTATTAATATTTCGATGATTTAGGTGTATATGAACATCTAAAAATATATTTTACTTATATAAGACTATCACCAAATTATTTACTTAGGTATCACCAAATTAAGTATACCACTATACTTATTTGAAAATATTTCTTAGAAACCAAAAGGAAATTCTCACAAATTATATTGAAATAAATTATATTTAAATAGCCTTTCTAATTCTATGACACTATGTAAGTACATTAGGTAGGTATATACTTATATATATTATATAATGTGACTTAGGTACATATTGGAGATACAAATACATAGCTAAATGGCGGGTTTATTGCTTGCTATAATATCTACTAACCAACTATGTTTGTACATAGCAATAGAAATCGGATATGAGAGCGAATAATAATATCTTCATGTATATTAAATTGAAGTATTTGTTATATTCGTAATTTATCAACGGGCACCTTAGACGTCTTAAATTCACTAGTAAGGAAATATTTAGGACATGTTAATATGTGTTTGATATAAAATATAATGAATTTATGGTTACAATATGTCTTATTCATATATCACCAAATTAGACAGCCAGTATCACCAAATAAGGTAGCCTCGACTGACAGTACTATTCGGATCCAATTATAGGGTTTTTTGTATACTAAAAAATAAACAAAAGCTATAATAATTAACTTGAAAGGACAATCTTTCCTTAGTTCCTATTTTCCGTGGAAACATTGCAGCCGTCTAGAAAATATAGGCAAATATATAAAAATATCACCAATATAGGTTACCTTACCCTACCTACTACCAGGAGATATATGCCGGGAGGTATATCACCCATTTGTTTTGCATATTTCTTTTCTGAAAATCGCACTTAAAAGGCATACCTACCTGATATTGGATAGGTACATAATATCAAAACAAACATGAAATTAGTAATTACATTAATATATTAAGACTCTAAATAATGGTCTAATTAACGTGTGCACGCGTAGCCAGTCATATATTAAATGATAGAAATTGAGAGCAAAAAACTAAACCACAATTAAATACTACTTAACATATTTGTACCTAATGGATTACCCCAATTTCTAGATAACCGTGCAATAGTGTATGTCTATACCCTGCACTACCACTAGTCGCTGATCTGAAGATGACCCTAAGTATAGGCTATCCCGTTGCTTTAGAAAACCAGATGTGTTTTTCACGTGGATTTGGGGATGAAATTTTAATATCAGGCACGAAAAACTTTTGGTTTCTGAGATAAATGTCTGTTTGGGGAACTTGGAATCATTGCGAGTAGATATACTCGTATAGCTAAAGTTTTTATTCTATCGTATCGCCTCCAGAAGAATTTGTTAAGTGTATCTAATCTAGCAATCACATCCATATAGAGTCGTAATCTCTAGCTCTATTAGTGTATAGTGGAGTGTATACACCAGACATGCTGGAGGCTCATAGAGTCACAGAGTTCATTGGATGAGGCCTCCCAGGGAGGGCCTGGCCTCACTTTACTTCCCATGCCTAATCTCTTACATCTCCAATACTCTATCTATCTATACACCTACCTACCTACATTATACATAATATAGAGACTATTTTAGTATCAAGTTATGTGTCTACGTAATAGTACATAGTATTACATTACATTAGTACATAACATTAGACGGGAAATAAAGTTCAAACAATAAACTATATAGCATAATTACATTAGGTATAATATTATACACTGAGCCATATTAACATACAGGTGGTATGGATATACAGAACGAACGAACAAATCGATAATAATGATGGAAACATATACGAATTTGCATAGGTATTATCCGACGTCACTGAAAATAGTTTGTTAATTATTGCTTGTATTTAGTTATTCGATATATATAACTTCTTAGGTGAGGAATAGCGGAGATAGGAGTCACTTGTTTCATACAAAAATTTATTCTAGGAGGCTCTTATCTCCGCTATTCCTCACCTTAGAAGTCGGTGAAATCCAGCATAGAAACCAATATATCGATTAGCTTCATAAATACAAGCAATAATTGACAAACTATTTTCAGTTACGTCGGATAATATGCAAATTCGTTTCTGGTTGCAAGTTCAGGATTCAGGTGGAACACATCAGTGCTAGAAGGGGGGGTTTGTAAACACCACAGTCCACATAGTTTCAATAGTGAGCTGAAAATAAATTTCCGGACTGTTAGTAAATAAATTATTGTTTGTTTTTAAAAATTATAACTCTATCTCAGATTAATCTAAGATAGAGATATAACTATTATTATAGAGTTATTCCACCTCGATGTGTCTAGCATTTAATTGAGGTGGACTATATGGATATTGTAGTAAAACGTGGAAAATAATGTACTTATATATTCTCCCTAGCTATTGGAGCCTCATTACAATTAGCTAATAATGTAGTATAGATTTATAGAATACCAGCAGATTCTGATTGTAATGTGTGTGTAGCTAATGTATTATCTAATATTAGGCAAGTTATATAGTGTATATAGTATCAGCTACTAATAGTAAATAGCAATATAGATTACTCTTGGTATGGAGTATGGCAGTATGGGATGATGTATTAGCTGGTATTAGTGAGACTGCTGGGCTGGGAGGTCAATGCTTTCATTGCACGCTTTATAAACTCTACTTTTTATATCACAATTCACAACCCAGCAGGTTGGTAGTTGGCACACCTGATACTCCAATACATTTAGTATAGAGTAGCAATTCCCTAGCTTATATTATCCAAGCACAATGTCAATTATATTTCCGAACAACCTCCCTCCATATACCCATGTTAGCCAAATAATATATTATCCAGATCTATGGACCAAAACAGTAGTGGTTCATAACATTCATATTCAATCAAAAGTTGACAGTATATGAGGTCTGTGGCCTCCCTGTCTTCCCTCGAGGAATGTTAAAGGTTAGAGTAGTATAAGTACCTAGTAGTGATTTATGTAGATTTGTGTTTCGGGTTAATCGTGCAGTGATCAGATGCTCCAACGTTTCAGCGAACCGGTAACCGGTAACCTTGGTAACGGTTTGTGACCACAGGACTCACAATCCATGACTAAGGCAGCAGTAAGTTCGCCGAAACGTCGAAGCATCTGTTCACTACACGATTAACCCGAAAAACAAATCTACATATTATGGATCATCGTGAAAACCTTCAAAAACTATAGTAGTGATTTAGTTTGTGAATAGTTAAGGAAAGGGAAAGGAAAGGGCATTAAATATTTGTGATTATTTTCGACTTTGGTCCATACAGTTCCTACAGTTTATTCAGAGAATGTTTGACATTATCATGAATCATGATGAATGTTTAATATAAGAAGCGATGTAATATTTATTTATTTCATTTAGTTTCACTGAGGAATGTTGCCTCTCCCTTAATCCTTTTCCCGCCAACAGCAGTATCTCTATACATACATACACACTACTTACTATAGGTATGTACTATATAAGAGATATACATATTATGTACGTATATGTTGTCATGCATAATGTGAAATGCATTTGGTTACGAGCAATATACAATATCAGGACATTCGAATATACGACTATACGGGTAATTATATGTACTCTTCGAGGTCGGTAGCCTGGTTGGTAACGCGTTCGACTGGTAATGCAGTGGGTGCGGGTTCAATCCCCGACTTACTCCACTTCACAACACAAGCTTTTAAGCTTTCTGTGAAGTGTACAAAGATGTGTTTGGGTTTATTTCGATAAACCCAGATTCATTGTATTAAAAAAAAATGCGCCTACCACCTACTAATTATTAAGAATCGTATTGGTGGGAAATGGAAAATATGCCTCGAAAATGGCAAAAATGAAAGGGGTGAAAACACCGAGAAAAATCTTTACTTCCCATTAAAACATTAGTTGGTACAAAAATTATGAGTATCTGCTTAATACTCTTTTGTATTATGGTACAATATACCTAGTTATAAAATTAGCTTTAGCCCCACAAATCAGCTTATATGCGTAGAATTGAATGTTAAACTCAATGTATTGATGCAAGCGATGTATTCACTTTGCAATACAAGATTCAAGCCTAGTGCAAAGTGTGCAGGAAAGTATTTGAATCTGGGTATGCAAGACCAGGCCCTTTGTTTTAAACAAAAGTTATCAGTCAACTTATTATTAGGTCGTGGAACTTATTACGTAAAATTGAGACAAAAGTAGGTAGGTGTATCTCCCTATTACTTCGGTAGATAAGTAAAGTAAATATGATATTTCATTGTCTAAGCAGATATACCAAAGATTGTCGGCATTGTAAACTTTGCCTGTAACTTAACACAACATTGGCATATGAAATGCTGAGATTTTTAACATAAGCCTACCTATACTCTGCTCTATACTGTATGTAAGTATTAATACCACACCGCGGTGCAGTCCTCCTTCCATACAATACTCAGCCATTATATTTGCATACTGCAACCTTGAAATCTGCATCACCAGCCTATAGTGCTATATAGTGCTATATAGTGCCTGTGTAATGCTTATATAGAGCTATATAGTGCATGCAGTGCAGTGCTACACAGACTCGGGGAACAAATCACATCCAACTCATACAAGTAGAAGGAATGCCACAGAATAGAAAGTAACCCTTCATTATAACGTGATACATTTATAGCCAGTGTTACAATACTTCCCTATTAGTTCCTTCCCCTCGTATTACCTGACCTGATCCACTACCTGTTTCCTCAACACTTACTATAATTCGCAATCACCGATTGGGAAATTATGTCAAGTCGTCATTTAGGAATAAGCTGGGGACTGTAATTAATATTAATATAATGAGTTACTGATGATATTATGCCTACAAACATGGAGGTTGGGGTGATTTATGAATTATGAAATAATATATGGTGCAAGTGACTCTAGGGTTTCAAAATTTGATTATTTAAAAAAAAAGCATAATTTGTTTGGCCTTTTAACTTTTAAGTTTCTGTTTAAACGTAGGATCGTGGTTGAAAGTGTGCGAGTATATTCAAATATCAGAACCTACAGGAAGGAGAAGTGTGTAAACCTGTAAACAATTGATAGTCTTGCAATCGAGGTGAGTCGAAGTGTGATAGCCTCTCTATGTACAGTAGAGGAACAATGAGTGATAGGCTGACCTAGTACAATCTGTTAACTGCTTGTATAGTGTATAGTAGGAGTAGGTACCGTGTGTTGGCTATTAATGAATCAATCCATTGTTACACTGGGTGACCTAATTATATATTACTTAGTAATAATAATCACCACAAGAATATGTTAGGTGCGCTCATATGTAACGTAATAACTATATAGTTGTATAGGTAGATACACCTCACCCTATATTTCACCCAAGTGTGAAGTCATTAGTCTAATTATAAATTCCTTGAGAAATGGTCACGTTCCCTTACTGCAACGGATTATTCAATTGAATCAAACATGAGGGAGAGTTCCGGAGATAGTACGCTGTATGAAATGAGGGGGAATTAGTAGAAAATATCAGGCAGCGTTATAGCTGGGATATTTATGGGACACGATGGAGGTGGGACATTTCTACAAAGAGGTTTATTGTAGTGACACAGTAGAGTTGTCCTTGAACCGCGCATGCCCTCTGTACTGTGTGATGTGCTGTGCTGTGCTGTGTGGGGGCAGAGGGGGGAGGGGGGGTCGTGGGGGCGGGGGGGGGGGTTCGCGGGCGGGAGTTTACTTTATAGAAGAGAGCTTCATGTTGTATGCGAGTAGGATAGGTTGACTTGGAAATCTTATGGCTATATCCCACGGAAGGTGAATCCTGCTTCGTCCGTAGATTCGCATGCCGTGGGAAGGAGTGAGTCCGTGAATCTACAGACTTTTTCATAGCGATTTGTATGGCGGTACGTGATATCGCAGACGTGCACGGATCGTGGGAAATAGGTTGCCTGTGAATCCGCGGACACGCCTTGATGAATCCAGATGAATCCGTCTAATCCATAGCGTTTGGATAACTTGCAATACAAGTGTTGAATCCAATATACATATACGTAGATATTTCTTTAGGAAACATCCCAAACAGACAGTTTTTTTAATTTTATTTCTTCTTTTCTATTTTAAAATGTATTTTAATTAAAATTAAACTTTTTTTTCAATTATTTTAATGTAAATTTATAGTTTGATAATTACAAAATGTGTAATATAATTATGTGTGTGTGTGTGTGTGTGTGTGTGTGTGTGTGTGTGTATGAGTGTGTGTGTGTGTGTGTGTGTGTGTGTGTGTGTGTGTGTGTGTGTGTGTGAGGGTGTGTGTGTGTGTGAGTGTGTGTGTGTGTGTGTGTGTGTGTGTGAGTGTGTGTGTGTGTGTGTGTGTGTGTGTGAGGGTGTGTGTGTGTGTGGGTGTGAGTGTGTGTGTGTGTGTGTGTGTGTGTGTGTGTGTGTGTGTGTGTTGATTCTCACAAAATAAAAAACGTTTTATTAAAAAATATAATTATGTATATATTTATGTAGGTACCTATTAGCTTATTACGTTACTTCATTTTCTATAGTATAACTATTAAACGTAATACATATATATTCCATTTGTCGCCGCCCACAAGTTTTTTGTGTATATGAGTAAAAAGGCGTGTGGATGGAACGTTTGTCTTGGCTCGTTTACGTAACGCCTTTTTACTCATGAACGCAAAAAACTCGTAGACGCTCGCAAGCGTGTGGCGGCGACATTAACTTTTACTTAAAGTATTATACCGAATCGGTAGGTATTACCTATATAATTGGCACCAGGAATGACGTCACAGTCTTTTCCCACGGCATTAAGGTTCAAAATCGCGTGACAATCGCATGATAAAATGGTAAAAATAGCGTTTTTTTAATTTTTTGAGGTTAATTTTGCGTCTATCAAAAAACTTTTACGGTTATTCCCTAGGTTTTAATGCATATTATCAGTACAAAAAAAAATTTTACTCAACGACTTTCAGGAAACGAGTTTCCGTCTTTCGGAAAAAAGATCAGAGGTTTTTTCCATTTTTTTTTGAGAAATCTATACAAGATATAAAAAATCTTTTACGGTTATATACGGTTATATAAAGGTTCAATGCATCTACCCTATTTTGTTCCAAAGCATAATTAATAACGGTTGTTGAGATAGAAGGTCTCCCGTTCTTAGAAATTTTTGATATGTCGGTATGCATACTCTTAACATTACTTACTGTAAATTAATACTGATTCAAAAGTTATTCATAGGTACAAAAATACATAATACAAGAATATGATACTAAATTGATAACATGTAGCTACCTACATTAACTGAAAATAACGTGTTGTAATTTTTGCTAGTCGGGTAATTTGTATATTTTTGTAACAATTTTACAATAAAAATAATTATTATTCGATATATTTTCGGATATATATTTACTAACAACGAGGGTTGTCAACCGTACTAGAGTATAATAATAATATTGAAAATGAGTTGCAAGAAATATATGGATCGCAAAATACTATATATTTTTTTTTGGCAACATTAAAACTAAGAAAATATCAACCAAATCCGCTTCACTTGTAAAATTTAAACGCAGTTTAAGAATTATATCATTGCCTGCAGTTTTCGACTGACGAATGAGTGTGTAATTTACATTAATTTGAAAATTGAGAAAACCACACTTTTCTAGCAAATAAAAATATTATAAAATTCAAGCAGTTCATAAAATGACAGTTTTTATTTAAATAGACAAGTAGATATTTATTTATTTATTGCACATGGAACAGATACAGTCACAAAAACAAACATTGGCAGGTACATTAATACAAAAATATCAATACACAAGACCAATTACATCCGTTCACAATTAGCACACACGCAAAACAAATAGATTACAAAACATAGTTAAAAATATATATCTTATATCTATAAAACATTTATGGTAGGGAAGGAGGAAGCATGGGAAGAGGAAGAAGAAGAGGAAGAAAGGAGGGGATAATGAAGGAAGCAACAAAAAAAGAGTTAAGAACTGATATCAAGAACAATAAGATAATGTGTATGTTTTCTTTTATTTTCATAAAATTATCGAATTACACCCTGATACATATTTGTACACTTCATAACAAGCTTAAAAGCTTGTGTCGTGAAGTGGGGTATGTCGGCATCGAGGATCGAGCGCGTTAGCAACCAGGCTTCCGATAACTTTTTAAAATTACTTATTGATGCAGATGGAATAATCAGCTGAAAAAATGTTGACAACCCTACTTACATGTTTCAGCGCGTGTATACACAACGGTTTCCGAAGAAAAACCCATAGGAGTATTTACGATGATGTAGTATGAACCCCAAAAAACACAAAAACCCTTCAGAAATATGACGTACTTAATGTAGTTCTGGACAATTTACATCCAGACCTGCATTAAATTGTACCACAAATGTGTTATAGTTTTGTATTGTCTATGTGTTTATTGCTTTCATTCTTTTTTGTTGTGTTTATTGATTTATTGCATTTGATTTTGTGTTTGTAAACCTGACGATTCCAAGTGCCCTAAATATGGTCTACAGATGATTAAAAACCAATAAAAAATCCTCAAATAATAAAAGCTTAAACTTTTTAGTTGGATTTCAGTAGATGAATTATTTATAAAATGTTGAAATCATTGTCTAATGTCTATCCCATTTTAGATCCGCTTGCTTATTCGTATTTTTTAATCTATTCTAGTTCCAAATATAATTTACTCGAATACTAATCGATACAATTAATTTTATTTACAAAATTCAATTAGATTTGTGCTTTTATCCCTAAAAAAAATCCTGTGTGGCTTTTGTACGGCTTTTGTGGGGTTTATTTATTTTGAGCAATATGTTTATGGGTTTCGTACTGTTACAATATACAACGAGAGTGAAAGAGATGCAGATACCCGCATGATTCGAAAAATAAAAATCAAAATAAATAATGTATAAATTTAGATTCCCCAGTTGCCATAGAGTGGGGAACATTATATTTTCTTATTATTTATTGAATTAATTTTTCTGGAATTTTGTTACATCGAATTATAAGTCCATGTGGTGCATTTTATCAGTATGATGCCAATCTTTCAAATGTCTCCCTTCAAAAATTATGTACCTAATCTATTAGTCTAAATAACACACGAATGATAAAGAAATTATAATTTTATTTAAAATGAAAAAAAGTTTAAGGTACCAATCATTATATTTTTCTAATACCACGGACCTGAAAAAGCACAATTTTTGCACTGTTACTGGGCCGGTATTCTTTTATTCTGATAATATCGACATTAATAATATTAAAAATAAATAAATAAATTATTTAATGGGTTCTCTAATTTCCAGTTATGGCAGACATTTTTTCCCGTACAAAATAAATATAATGTACACCCCGACACATAATGCGCCCGCTACACGCTCGCGAGTCACCGCGACCTTTTGGTGTTCATGAGTAAAAAGGGGTGCGGATGGATCGTTTGTCTTGACATGTACGTAACCGACCGTTGACGCCTTTTTACTCATGAACACCAAAAGGTCGTGGTGACTCGCGAGCGTGTAGCGGGCCCATAACGGGACTGAGAGAGATTAGCAGCTAATTTGAGAAAAACCGGTGTTGAAAAATAACGCGTGATACAAGATACAAAAACTCCGTGTGACAAACTTTAAAAAATATCACCCACAAACAAGTTTAATTAATGCCGCAGGCAATGCTTTCATATTTTTTTTTTTACTAAATTACAATTAATATTGGTGTAAAGACAATAATTTATTCTCGTACCTGATCGATCTAATTTTTAAACACAAAAACAGAATTAGTATATATTCAACAGTATGACAGAGATAATTATTATTATCTATTTATTATATTATATATATATTTATTTATTGCTTCAACGGACTCAAGATATTTTCAAAATTTACAACGTTAAAGTTAAAAAGTTAAAAATATTAATACAATGAATTATTATATTATTATAAAAATAGGGAACTATTTTCCCATACCCCGTGCACGAAATCATCCATCCGGAAGGGATTAATCCAGATTCGCGTACGAATCCGGATTCACTTGTCGTGGGAAGGCACCCTTATGACTTGAGAAAGCATGTTTAGGGAAGTTTGTCAAAGATTTTCCTCTAATGAGAAGAGGCTTAACTCGCCTGTTTGTAATGTGTTCTGATCCTGTAATGATGTTTCATGAAGTCAGACATCAGTTAGCCAATCTGAAGTAAACTGGGGTTTTTTGTAAAACTTCATGTTCACTGGATTTTAATAGCGAACGCGGGAAAATAAATATCTAATGTATGAAATTTTTAATAGACGGTGTCTCCCAAGATTAGCCTACTCATATTTAAAATTTGGAATAAAATTATATATGTATTTGGGTTCGTGTATATATTGGAGCCCAGATCCTTTTAAAAAACTGTCCCCCAACATAAACAGTAATATTATTTAACCTTTCATGCAATTAATTTATTATGTAGATTGTAGGTATACAGCTGTTATACCTTAAGGACCATGTTGAATAGTTCTGCCATTAGTTGAATCTGAAGAAACTGTCTTCCATTCCAATAGAAATGAAGGCTCTATTATGTCTGTGTATTGTCGCCTGTTTAGAAGGGTTTTTGTATGGTGTCAATGATTATATAACATCTATTTATATAGTAAGTTATTATTAAAATAGAAGCATTCTATGTAGGTAGGTGCATAGTGCAGTGCACCTTGTGTCTGTGTATGTAGGAGTACTATATATATCTGTAGTAGTAGGTGTGATGTTACATAAATATACATGACATATATTATGTAGTGTTAATGTTTCATCTATTAGCCGCCCCGACACTATATAGTGAATTGATAGATTAGACATACTATATTACATTAATGAACAGGTAACTTTACAATTAACTAATATCTATAGTAGGTAATTAGCAAAGTGCAGTACTATCTACCTGTATAACATTGTACGTAGTATCTGTATGAGATAACGTAATCAAATGTTTGCATTCGAACTCATAATACACAATACATGTATTATGAAATGTGTTTAGGTGCCTCCCTACCAGATGTAGTTCTATAGGACATCCTACTTAGGGCTGCCACCTCTCCGGGTTTGACCCGGAGTCTACGGGTTTGAGTGGTGTTCTCCGGGCTCCGGGTTAGCATAGTGTATCTCCGGGTCTGAAATTTTTGTCAGGACTAAAAAAAAAAGGAAAATACTCGGGGTCCCGGTCCCCCCCCATAGAAAAACTGGGTCTCCGGGTCAGCATAGTAAATCTCCGGGTTTGGAATTATGGTGTGGACCAAAAAAAAAAAGGTCAACTATGGTCACAAATTCGTTTTTTCCGAATCTCCGGGTCTACGCTCTTACAAAGGTGGCAGCCCTAATCCTACTACATATAATTAGTAACACAATTAATATTTAGATCTGGATCCAAACTTGTGAATTATCGTAGGCTGTCGTAGAAGCGTAGATTTGTCAGACGAATGCTGGATTTCACCAACTTCTTAGATGAGGAATAGTGGAGATAGGAGCCACCTAGAACAAATTTTGTATGAAAATGATGATACGTGGCTCCTATCTCCACTATTCCTCACCTAAGAAGTTGGTGAAATGCAGCATAGGTTTGTTAAAAAAGAGGGTTTATTTAAGTTAAGATGGCTATAAAAAAAGACTATGGGTGATTAATTAGAAATATGTATATTGAGGAGAAGGGGATGATTAAACAAAGTCACTGTAAACCTTTGTTAGTAATACTGATAGTTCATTTGTGTATCCTTAGACAAATTAAAAATAGCTGTATTCGAATATCTATAGAAATGAATTAACTCAGTTGTCGAGCTCGTCGACATCCAGGGTAGACAAGCTAACATACTCCACTCGAGATATTGGCGATTAGGCCAAATTGTATATGAATTTATGCGAAAGTTTTATATTTTTCTCTCTAAGTCTCCATAAACGAAGAGCTTTTAAAAGCTCCCCTCTACGTATCTATAGCATTAGAATTCATTCCCTATTACTTTTTACACTAGATATACTTTCTACTCTAGGGACCTATACTAGATAATAGCATAAGAGAACTCTGCACTGTATGCATACAATATGTGACTGATATAATAACAAACATACAGCCATAGAGATCCAACTGGAGTGGATGCTGAGGTCCTCTCTGTCTCTGATTATGTAGCTACTTAGTACCTACCAACATAATATCTCTAATAATAAACGAAAGTGCCTGACTGAATGAATGACTGAATGACTGACTGACATACTCACTCATCAACGCAGAGCCGAATTGGCTAATCCTAGAGAAGTGAAATTTTGAAGGCAGATAGGTTTTAATACAAAAGCTTCCACTAAGAAGCGATTTTTGGAAATTCCGCCCCTAAGGGGGTGAAAAATAGGGTTGAAAGTTTTTCAGAGTATGCGAATATCTCGGAAACCAGACATTGTACGAAGTTGAAATTTGGCACATAGATTCTACTATTAAAATTAGTAATAGGCTGTTTCGCCGTTTTTTTTAAATTTTTATTTTAAAATTTTATTTAGGGATGAAAAAGGACATAAAGAAAAGGGGTGATTTTTAAATGCCTCTTAATACGGTAAAAAATAATTTTATAGGAATTTCCAAAAAATGGATTCCTAAGAAAGGGTCAAAATATGATATTCTGTCCAGAAAAAGAGTCAATCCTTAAGGGTTAGGGCGTGGGATTAAATTTGCTTTGATAGTAACGTATCTCGGTAAACACTGAAGCTACAAAGCTGTAGTTAAACAGTTGCATACTTCTTTTAAAATGAAAAAAATTCGTCTTACATTGTTTAATCAAAAATTGAGGATAAGGGCATGAAAAGGGTACTTTTATAGTTGTTAGTTGATATAAGTACTCTCCTGTATACGTGAATATATACACGTTTTTATAGGTGGTGAAATAAGTGTATTGTTATGCGCTCAGTGAAGCATGGACTCTGAGTAAAAAAATATTTGCAATTTCGTTAATTGTATTTTTTTCATAAGCCGTACTAACTGTATTGCCCAGCATTGCCCGTCTAGCCAAGTTCTACTTGTGAAGCTCTTTTATGAGACACCAAACAATGTGGTATGTGGTGACTGGATTCTCTCGATCACTCTGTGTCTCCCGATGGTCTGAGGACGCATAAAAATGACTTTCTGAAGATTTGAATTTCTTTTCTAACGCCCTTTCATACCATACCACACATGCTCCACACAACCCTTGAATCCCCTCATCAAAAAAATTTCACAGAAGGTTCTCAATTTCCAGAAGTTTCTACCACACAGTATTGGTTTCCATATAGCAAGGCATTTGCGAATATTTAACGCAAATATTAAGTAGTAGTTGTTATTTTGCTGGACTGACTATACTATATTTTACCGTACTACACACGTCTATACTTATGTACACAGGTGGGCACACAGTCATCAGTCTGTTTTTACATACATAATATATTGCATAGTGTGTTTTATCGATTGTGAAATACATATTATTAACCCCGCCCGTTGGAACACCAACGGCGCGAAATTTAAATTGCAAAATATAAACTTTTAAGTAAAATAATATTCGTAATTTTGTTAATTTGTTAATTTCAGAAAAAAATGTAGGTATATAAATTTTGATGATACGTATTAATTAATTCAGACAATTTAGATGACAGATTGTGATGATTCCCAATAATAAATATTTTAGTTCGTACCTATGGTATATACCTAACATTTTTCACCTTCTCCTTTATAGACACCTAAACCGTTCATCCGATTGAGATGAAACTTTGGAAAATTATTGTGCTTGCCCCAGGGAATGTTCTTATTGTGGTAGGGGGTACGAGGAGGGGGACACTAAGGGGGCAAGAAGGGGGGGGATCCACACAATTTTTCCGTAGCGAAGCACGGGTAATACAGCTAGTATCTAGTATATCACAATGCACATGCAAATTTTAAGAAATTGTATTGGTTGCAGTTTGGTCGAAATCTTTGTTCAGTTCTATTGAAAGTCTATCAGAACTAATCCCGGGTCTCTACTCCTCTATAGTACGAGTTAGTATAAACCAAAAGGAATTTCAATATCAGATCTTACAGGACAATAGCATCGTGTGTACTGCAGTATACTACACTATATAGTTCCTCTGGCCGCCTTGTGATCTCTCTATATTCTCTATCTAGTGTCGGTTGTATTGGATCTTGGGGTTCAGTTCTCTCTACAGACTGCAGAGTGTGGAGTGATGTTGTATGGGGAGGCGAGGGGAAGTATTGAGGCGAGGAGGAGGCATGCGCAAAGAACAGCACTAGGTCGATGGCCTCCTTGTAGTTTGTACTGTACCATAACACACGGCGGTGGCGGTGCAGTGTAACAAGTACTCGGGCCGCGGTGTGACCTCCAGCAGCTGATCGTATTGAGGGTGACTCACTTGCGAAGAGGAACCACCACTCTGCTGAGCTCAGTATGATCTCCGTCACACCTACATACTATGGGAGTGTATAGTAGAGATTATCAATGTTAGCCGCTATACTTTACTTACTTGACTCCCTGTACCTACATACTACTGTGTCTGTATAATATACCTGCATGCACTGCAGACTTACTATGAAGCATAAAGAGTTAAAGCACAAGTTACAATAAGTAGTTATTGGATCCCACATTAATGGACCCCAGCCCCACGACATTACAAACGATCATTGTAATTGACAATTGTAATCAATACAAATCAATAGGGAGTGAACTGAGAGTATATATTGAAAAGTCAAATAAATAAACAATAACAAGATGTAGAACATATCGTATGAGGACATGCTAGTTTATTAGAAAATACAGGTGTTTAGAAAATATTGCAAAATTAAAGGACCATAGAAAGTAACCGTACGTGCGAAAAATTTCATCGGGAAAAGTAATATTACTCAGCTAATACTGAAGATATCATCCTAGACTTAACACATGGATAAATGTAAGATATGTTTCAGTGACTCTAGTGGTTAGAAATTTGATTTGAAAAATGATTTTTGTTTCTTCAGATAAAAGATAATTCTAACGACACGTCTAATCGTTTCATAGGAATAACGACATTTTGTGCTCGTAATGTTAATCTGCATTATGGGTTCTGGTTCTAGAAGAGATAAACTATCCTCTTTATGACTGAAGAATGATGTTCATAGTCTCTGTTGTATGAGACACTACAGGTAAATCTCATCTACAAGTCTTGTATGAAGCAGAGATTTGCACAAGTATAAGACTGGCCTGGTGTTGTAGGTCAGGAATACTATAGTGTGTGTCTCACATAATAAGTATGCAATGTTGTATCTAGGTGTAACAAATAGTAAGTAATGATAACTGGTTTGTATGTAGGTACATCTACCCACACACAAACACTAAGTACTACAATACAACACTTTGCAAGTAGCACGAGACTAGCACCAGACTATAATGAACAATAATCACCCACTATCTCTGTGTAGTCAGAACTGCAATGCAATGCTTAGCCATACTCACTCATTGCCCATACGAGTACCTCAACCTAACTAGATGCTAGATACATATATTTTACTTGTTTATCTGCGTACATCATAATTGTTATAATTATTGACATGCCGCATCCATAAGACACCATTATGCACTGTATAGAATCTATAGGGGGAATGTATGACAGTAATAATTAATGGGCCAGAGTCAGTACCTTGTGGGACACCATTTTTATTCCAGGTTATAGGACGCATTTGGGTCATAAGGATAAATATGACATTCTTATATCTCTCCAAGAATTATCATTATGTTATTAGGATTATGGAGATCAAAGATTATCTATTTTATGTACTTACATTAATTACTGTGCTTAATTAGTTCAGTGTAGGTAGGTAGGCATATTGCATAGAGCAGGTAGGTATACTATAATATCTAATACATGAATATCTATCAAGGCAACCGTGCTTGGTTACCAGAGCTGGGCAGAAAAGCGTTAATCCGTTAATCGTTAATTAACGAAGTTAATATTTTAGTTAACGATTTAACGCTTTTCTCACCTCCAAAAATAGTTAACGGATTATTTAACTTCCGTTACATTTTACTTCCGTTAATTAAGTCCGTTAATATTTGATTGTTTAATAAATATGTACTTAGATGTTTGTAAAATTTCTGTAAGACATTTTATTTCTTCTTCAAGAATGAGACTCGCCACCCATTCTGTGTTTTGTTTGTTGTAGGCACATTGTATGTATTTGTGTACCCACTTTGTTGGGATACATCGCGATAGATTTTATTTTCTTTATTAATTGTGATGTTTACTGTCTTTGAACGTGTTTTTTAATTTTATTTTTTATTCTATAATTTTTATTTTTATTATGGAAAGAAAGTTTAAATGTAAAAATTTTACTGGTGTACCATAAAAGAAAAAAAAAATGTCTAAAGTTTCAGTCTATATTATATTATATTAGGCCAAATTCATTTTAATTTTTGGTGTTTTTCTTTACTGAATCTATTGTGTGGTAACCTAGATTAAACTATATACCTACATATGTATGGCTTTTTATGTTAAAAGATTTTACTTTCAAGTGTATTTTACTAAGTCTACAATATATTGTAGGGTGATCTGAATTTATTTATAGTTTTATGATTTTTACTGAATTTATTGCATGGTAGTATAATTTTATTTGTGTTTTATAATTTTACTTCGATGATCAATGTTGTACAATTTAAGGATTATGCTCCATGAGGGCATTATATTGTCATGCAAATCTGTGTCCAGTTAATGTGCGCATCTACTGTACGTAGCTACTGCGACACTACCTGCTACTTACTATACACAATGTATTGTATATACCTATGTACATAATATTATATATTGCTGGACTATTAATGTATTTATTGTTGTAAGGTTTGCTGGGCACAGATGGATTGGAGTTGATGTTTTGTTTATGCATGCCGATTGATTTATTATTATTATTTTTTTGAGATTTCTATGAAATATGAATTATTTATTATTATTAACTAAATATTTTGTTGATTGGTTGTGTTAAAATGGTAATGTTTTTTTGTATTTGATTATGTATTTGACACTGTACCAACAAGAAATTGTTAAAGGCTTTAGCCGTTGATGTGTAAATAAATAAATAAATAAAATAAATAAATAGTGTGAATGTGATAGTAGTAGTACTTATGTAAGTAGTTCTATATTTCATGCCATTTAACCGCGATTTTTTACATTAACGCTTTAACGGATTAACGTTAACTTCCGTTACATTTTTCAAAATGTAACGCTTTAACGATTAACGAAGTTAACTTTTTAGTTAACGGATTATCGATTAACGAAGTTAACTTTTTGATTAACGGTGCCCACCTCTGTTGGTTACTGCTGAAGACAAGAGAGAGGGGAGGTAAGGGGAGGAGGGGGGGGGGGGGGGCACTAATTGTATAAAGTGCTGCTGCAGACATCATTAATAAAATATCCGATAGTTTTTGTGTTGGAATGAGATCAAACCGCGTGTATATATACTATATCTATATGTAGTTACTATACACACACATGCATAGTGCACTTGCTTTCTAATGAATTCCGCGTGAAGTGATGCAAAGTACCTACCTACCTACATTCTATATATTCTCAATCAACGTGCGGTAGATAAATGAGAGCCTGTAGTTGGGAATAATATCTAGAATCTAGTTGGATGAACAATCAATAATAATGAATGACCACGAGTTAACATTCTTTCCTGAAAAACAGCATAAAAGAACAAACTGAATATAGTATACTTACTTCCCAAAGAGTGGGTGCCAGAGGGGTGTGTGGGGCTCATGGGTGACTGGAGCCTCCTCAGGGGGGTGTGTGGAGCTCCCCACCTCCCCTGCGGGTTCCAATAAGTTCTGCAAACTCTTTACTGTAATACGAGGTTTTTGTTGTTGTTGCTGTGTGTCTCCACTGCTCTCCTTGCTGCCGCCAGCTCTATCTCTGCTCGCGTGCTTATTCAGACCCAAGTAGTTGTTATTTGGGTAGTAGCTGGATGGAGACTGAGGTGGCTGCTGATGTCTCGAGCGAGCCCCGGGACTGTACTGAGGTGCGCCGTGAGGGGGAAGGTGGGGTCTAGTGGGGTAAGCCATCCAAGGAAAGGAAGGTAAAGGAGCTACTCCCGGAGACGGCATGGAACTCATACTGGATCCTATATTTGCACTGCTCCCACTGCGATATCCTCTCGTTACAGGACTAGTTCTAGCAGAGTGTCCTCGATTTTGTTGTTGATAATGTTGCATTTTGGCGGCCTGTGCGAGGAAATTTTGAGCTTCGGCATTTTTCATGAAGGCGGCGTTTTCTGCAGCGTGGGTAGATTTATGAGATCTATGTTGTACATTGGCACCATTATTGTGAGCCATAGCCTCTTGCCACATAGCGAGTTCTAGCTGATTATTATAGTCTAATGGAGGTAATCCTGGAAAGGCAGCAGGGTTCATAAACCTGGCTTGGGCTAGGAACATTTGACTCATATCGGGGTATGGTGATTGTTGAGGAAAACTTGGCTGTACAGGTGAATGTAATGCCTTTAACAAATCGGCATTTTGCGAGCATGCCATTGCAGCTTCGAATTGACTTAAATATGGCAGCCATAACATTTGACCCAATGCTGCTTGTGTTGCTGCGTCTATATCTCCCGCCATACTATCTGCTGCTGAACCCATGGCTAATGATCTTCCAGAATTCTCTGTAGATGTTGGTACTGGAGTACTTCTTGATTTTTTATTATCCGTTGTACTATTTGGCGTACTAGGTGTAGTCGGCTTCGAATGTTTAGATTCTTTATGCTTATCTCTTTCAGTTGATGATCGATGTTTTTGTAAAATAGTTTCGAGTTGAGATAATGATACAACTAAAATATCTGGATCTTGTAGAACAGAGGGAACTGCAAAAGCTTCGGGTATTCTTAACTCTGGCCTTTGATGTAATAAAGCTGGAATCTCTCTGGCAGGTGACAAAAGTATGGAACTGAATTTCTCTTTTGGAATAAGTAGTGGATCAGGTACTTCAAAATCTGGACTACATCTTAATAATTGTAATTGTTCCATTGGAGAGAGTTCTTCATGTCGCTGCGATTTTTCTTGTTTCTTTTGTTTGTCACATGACACATCAGATGTTTTGGAAAAGAGTTTATTTAGTTTCTCTAGAGGAGGTTCGTCTGAAATGTCTTTATATCTTTTTTCTTCTTCCGCTAAAATTCTAGGTTTCTTGACTTCTTCAGAACAACTGCTTACGGTTGGACTTGCAGATTTTCTGCTTTTGCCAAGATTCAGAGGTTCGTTTTGATGTTTTGTAATAGTTAATTCAGAAGAGAAACACATCTTTGGCGAGGGTGAAGATAGAAGAGATTCTAGGAATATAGATTTAGTTGATTTATTATGTGTTGATGTTAGAAGCTCTGGAGATGATGGGACAGCAGGAATTCCACTGGGTTGTGGAGATTGCACTGTGTCAGAGCCACGGGAAAGTGGACGAGGTGTCTCTATCCTTCTTGGGGAACGATAAGGACTAGCAGGTCGTTTCCTACAACTTAAATCTTTCGGTAAGTCATCGGTTAATATTTGATGTATATCAGTTTGATCTTTATCACTAGGGTTTAAACTTAAATCTGTTGGCACCATATCGTCATCATATTCATGATTATCACTATCTTTGTCTGACTGGTTTGTGTCTTTATTCGATGATGTCTCCAACTGGTCATCATCAACTGTCGACATAACTTCTTTAGTTGTATCTGGAATGTCTGGATCTGAAGGCTCTCCAGAAGAATAGCCTTCTGACTCTCTTTCCCCGTGATCTATTAAATCGTTTTCCATGTCGGGATTATTATTAATTAACGTAACATTGTCTATTTCACTTTCATTATTCACTACTGATTGTTCTGTAATTATTCTAGTTTCATTATTGTTATCTACAACGTCATCTTCAGCACTTATAGGAATTTCAATATTCTCTTCACAATTACCGGACGTGTCTTGACGATTATCAGAAGCGAAGTCCTCGGGTTTATTAATATTATCTGCGAAATCTTCATCGATCTTATCATCAGTTTCTGGAAGTTCTACTTGAGCCAGTTCATCACTTATATCTTGTAAATGTAATAAACCTTGTGCAGCAGTGATACTATGTTGACCGGGTGAGTCCAGAGATTGTTCCAACCTATTAATTATATCAGACACAGGAGCATCATCCATCAACATCTCTTCATCATCTTCATAATCCCCTTCCATTTGTTCTTCTTCAGTAACAATCTGCGCAATTTTATCAAAATCACTACCAATTATATGATTGTCTTCACAACCTTTTTCTACTAATGAGTCTAATAATTCGTTAGCATTAATAGTCTCGTCTTGATCATGAGAGTCTACTAAATCCATAGGCATATAGTGAGTGTCTGTTATAGTCTCAAAAAGATCTTTAGCCGCAACCAAACCACCCTGAAAGACTACGTCTTCTTCAGGTATTTTGCTGTCGACGTTTGATATCTTTTCTGAAAAATAATCTTCTTGGCTATTCTCTACATTTTCCTCACGACTCTCAATATTAAATGAAGTTAATTCTGTGTGACAATCTTCAGGTAAAAATTGAAATTTACTAAACTGTGTATGGGGAGGTAAATCTTCTTCACTGGGTGTATTTTCTAAGTTTGAATCAGAAGATTGTTGTTGGTTGAATTCCAATTCTGCAACGGCTAATAATTTATCTAGTGGAGTTGGATTGAAGTCATTTGCATTGGAGTCTTTACGACCTATTCTTTGTGGAATATGAATAGTATGAGAAGGAATACTGATTTCTATGTCAGGTAGGGACCATGAGTTCTCTTTGTTTTCAGATTCATCAACTATACTATTATCGTCAGCCTCCTCAGCTTTATCAACAGATGTCAAAATATCCTCTTTGGAATTTTCAAGGTGTTTATCCAATTGCAGTTCCGTAGAGAGGCGATGTGGGCGGGAGGGTGTTGCACGATCGATAACCCGGGGTCGAGGGAGGCGATGGGTGGCACGGGATCGTCGTTTGGAACGAATGCGACGGGGGATGGGGGGTGGAGGAGCTCGGGGGAGGCTGATGGCATCGAAGGTCTCCGTACGAGGTAAAACTCTCCAACCCAAAGGTGTCTTGGACAAACGGAGTCTATTGGCTGGGTCGTAATCTTCGCAGTGCACTTGTAGTACGGATGTGTCTTCTTGTCTGACCCATAGGAAGAGCGGGCGCAGGCGGGGCAGTGGGGGCGCGGTGCCTCCGGCACTGTGACTTCGACGAGGGCCCAATGCCCCCGAGTCGCGGGGGCCGGGGGGTGCACTGCCCGCCCGGGCTCCCGCCATGCGCCCCCTCACCCCCGCATGCCTTCCTCCCGCCCTGGCTCCCTGGAGTTGAACCGGTATGCTTCCCTTCAGCGGGCGCTCCGCGCCACCATGGTGCACTCGATGCTCCAATCACTGTCACTTTACTGCTTTGCACTCAACAATAACACCCACTGACACTCCAGCACTAGCACCAGCACTGGACAGTAAACACTGTCAACTCTGCACCAAGATCACATAGATCTGCACACGCACACGCACACACACACAGTATCACTTATTGGCACATCACTGAGGGATAGTACGAGGCGGAGGGTAGGCAAGTAGCCTCACAATCACAGTGGGATGTAAACAATGCAAGTAGAGAGGTTTAGCACTAACACTGGGAGCCGACGTCATGTCCTCTGTATCGCGGCGGAGGGACTGATGGTGCGCGGGCGCGCGTGGGGGAAGGCGGGGAGGGGCGGGAGGGGCGTGGTTAGGGGAGGGCGCCGCCCATACACCTTGTTTTCTCTTCAGGGGAAATGCTTCTTTACAAACACTCCATACAACATGACTATACTATACTCAGCTATAGGAGTACGAGTATATGTACTATGTGCCTACAATAAAAGTGTTTGATGCGCCTTACATTAGATTTCATTAATTAAATAATTATGTTTCTATACCATTGTAGGAACTATTGTTTAATTAGACAAGTATTCCAGGTACAATATAGAGATAACTTATTAACTAATTAGTAATTACTTTCATTATGCAATGTAATTATTTCCTGCAATAACATTTTAATAATATTATAAATGTTCAGTAGTACCCACCTAATATATTATTGATATGAAGACTCACACCAGCTTTTACTATTTTCCTTGTTTTACTTATTTAATTATTTTAGAAGCTGCCTGCATTCCATCCATAAATTAAAGAGTGCTGCCCAAATGATAAAAAACATCATCAGGTAAGTAATACTCCCCCGGTTGTAGAATAGGCCCCAACTCTTACTGGATTTATTTTTGTGTCCTTTAAGACTCAGGTGTAAATTTTCTATAAGTAAGCCTTTTTTCACATCGGTTTTAGGTTCACCAATTCATATAAATTCTAATGTCATCCATATAAATATTTGCACAATGAAAAGTTTGTGTTATAATTACAACATAAGCTTGTACCTACCTTCCTTTATAAAAAAGGGTCTTTTAGCATACAGAATATATAAAACAAGAAGACTGTTAATTAGCGCCGCAGGCAATTTTTTTTATCGAAAGAATTGTAAAAATTGTATGTGAAAAAATAACTCTCCGGTAGCCGTTTTATTGAGAAACATTGCCTGTTTATATGCCCTCTAGAACGTGCATTTTTCTTGTAATCGACCGGGACAAAATAATGACTCTTGGACCGGGACACTGGGACACAGCAGACCTCAAAACCGGGACATGTCCCGGTGTACCGGGACGTATGGCAGCTCTTATCTTGTATGAACTAGTAATTTCTTCCAACTAACCCATGCATCTACTTGAAATTTAAGTTTGTTTACTAAAAACTAAATAAAGTTTGTTTGCTAATTCCAGTAAGCCAGAATAGAAAAATGTCTCATGAATAAAAATAAGCATAAATCTATCTAGCTCAACTATTCTCCATACATTTTAGAATCATACCTACAATTTAAAGATACTTAATACGAAACTTTGTCTAGTTTTTGAAGCTTGATAGTAATCTGCTCATATGCTATTTATTTTAGAGAAAAATTTAATAATGCAAAAGTCAGGTAAGTATAGCGAACTTTCATTGTGAATTGGAATATTTCTTGAAAAGTTGATAGTTTTTGAGTTATAAAGAAAAAGTCGACTAAAATGTTTTTTTTTTTTTGCCTTTTCCAAAGCTCTTGTTGGAAAACTTCGAATTCGGATTCAGCACCAAAAATACGTCCATCCAGACTCCCCCACAACTTATTTTACAAAAATTCTAATTTCAGACTATGAATTCCATATAATATATGAGGCCACCCGGAGATAATGTTAGGAGTATTTCGATGCTTGCTGTATATGGTTATTAAATAAAACCTACATATGAGGTTCTTCTTCTTTTCAGCCCCTTTCCCTCCACCGCTGGATATATGTCTCTTCCACAATTCTCTGTTTTGGGCGCTCTGCCTCCAGCCTCCACCCATGTCCCATCGATTCGATAATGTCATCGGGTCATCTGCTTTTTTGTACTATTCCTACACTCCGTTTGTTTTCGTTGTATCTCCAGCTATATAGGGTTAGCTGGAAGAAATCGCAGTTCTGCAGTTCAAAGTTCGCCCTAGTGAACAACGCTTTGTAATCTGCAGTCTGACCATCATTATATGTATCTGTATGCTTTATTCACTTGAATAAATAAATAATCTTCCATACACTGAATGTATAATGAATTGTCAAGTTCTCTAGACCTGTAGACCCTCTGGTCCAGAGAATTTTTCTACTTGATGTTCTGTATTGTAGTACCTACTACCTGAGCCTGCGATGCAATATACCTACAGAGGTTAGAGGTAGGAACATATTATTTAAAAGATAAAATAACTTGAAGGAATATTACCGTATGATTTGTGACAATATTTGATTAGAAATATTGGATTGCAACTAAACCCTAGTATTGGATTAGAACTAAACCTGAGCACTGAGCAAAGCACTTATTACTAGAACATGAATGGATTCGTTGTTGAAGGTATTATACTATATTCTATATGTATTGTCCTTAGGTATTCATTATGTCTACTTATGTTGTTGTAGAAACTATATGTAGGGACTGTACTTATAGGCAGGTACCTCTTACTGTTTGTTTACATTCCCCTCATACCTCCTCCTACTTCCTCTCTACCTATCTCCTATAATATCTAGTTATATTTAGTATACTATGACTAGGTATAGTAATGCTCCTCTCATGTCATAAGGGTCACAATGGCTTGCACAGCGCCGGGGGCGGGGACCGCATTCCCCTCGCAATTGACACCTGGAGGCACCGCCACAACAGGGAACTCACAACACCACGTCCACATACACCACACCATACAACGTGTGGAGACATTGTTATCTAGTGGTCGCACCATCACTCACTATGTTGTTATGTTATGTTACATATACATAGAGAGATATGGTATTATATTATATTGTATATATGTATAATGTCGGATATTATAATACCTAACATAACCTATAGACCTACTATGTATGTCATACATCCTGATGTCATGTACAATATAATTACTAATTAGTACGATGAATACTCTGCACAATCTAACGATACCTACTTTGCCATTGACAATATCTCTACCTAATACCTATAAATATATGTACAGATCATATTTCAGTTCGGTGCAGAGGAACCTACAGGGTTGACTGTAAGATATTAGTAAGATATTGCTTTTGCAATATCTTACTAATATCTTACAGTCAACCCTGTAGCACACTATTTGTCTTGTTTTGTAACTATACATAATGATTTTTAGGTAATAAAGGTTTGTTTATGATTAAGAATCCATAGCAGGTTTTGTAGGTAAAAAAATGTGTCGGGAAAAGTAATATTACTCAGTTAATAAGTGCTAAAGATACGATATTATCATATAATTGGATAAATGAGAATATGTTTTAGTGACTCTAGTGGGTAGAAATTTGAATATTGCAAATTTTCTGCATAAAAAATAATTCGAAAGTTACCTCTGAAATTGAGTGAAATCTAAAGTAATTTCCATAGTTATAATGCTGTAATGTGATTTAGGCGCCCCACACACGTCCGGAAGTTCAGTTGACTGAATCAACCGTTTCCAAAAAAGCTCTTTCTGAATTCAAAATCAGGGTAACACTGAATTCAAAATAAGAGACAGGTTTTGGTCGGAGTTTTTTGCAAACGGTCGATTCAGTCAACTAAACTGCCGGACGTGTGTGGAGAGCCAGTTTTGTAGATATTTTTTGATATTATCTACGTCCGTATTTTATACAATAATCCAAAATAGATTTTGTCGTTTATGTAATTCATATTTTGCGCTTACATCTTACGATACATGGAAGCCATAGAGGTAATAGAGCGATTTCTACTCGCCCGTTAAAAAATAATTTCGTAGGTTTGTTATCTAAAAGCGACATTAGAAATATATAATAGCTGTGCTTATCTAACTATAGTGAACCATATACCTAATAAAGGAATGTGCGAGCAGGGCCGTCCCTGCCTAATAGGCAAATTAGGTAAAGCCTAAGGGCGGCACTCTAAAGGAGCGGCAAATTGAGGAGGCGGCAATTTAAAAAAATAGTAAGTTTAAAAAAATAACAAATTGAGAACTCCTGGTCTAATGAAAGTTGAGAAGTCTTTTTGGTTTAAAAATATTTGGAAACTTGTGAGCTTTATTACCTAGGTAGGTACCTACCTATTACATTACACATACTTTTTGGGTCGGCGTTATGTCTTGGGACGGCCCTGTGTGCGAGGGTCGAGAAAAAAAACATTTATTGGAATGAAATTACAATAAGTATTGCAAAGCCTTTGAACCTACTGATGTATGTATGTAACGCTTGAGATTATATTGAAAAGTAACTAGAATTGACTATAATTTATACTTAGTGGTAATATCTCAACGTGTTTAGTTTGTGTAAATAATAATAGTGATAATACCCATCAGCCATCACTTTGTGTCAAATACCTATTTGTGATCTGTTCTGTTCACTAAATTTCAAATCTGAAATAAATATCCCGGTTTGCTATCTCTTCCATCTTCTTCTAGCTGCCCCGCCCCTATTCACTATCGTAGCCCTAGTCCTTTGTGTAAATACTTATTGAAAATTGGATCACCTAATAAAAATAAACTCAAATATAATCTAAGCTCCGACCGCTAAAATCATGACAAGCAAAATCTTGCCGTGTCCCCCCCCTGTTCCCCCGAACAGGTCCGCCTAATACGCTGTTTTGCTTTTTTTAAGATACATGGTAAAAGATAGGAGAAAGTGGTCAACGACAAAAATAACTACTTACTAAATTTCTAATTAGGTACTTAATTTTCTCAAAAATCTGTCTACTTATATTTTTTTCGTAGGACTAGCGCTTATTCACAATGGCCGGTCAAAATACCGCGGTTTAACAATATTTTAAAGTCGACTGCCATCTATGTGAAAATGATAAAAGTAATCTTATTATGTAACTGAACCTTACATTACTTCTATGGCTATATCCCACGGAAGGTGAATCCTGCTTCGTCCGTAGATTCGCATGCCGTGGGAAGGAGTGAGTCCGTGAATCTACAGACTTTTTCATAGCGATTTGTATGGCGGTACGTGATATCGCAGACGTGCACGGATCGTGGGAAATAGGTTGCCTGTGAATCCGCGGACACGCCTTGATGAATCCAGATGAATCCGTCTAATCCATAGCGTTTGGATAACTTGCAATACAAGTGTTGAATCCAATATACATATACGTAGATATTTCTTTAGGAAACATCCCAAACAGACAGTTTTTTTCATTTTATTTCTTCTTTTCTATTTTAAAATGTATTTTAATTAAAATTAAACTTTTTTTTCAATTATTTCAATGTTAATTTATAGTTTGATAATTACAAAATGTGTGTGTGTGTGTGTGTGTGTGTGTGTGTGTGTGTGTGTGTGTGTGTGTGTGTGTGTGTGTGTGTGTGTGTGTGTGTGTGTGTGTGTGTGTGTGTGTGTGTGTGTGTGTGTGTGTGTGTGTGTGTGTGTGTGTGTGTGTGTGTGTGTGTGTGTGTGTGTGTGTGTGTGTGTGTGTGTGTGTGTGTGTGTGTGTGTGTGTGTGTGTGTGTGTGTGTGTGTGTGTGTGTGTGTGTGTGTGTGTGTGTGTGTGTGTGTGTGTGTGTGTGTGTGTGTGTGTGTGTGTGTGTGTGTGTGTGTGTGTGTGTGTGTGTGTGTGTGTGTGTGTGTGTGTGTGTGTGTGTGTGTGTGTGTGTGTGTGTGTGTGTGTGTGTGTGTGTGTGTGTGTGTGTGTGTGTGTGTGTGTGTGTGTGTGTGTGTGTGTGTGTGTGTGTGTGTGTGTGTGTGTGTGTGTGTGTGTGTGTGTGTGTGTGTGTGTGTGTGTGTGTGTGTGTGTGTGTGTGTGTGTGTGTGTGTGTGTGTGTGTGTGTGTGTGTGTGTGTGTGTGTGTGTGTGTGTGTGTGTGTGTGTGTGTGTGTGTGTGTGTGTGTGTGTGTGTGTGTGTGTGTGTGTGTGTGTGTGTGTGTGTGTTGATTCTCACAAAATAAAAAACGTTTTATTAAAAAATATAATTATGTAGGTAACTATTAGCTTATTACGTTACTTCATTTTCTATAGTATAACTATTAAACGTAATACATATATATTCCATTTGTCGCCGCCCACAAGTTTTTTGTGTATATGAGTAAAAAGGCGTGTGGATGGAACGTTTGTCTTGGCTCGTTTACGTAACAGACCGTTGACGCCTTTTTACTCATGAACGCAAAAAACTCGTAGATGCTCGCAAGCGTGTGGCGGCGACATTAACTTTTACTTAAAGTATTATACCGAATCGGTAGGTATTCCCTATATAATTGGCACCAGGAATGACGTCACAGTCTTTTCCCACGGCATTAAGGTTCAAAATCGCGTGACAATCGCATGATAAAATGGTAAAAATAGCGTTTTTTTAATTTTTTGAGGTTAATTTTGCGTCTATCAAAAAACTTTGACGGTTATTCCCTAGGTTTTAATGCATATTATCAGTACAAAAAAAAAATTTACTCAACGACTTTCAGGAAACGAGTTTCCGTCTTTCGGAAAAAAGATCAGAGGTGTTATCCATTTTTTTTGAGAAATCTATACAAGATATAAAAAATCTTTTACGGTTATATACGGTTATATAAAGGTTCAATGCATCTACCCTATTTTGTTCCAAAGCATAATTAATAACGGTTGTCGAGATAGAAGGTCTCCCGTTTTTAGAAATTTTTGAAATGTCGGTACATGCATACTCTTAACATTACTTACTGTAAATTAATACTGATTCAAAAGTTATTCATAGGTACAAAAATACATAATACAAGAATATGATACTAAATTGATAACATGTAGCTACCCACATTAACTGAAAATAACGTGTTGTAATTTTTGCTAGTCGGGTAATTTGTATATTTTTGTAACAATTTTACAATAAAAATAATTATTATTCGATATATTTTCGGATATATATTCACTAACAACGAGGGTTGTCAACCGTACTAGAGTATAATAATAATATTGAAAGTGAGTTGCAAGAAATATATGGATCGCAAAATACTATATATATATTTTTTGGCAACATTAAAACTAAGAAAATATCAACCAAATCCGCTTCACTTGTAAAATTTAAACGCAGTTTAAGAATTATATCATTGCCTGCAGTTTTCGACTGACGAATGAGTGTGTAATTTACATTAATTTGAAAATTGAGAAAACCACACTTTTCTAGCAAATAAAAATATTATAAAATTCAAGCAGTTCATAAAATGACAGTTTTTATTTAAATAGATAAGTAGATATTTATTTATTTATTGCACATGGAACAGATACAGTCACAAAAACAAACATTGGCAGGTACATTAATACAAAAATATCAATACACAAGACCAATTACATCCGTTCACAATTAGCACACACGCAAAACAAATAGATTACATTACATAGTTAAAAATATATATCTTATATCTATAAAACATTTATGGTAGGGAAGGAGGAAGCATGGGAAGAGGAAGAAGAAGAGGAAGAAAGGAGGGGATAATGAAGGAAGCAACAAAAAAAGAGTTAAGAACTGATATCAAGAACAATAAGATAATGTGTATGTTTTCTTTTATTTTCATAAAATTATCGAATTACACCCTGATACATATTTGTACACTTCATAACAAGCTTAAAAGCTTGTGTCGTGAAGTGGGGTATGTCGGCATCGAGGATCGAGCGCGTTAGCAACCAGGCTTCCGATAACTTTTTAAAATTACTTATTGATGCAGATGGAATAATCAGCTGAAAAAATGTTGACAACCCTACTTACATGTTTCAGCGCGTGTATACACAACGGTTTCCGAAGAAGAACCCATAGGAGTATTTACGATGATGTAGTATGAACCCCAAAAAACACAAAAACCCTTCAGAAATATGACGTACTTAATGTAGTTCTGGACAATTTACATCCAGACCTGCATTAAATTGTACCACAAATGTGTTATAGTTTTGTATTGTCTATGTGTTTATTGCTTTCATTCTTTTTTGTTGTGTTTAGTGATTTATTGCATTTGATTTTGTGTTTGTAAACCTGACGATTCCAAGTGCCTTAAATATGGTCTACAGATGATTAAAAACCAATAAAAAATCCTCAAATAATAAAATCTTAAACTTTTTAGTTGGATTTCAGTAGATGAATTATTTATAAAATGTTGAAATCATTGTCTATCCCATTTTAGATCCGCTTGCTTATTCGTATTTTTTAATCTATTCTAGTTCCTAATATAATTTACTCGAATACTAATCGATACAATTAATTTTATTTACAAAATTCAATTAGATTTGTGCTTTTATCCCTAAAAAAAATCCTGTGTGGCTTTTGTACGGCTTTTGTGGGGTTTATTTATTTTGAGCAATATGCTTATGGGTTTCGTACTGTTACAATATACAACGAGAGTGAGGGAGACAGACACACCCGCATGATTCGAAAAATGAAAAACAAAATAAATAATGTATAAATTTAGATTCCCCAGTTGCCATAGAGTGGGGAACATTATATTTTCTTATTATTTATTGAATTAATTTTTCTGGAATTTTGTTACATCGAATTATAAGTCCATGTGGTGCATTTTATCAGTATGATGCCAATCTTTCAAATGTCTCCCTTCAAAAATTATGTACCTAATCTATTAGTCTAAATAACACACGAATGATAAAGAAATTATAATTTTATTTAAAATGAAAAAAAGTTTAAGGTACCAATCATTATATTTTTCTAATACCACGGACCTGAAACAGCACAATTTTTTCACTGTTACTGGGCCGGTATTCTTTTATTCTGATAATATCGACATTAATAATATTAAAAATAAATAAATAAATTATTTAATTTCCAGTTATGGCAGACATTTTTTCCCGTACAAAATAAATATAATGTACACCCCGACACATAATGCGCCCGCTACACGCTCGCGAGTCACCGCGACCTTTTGGTGTTCATGAGTAAAAAGGGGTGCGGATGGATCGTTTGTCTTGACATGTACGTAACCGACCGTTGACGCCTTTTTACTCATGAACACCAAAAGGTCGTGGTGACTCGCGAGCGTGTAGCGGGCCCATAACGGGACTGAGAGAGATTAGTAGCTAATTTGAGAAAAACCGGTGTTGAAAAATAACGCGTGATACAAGATACAAAAACTCCGTGTGACAAACTTTAAAAAATATCACCCACAAACAAGTTTAATTAATGCCGCAGGCAATTCTTTCTTTTATTTTTTTTTTACTAAATTACAATTAATATTGGTGTAATGACAATAATTTATTCTCGTACCTGATCGATCTAATTTTTAAACACAAAAACAGAATTAGTATCTATTCAACAGTATGACAGAGATAATTATTATTATCTATTTATTATATTATATATTTATTTATTTATTGCTTCAACGGACTCAAGATATTTTCAAAATTTACAACGTTAAAGTTAAAAAGTTAAAAATATTAATACAATGAATTATGATATTATTATAAAAATAGGGAACTATTTCCCCATACCCCGTGCACGAAATCATCCATCCGGAAGGGATTAATCCAGATTCGCGTACGAATCCGGATTCACTTGTCGTGGGAAGGCACCCTAACATACATACAGTCTGTCTGAGGAGAGTCGAGTCACAGGTTGTGTTCTTATTTCAGTCTCTCGGATTGTAGATGGATTGAAACTTGGATAAGCAGAGTGTATGGTGCAGCACCAGGGTGTTGTATGGAAGAGACTCGTATTTCCTTGGTTTTCCAAGAGAGTCTGCATGATGTGAAGTTCAAGTTATATTTATTATCGTTCCCGTATTATTTCCTTAGAACACTTCTGAAGGAATGGGGTTATTAGAGAAATAGTAGAGTGTGATTGGAATATGTATAGGTTTAGGGAGTAGAATGAAACTGAATAGACTTAGATCTATGAACATATGTTCAGTAAGTACAGGGCACGTTGAGAGAACACAAGAATAGATACTTAACTACCCATAATTAGCGCCGCAGGCAATTTTTTTTAAACATTGTATTTTAATGGATTTTCATGATTATTTTAGAAAATTTATGATATGATTTTTGCGAGGTTTGAAAAAGAATATAGGTGTATACCTCCTGGCTCCTATTTCTATTCCAATGTTTAGGGTACCGGATGGGACCCTGACGACGCTCAAGGCTCAGTAGTTATCTATATAGTTAGTGCACCTGTATAATAATATTCCCTTGTACATTAGGTACTCGGTGTACTCTGTATAGTTACCCCTTTCATATCTCCACATATCCTAGATATTATACAGAGTATATAGTACCTACCCCTATCACTCCCATATGCAATATTATGAGGGCAATCAATCTTATTTTTCTGCTAGGGTCGCTGTATATCTTCTTAATATAATATTATTATTAGGTATGTGTACCTAGTACCTACTATATGTACGTACATTATGCATGTTATATACTATACGCCAGATATATGTACATGAGTATCTAGGATATGTGTAGGTACTAGGTACCTACTTATAGATAGCATAAATTTCTGTGTGTATTGTGTATATGAATTATGTATTATATACGTAAGTACCTACATATTATATTCCTCTTATAGTATCCACCATCCACCGTGTCATTCTAGACTTCTAGAGATATATACTAATAATAATTATCTTTAGGTATAGTATAATTCTTACACTGATCAGATCACAATATACATATTTTCACTTTATGGCGGCTTAGTAGGTACGGCTTAATTTAGGCATAGGTTTTACAATATCTAATTAATTATAAGTACCTCTACCTACATATATTGAATATTCTCTCTCATGATTTTATTATCCGCAGCCGCAGCGCACCACTAATGAGGTGCAGTGGGTGCACTGTGTGCAGTGGCGTGGTGTAATAATAACACTAGTGTAAACTATAGAGCCTTCACTTCATTATACTAATCATATTTTTGGTGCAATATTTCCTTACACTACAGTGGAGCTCCAATTATCTGCACTCCACTAGCATGCTGCATGTTGTATGGTGGCCTGCCTGGTATAATTAAGGTAGGTAATATATTCGCGTGATTATCAAAATATTATTATGAGAGTATTGAAGCGTTAACAGGAGCAGGTAGATTATTATCAGATGCAGTTAGGCGCCAAGCACTATACAGTATACAGTATGAACCAGACAGGATGGCTGAGGGCCATACAAATACAAATAGATTAAGATTATGAATAGATAGATATACATAAATTAGATTAATATAATGCACCTGCCGCGGTATTAGGTAAGGTAGCCTATACAGACTATAAGTACATTTACTCAAATCCTATATCACCTATTGCTATTGCTATATTGGACAGATTGTATAAATCATAAAGAATTGTTCACTATTGTGAACTTGCAGCCCTCAAAGCTGCGTTTTTCTTCCAGTAAACACCGATTGGATTCATTTAAATATTCAACAATTTATTTTGTAAGTATTATTCCACGTTTTTATTCAATTTGTCTTTGCTCAACCTGTTGTCTGTGTATACAATTTCTTTTTCAAATTTTAATAACTCCCCATTGCCCGGTACCCTAAAAAAATTTGCGCACATGTTAGCCTTAGGTGACAGTTAACAATTGAAGGTAAACTTTACATTATTTGAAACCTTCTGAGAAGGACTTAATTTATACCGGGGATCCTACTCGTAACAATCTAATTACACGTCAACTAAAAGCTGATGGAATATTCAATTGCTGATGGGAGATGTGGAGAGGGGGGAGAGGGTGGGGGAGTATATATAGGCGCCTGTGCCTGGTCCCTGTAGAGTGTAGAGTGGAGGTAATTGATCTATCAGGAGATAATAAAAAGCAATCAGTGGGCGGAGATGAAACACTGCGTGTATTAGGCCCTTGGGAGATACTCGTCAAGTTACCTGTGCAGTGCACTGCAGTGCTGGTGCCATATACATTATACTAGCTATATTATATGAGAACATACACGCAGAGTGCAAAGGGAAAACACTCGCAGTTCATTTCCTCTTCATGCCTCCCATATAATCACATTGCAATATGCAGCAGTACCTACCTGCAGAGTAATTATACAACGTATGATTGAATACTGATTCTAATTCAAGATCCCACCAGCCGAGGCGTGAACTGTTTCAATAGAGCCTTAAGTTAGCACCTACACCTACCTACCATTGTAATGCAATCTATAGAAGTATTCATGGTATAGGGCTAGCGTGTATTGCAAGCTGGTGGACTGGAGATATTTATCTAGGTCTGTGTAGATATATTATAAGTAAGTATAATTAGTATTGATATATAGATAGCCCTACATAAATATACATAACAGTTAGATAGGTACTGATGGCCGCTATCTAAATGGAAAATTCAAACAGGATAAACGTAGCCAAATAATTGATATTGTATGTGTTATAGGGAGGGCTTTATACTTTAACACTATATACTCTACTACGGATGTATAGACATATATAATATAATGATAATCTGTGTTTGTTTGAATTCATTTCCCTTTATTATTACTAATCTTTTTAATTGAATATTGCCCCAACTCAGTACATTATGTATTGTATTATAATCCATACGAGTATACATATATATTACATAGCAGGAACAAGAGTATGATGGTACCTACTTATACAACCTCCCTGGCCCTCATATCATATAACGAGGCTCAATATTCATACATTTATTCACTCATATAGAAGAGGTGTACTTACTGGTTTAGATTATGTTTCATATATCATGCAATATGCAATAGACTGAATAGTGAATATATATTATTCACTGTAACTAGACGTACTTTGTGTGTATTTTATCATTTTCATCAGTTCCTATGTTTTCAGGACAAACGTAGATACATTTTTATTAGAATGTGATTTACTTTAATAAATATGATGTAGTAGAGGTTGTATAAGTTCAGGCGCTGTGTCGAGTATAATCTACATTCTAGTAGGTATTATGAAAGTCTTCTGATATTAGACAAATAGATACTAAATTACGTGGTTACTTGCAAAACCAATAATACCTCCCGAGGTAATATTTATCATTTTCATTGGGTAGAAAATTAAAACCTAAATATGTTATTTTCATACATATTTAGATAATATTTATTCTTATGCATATATAACTCTATAAGATGGGCGTGGTGTAGTAGACATTAGTATGGAGGATTACAAACCTCTGTGCTCTGTATAGAATAATATGGTTTGTAATTAGGTATTCAGTAACATAATGTAGGTATGTATCTGTTAGTTATTTAAGTAGGTAGGTACCTAACACTATGTTAATATTTTTATAAATCTCCATATTCCCTGTATGCCAGGGAGCAGGGCAGGGTGCAGGGCATGAGGTTGCCTATATCTACATCAGATCCGGTCCCAGAATAATAGCGAATGATACAACCAAATAAATATTTTTACATACGGCCACCTCCTCCCCCTCCCTCCCAACTTCCTGAACAATAGGATTTACGACTTGACAACATTACACTGGGGCTGGGGCCGGGCCAGCCTACATCCTATACAACCTATATACATCCCATACTACACACTACACACATAAGCCTGCATTATAAAACAATGGGAGATTATTACTCTTGTATATAAATCAACGGCACCCGACTCACTGTACACAGTACACAATGTCTCTCCTCTACATATTGTAATATTATAATACACAGAATATTCATATTATGTAAATGAATTCATTCTAATATAAAACCCTTCCTGTATGAGTTGAGTACAATAATGCACTTCCTATATAAATAATACTTTATATCAGGTAAGCCTCCCTCGTGTAGGTATGTCTCAATACTTTACTGAATAAGTAAATAACGTACGTACTCTCCTTCACTCATGTGTTAAGTCTTAGGATGATACCTTTACTATTACTTACTTACTTTCCGTGTCCGGAACACCATCAAATTTGAAACCCCCAATATTCAGCCACCCGAATAGCCCTGGCATTCGCCAGTAGCGCATTCTCGGGCGTGCATGTCGCACCTATTTGGGGACATGAAAACAGGTGACTGTGGTCCTGTTTGGCACCACACTCACAGGTGTCTTCCTCTCTGTAACCCCATTTTTTGAGGTTGCTGTAACAACGGGAGACACCTGTTCTCAGTCTATTGAGTGACCTCCTTCCCTCCATGTTGGGTACGACAGGCTGTGACCAGCTGCCATTCCCTCCATTGGAGGTAACTGTAATCTTACTTTTCCTGATCTATTTTTTCTCATATATTCACTATACCCTCAAGAATAAAAGAGAAAAATTATAAACTTTTCTATTAAAGTGCCTCAGAAGATATGTTGTGTACGCCTCACTTTGTCTCAGTTAATAACACAGAGTGAGAGTCTTGTACTGCAGATTGATTGTTAGTAGCAATGTGTGTAGACCTATTAAAGTGCTCTAGGCATAGTACTGCCTTGGTGGTTGGTGGCGACCCTTAAGTTTCCTAGAAAAACTCGTACGTGGCTACAGAAGGACGAATAGTGAGACAGACAAATCATAAGATGTGTTTTTAGTAAAGTAATCGGAGAGCTTGTATAACAAATTGTATGAGTGTGACGAAAGCAAGGTGTATGTCTAGAGATAAACCACCAGTGTGACTTTCTGCCTTCTTTGATGCTTACAGTCAAAATATAAAACATTTATTGAATATAAAACATATATTCGTATAGTGAAGTGTGTTATATTAATTGGACTAGTGAGTGATCCAAGTGGAGTTGTATACTATATACAGATGTTCTCTCAGGTGACCTTACAGTCTCCAGGAGATCCTCATCACTCCTCCATGTGACAGTCAAGTAGGTGTGACACTATAAGCACTGGAGACAGTAGACTTATGTAGTATGGAGGTCACTCCACACAATCACTGTAGTTAGTAGTATATAACTGTATGTAATAATATTAGATAAGAGGCATTCATTGTATGTCATGTAGTGGGAGGTGCCCCCCCCCCCCGCCCCCCAGCAGCTGTCACATCCAACACTTCCTACTTTATCTTGTTCCTTCCTCCCCGTGTCCTCTCACAGGCACACACATTATAATGTTTTTTGTCGGAGGCCAGCCTGAACATCCTTGATGGCACTAGGGCGGGGGTGGTGTGATATATTGAATTATAATGTCTGCCATCTCTCCATACATCTCCTACAATATAAACTTCATTATTTGCAATACATGCATTATTATATCCTACTCCATATTATATCTTCATCACTACATATTTTCTCTAACCCAACTACATTCAGTATGAATCTGATGGAAAACAGAGGGACAGGTTAAAGAATCTTAATCGTACTCGAACCTAACCTAACTCAACCTAAAGGAGACAAGCTCTAACCTGGAGTTTGTTGATGCTGAACTATACTGGTCTCAGATAATATGTTAGTATTTTCCTTAATTATATACTTTATAGTAGTAGATATAATATAGATGCCCCGAGTGTATCAGATTACCACGAGTTAGGGGCGAGTGTTAGGAGTGAGTATAGTACAAGTGAGAGAGGACAGGATAGGAGAGGTGATGGTGTCAAGTGATACAAGTTAAAGATGGAGAGTCTCTATTAATTAATCATCCTCCGGTAATGAGATTTAAAAACTTGAGGAGATGTTCCTTATCTCCGGCTCCAGTGACCTCATCGCATACTAATGGCCCTGCTGGGGGGCGGGGGGCGGGGGGTCCTCTTCTCTTATTACTCCCCCTCACTCTGTTTAATTATTCAGCAAGGGGACTAATGTAACTTAAAAATATTCCCCGCCTTCTACTTGTCTAATCACATTTATACGAATAAAAAAAGAAAACAAGTAGCTGGGAATGTATAGAGGATTATATAACTTACTTCCATCAGTACAATACATATTACCACGCATTTATTTAACTTCTTCTCTTCAATAAATTTTAATAACTTTCCAATATCTTAATATCTAAAAGTTGTGCACGCATATTTGACAGTTTTTTAAAAAAAATACTGTTTTATTATAATCTATCTATCTATCTATACCCTCACGCCACGTCCCTTGCGGGGTAGGCAGAGAGGACAGAGCGCCAGACATCCCTATCCTTACACACACTCTTAGCTTCCGTCACACTCATACAGTTTGTCATACACGCTCTCCGATTCCTTTTACTCAAAACGCGCCCATCCTTGAGGATCTGGTCGACATGATCGGTCCAGTCCAGTCTGGGGCGGCCGCGTTTCCTCACACCTCTTCGTTCACTCAGATATATCTTTTTTGTCATCCTGTCATCCTTCATTCTCTCAACATGCCCAAACCATCTCAGTTTGTTCACATTCATTCTAGTTACAACACCAGTCTTGCAGTCACTCATTTCCCTAATAACCTCATTCCTTATCCTATCTCTCAGCGTTTTCCCACACATTCTTCTTAGCGACCTCATTTCCACTGCATTCATCCCGGATTCATCCTTCTTCAGCCATGTCCAAGTCTCGCTTGCATACATTAGGGTCGGCACCAAGACAGCATTGTGCACTAGCACTTTTGCTTTCATAGACACATTGCTACTACTACCAACAATCGGACCGAGTGCACCATTCGTCCTAGTTCCGGCCAGCTTCCTTCTTTCAATGTCTCCATCACAGCGTCCATCTCTAGTAAATAAGCTTCCCAAATATACATACTCATTCACTTGCTCCAGACAGTCATTACCAACCTTTATCACACATTTGTCCTTATTTCCTCTCTTTCAAACACTAATACTTTCGTTTTATTTACATTCATTTTCATACCATTCATATCGCAGCTTTCATACACACTATAAATCGTGAAAAACTGGATTATTCACTAACGTATTGACCTATACAACATACCAAAATTTCACGACCACCTGAACATTTCGTCTCTATAATAACGACTTATTTGTTTAGAATTACCCTAGGGGATGAAGAAGGGAGGGGAAGGGACTAGAAGGGACCACTGCAGTTGCCGGCAACATGGCTTTTTTCATTGTTTAGAGTCTCAGGAATAAGAATCCGTGCTTAATTGCTGGTCTTTACCTTTTGCATCGTCAATTAGGAGATCTGAATGATGGAAGATCGAAATCCATCATTTTTTCTCTCTATTATTTTATTAACAACAAAGCCTTTTTTTATTTTTCTAATTTTTATTTTTTTATTTCACTAAAGGACCTAGCTTTACTTTTCCATTATAAAAAAATTAAAATAAAAACTGAAATAGTCATTAAAATGACTTCATAGAATGCACCCCATCGGCTAACTTTGAGGGGGTGTAAAAAAAAATTGGACCAAAATAGGCGGCGGCAACATCCGATTCCTTTATCTTTGACCTATTCCCAACAATAAACAATTGATAGAACTCGGTCCTCGTATTGTTCATACGAAAATACCTCCAGCGCCTGCACTATAAAGAAATATAAATGTGGTTCTTTTATACGATTACTTTTTTATAACACAAATGTATTTCTTCATATCATCATGACTGTCGAATGTCGATGTATCGTGAATTATTCATCCAGTTGGATTGACTTACTAAAACAAATATATGTATTAACTTTCCCCTGTATTTATGCAACCTTTACGACAACTTAAAAAGTATCATAAAGAAAATGCATAACTAAATAATGTCACATTATGACATACATAATTAAAAGTAAAAAACTTTTTAAGAACGACGCATATTCCTCCATATAAAAATACAATTAATTAAAATATACCAATTGAAACGTGTTTACGATCAAACAGTACCTAAGTACTACAATATTTAACTGTTTTCTGAAGAAAATATGTGGGCAAAATTTAAGGTGTTGGGAGTTTGGGACACGGAAAGTAATCGACTAAAGACAAGTTGGACAACAGCAACAACGACAGATGAAATGAAATGTAAGCGTGGAATAAATTACTCTACTTCTTTCTTCTTCTTTCTCAGCCTTCCTCCCTCCACTGCTGGACGTAGGCCTCTTCCATTTTCTTCCACTCATCTCTGTTTCTCCCCCTCCGCATCCAGGTTCCTCCGGCTTGTTGGACTAGGTCATCAGACCACCTTTTGGGAGGTCTTCCGACGCTTCTCCTTTTGTTCCAGGGCCTCCACTGTAGGATTCTGGGTGCCCACCTAGTATCCTCTTGTCGAGCCATATGCCCAGCCCACTGCCATTTTAATTTTGCAATGCGGTCCATAATATCGGTAACTTTAGTTCGGCGTCTTATTTCCTCGTTTCTAATTTTATCTCGAAGGCTCACGCCGAGCATCTGTCTTTCCATGGCCCGCTGTGTACACTTTAATTTGTGTATGCTTTTGGCTGTTAGTGTCATTGTTTCTAGGCCATATGTCAACATCGGGAGGATACATGTATCGAACATTTTTCTTTTTAGGCATATCGGGATTTCTTTATTTTCAAACACATGTTTCAATTTACCAAATGCGGCCCAGCCCAGACCTACTCGTCTTGGTAGTTCTGCTGTTTGGTTTATTATTTATTAATTACTCTACAGCGAGTCAAGTGAATTTGTATAAAATAACGAACTGAGGGAAATAATTATTGAAATTCTATTGAAAATAGTCGAAGATTGTAGTTCCTATAATGAAATATACGTACCTAATAATGGGTCCGGGCTATCTAGAGAAGATGTGAGGGGGGATAGAATAGAATAGAGTAGAATAGAATAGAATAGAATAGAATAGAATATAAATAGTAGAGTAGAGTAGAGGATAGCTGGTGTAGTTCTAATAATGAATATATAATTCCATTGTATTTTAATGGAGGCCCGGCGGGGTATAGATTATAGAATCCTTCACCTCATCAGTTTTATTGAAATGTGAAATGAATTGTTTAAATATTAACAGAAGGTTTGGATTAAATGGGGAGGCGCCGGGTGCCCCCCGTGTTGTCAATCACCACCAGACCTAAGCCAACCTAAACTCCCCCTCCCCCAACTGAGCTAAGCTAGTGCCTAGTGTTGCCATGGCGAGGAGAGCTCCTAGGCAACGATCTTCTTACTTTAGAGGAAGGAATTTATATACCAAACCAACCTGTCAATACTCAGTACTTACCTACCTAGAGATGCCTAATACCAGGGCAGCATTCAGTAAAGGCAGCGCCCCATACCCTCTAGCTGGCACTGGCAATATTCCATCCACATACATATCACTAGTGTAATAGTGACTTATATAAGAGATCCAGGCCAATCCATCCAGACAAATAAAAAAATACAACAAAATTATTTGATTTTTTTAACAAGAGAATTTAATAAGCATAATTGTACTTCTATTAATAATGATAATATTGTATTGTCATGTTGGTATTAATCCAATTTGTCGGATTTGGCATCTAAATAATGTAAGTGTTTTTTTAAATACAATCAATAAGTTTATTATCTAAGTATAGGTTTCGTGTATAGAAGGATGTACATTATGTATACCTACATATTATGTGTTCCCACTGTACAATACATTGAAATAGCGGGGTTTCTCAGTATTACCTCACTCACAACTCACAACACTATGAGTCCATGAATAAGTAACATGAAAGCAATACAAACTTTAATAAAATATACGACTACCTAACCCTCTTCACTCCTCAGTCCACAGTCCAAAGCAAATTCAATTGGAAAAACTTTCACAAACTTTGTGTTAGTGGATGTTATGAATCCAGTGAATTATTGTACTGCCCGAGTAGGGACTAGGGAGTGATACTACACCTTACACGCCTTACGCCTCACACTAATAGGTTTTGTATTTAGTTCACACTAATTATTGTATCTAATTGGGGAATCATGATTTGCCTCACTAAATATGTGAACCGCACTTCGTTAGTGAACTTCAATATGATTGAAGCATATTTTCCTATATTTGAAATTTTGACTATAACATAAAACACCTAATAATTTTAACAATCGCATGTCAATTCAATATGTGGAGTTGATATTAACTTTACTAAACTTGTTATACAAACCTAATACTTCAATCTCTACTTACATAATATTACAGTTATACATTATACATTCCATGAATACTGGATAAGTTATACACTAAGCTTGCCTATAATCCAATGGTTGACTTTAATTTCAATTTCATCATTAAACAATCGTAAGTCTCATAAATTCTGATCAAAGGAACGGTAGGTTTTGTCGAAACGTCGAAAGTCCGACACCTTTAACAACACAATCAAGCACGAAAAAACCTTCGTTCGTGAAAATCTTAAAAAACTATATTATTAATCGTAATGAATTGTTATGCAATAAATATGTTTATACGTTTATTAAATTAAAACAATAATTATGCTGAAATCTAACTTGATATCATATGATTGCAGTCGAGTAGTTACATGTTACAGGCACTGTGTGCTATGTCACAAGATATCCTCTCCTAGAGCCTGCAGTGTTCTCTACACCCGCCCCAGTATCTCAGGCTATTGTGAAACCTAAGATTCTCCATGTTATAATAAAGTATTGAATTACCCGCTGCCTTGGTGGTGGATCTACAGGCGGGTGAGGTGTGTTTATTTTAAGATCTTATGTATTCTCTCTGTACATTATACAACCCTTTACTTCTTCCTTCTTCCTTCCCACACAACACTACTAGCTGTACCTAAAGTACCATTTGTAATAACAACAGGTATGTGTATTAAGTTCTACTAGAGTGAGTATGTCGGTATCGGAGTTTGAACCCGCGCCCATCGGATTAGCAATCGAGCGCTTTACCAACCATAGCCTACCGACCACCTGTATCCTATTTCCTATTTTAAAATAGCTTTGGAATAAAATCCATGAATAGTTATTATCTTTTTTTTATTATTTAACCTTTCTATCAATTAACTAGATTTACTTTGTCGAATAATTCTATCTCTTGAGATATTTTAGAATGGAACCGAAAGGAACCTCCAGTCTAAACGAAGCTCAGACTCTAATATTGCTTATTTAGCTGCGACTTTTTAAAATCCTATAGTACACAATATGATAACTCGCATCTTTGTTTAGTTAGTGAGAGAGCAACTAGCAAGATATGGAGGATGTGCTGTACAGTGTACAGTGTAGGTAGTTAGATGTAATATTATTATAAGGAGATCATAAGATACGTGGAGTGGAGTGGAACTATAGACAGGACTTTATGGTATCCGAGGAGAGGACTCTGTACTGTATGTCTGTATCATGTAATATAATAAGTCTATAATATCTCATCTAAACATAATACATCTCTATATCTCCACTCGTATATTACACCAGGGGGGGAGGCAATTTGTAAAGCTGGGGGGAGAGGAGGAAGGGCTAATAATAAGAATATGAAAACCTTCACAGTACAGAGTGTATCACTCACTATAGTCTAATAGTATTTAATGTAAGGTGTAAGTGTCCCTTCTTTCGCCGGTTACCTAAGTGGGTGGCAACATCACATTGGTGTGGATGGTTGAATCCCCGAGTATTGAGGTACCTATATGTAGATATATCGTTAGGTTAGGTCCATGTACTCGTATCTATAAAAGATTGTTTTTGTTTTATGATATCAGTATTGCCATATGCCTGCCATGGTATAATGAGAAGCCCAATGTAGAGAGGTAGAGGTGCACCCTGTATAGCAGGTATTACATTATAGGCAGGCTGTATACTTCACATCACATCGCCATCACGTTATATTGTATACCTACATATAGTTATATACATATTGCAATGTAATCATTCCCTTCCTTACATCAGAGACACTTTATGGGAATTTTTAATAAAATATGTCCCTTCCTCCCTCCCTCCCCCTCCCCATCTCCTCTCACCCCCCTGCCTTGTTACACATTATTTCATTATATTCCCTTCCTTCCCACTTACCCTGACGCCTGAGGAGTGAACAATTATACCTAGTGGCTGATTCCTTTCATATGATAATCATTTCATTACCTAACTATATTAATTTTTTTAAAGAACGATCTGGCTTGCATACACAAACCTAAATACTTTCCTGCAAACCTTGCACTAGGCTAAAAGCCTGTATCGCAAAGTGTGCAAAACATAGCACCTCCCGCTTGAGAGGTTGCCCCCTCAACCAACTGCACCAACCATGTACTTTAATTTGTACCTATGTCATATACATTTATTCCTGGACTATATTGTTTGTATCGAAATTTTTATTAAAAAGCTAGTAAAAAATAATCTGGTCTGAAAAGTTCTGCAAATAACACAAATTAAAATACTACAGAGCACATAGTATCTGAAGACGCGAAATATAGCGTTGGGTAAAGGATAAAATTTCCCATCTTATATGCAAAGAATATTAGGTATTATCCTTCAACTCTCAACATGACTATAGGAATTTGATTTTGGAAATTTTCTCCATAAAGCTAATTTAAAAGACACCTCTGAAATTGACTGAAACTTGAGATTATTACTGTAGTTTGCTAGATATAATACTGTAATTTGGTTGATAAAATATTTAAGTCAGGACGCAGTGATTCTAGCGGGTATGTGTTATTGAGATTCAGTCCCCTTTTTATACAATTAGCAAAAGTCGATGTTGTCGCTTACGTTATTCTTATTTTGCGCTTACACTCTCATATAAAATGAGAATAAGTTGTAGTACATAATAGTACGATTTCCACCCCTTACTTACAGAGATATTACAGCGAGTGCTTTTACAGTTTTGGTAGGTATAGAATATAGATATTATAAGTCTCTATCCAGCCTCAAGGGATTTGGTCCAATTAAGCTTAGGGTTATTCATAATCATTAACCATTCTCAATCTCTTGACCCTTCATCCAGTTTTATTGGATCTACTACCTATACTATACCTAGTACATAACACATTAATCAATCAGACTGTGCCAATAATACATGTATTATATACTAGAAGACAGACAATATCTAATTGACCTTATGATTCTTCAATTGAACATTGTACATACATTGTATCATACCACAGTGGCGGGTTTTTCCATATGTTAATTGTTCTTCTGTCCATATAATCTAGTCCAGTATAAGATCTATATGTTGGTATAATATAATAGCATGCAATGCAACTAATAAGTGTTAATTACATATTCACTATCTACACTCAGTATCTACAATGTGATTTAAACAATAGACTACATGGACTGTAATCATGTAGCGTATTGTAATACAGTATAGAGGTGTTATGTTCTCAGTATGGATGAGGTTAGAATATGCAATCAACATGACATGATATAATCATCTATATAATATTACCTACACATTAGTATGTATGTCATATTGCATTGCAACACCTCATACTTTACATAATACACCTCATTTTTAGCCGGGAGCGGCGTACCGCAGGGCTCGCACCTCGGGCCCATCCTTTTCAACTTGTTTGTCAACGACCTTCTGAGCGAGTTTGACGGGGTGGAATTTGTCATGTTCGCCGACGACTTAAAAATCTATAAGACAATTGGTGGTATTGAGGATTGCGAAGCATTGCAAAGAAATATCGATGTGCTTTTTGGTTGGTGCGCTGATAACGATCTGAAGCTAAATATAGAAAAATGTCAAGTAATGCGATTCCATAGGATCAAGAAGCCCATCGTGTACTCGTATTCGATTGATGGTGAACAGCTTGAATCAGTTAAACAAATAAAAGACTTGGGGGTAGTATTGGACGCTGGTTTGACGTTCGTTCCGCACATAAATACAATGATGGATAGGGCTCTCAGAACGTTGGGGTTCGCTCTGCGACTGTGTGGAAATTTCCACAACATACAGACCTTTGTAACTATTTTTGTGAGTCTGGTTAGGCCGATTGTCGAGTACAACTCCGTGCTGTGGTCTCCATACTATGAAGTGCATATGAATAGCATTGAGAGAGTCCAGAACAAATTGCTCCGATTCATTAATTATAAGCTGGGCATACCTGCGGAGGACATAGATTACAAACGGCTCAGGGAAACATACAAACTTGCGTCGCTTTCGGCCCGAAGGCGTGTTTCTGATATGACCTTTTTGTGCAAGCTTATTGGAGGTATGATCGATGCGCCCCGGCTGCTGGAAAGAATAGAACTGCGAGTTCCGCAGAGAAGCACGCGCAACAGGATCACATTTAATACGGCAAATTGTACGACCAACTACTCCTATAATGCGCCTGTGCAGCGTCTGCTCAGGGAAGCAAACGATCTAGATGATATTGATATATTTTCTACAAGTACAAAATGTTTAAAAAATTTACTAAATAAAAAATACGGTTAATCCGAACTCCCTGTATGATATTTCATATTGCTCGATTGACGTTACTATTTTGGATTGGTTGGTTTATTGTATGTGTGTGCTGACTGTCTTTGGAGAGTATATTGTATGAATGTGTATGGTGTGTATTTGTGTGGTGTGGATGGCGGTGTGTGTGTGTGTGAGTGAATTGATGTATGTACTTTCTCTGTGTTTTGTTGCAGTAATGCCTAATCATCCGATGCACTGGTGAAATATATAATGAATTATTTATACTTTCTTACGTTTTTAATATCTAGTTGTTTGATTCGCGGTCTTTGTGATTGCTCCTTCGACAAATATTATTTGCTATTTGCTCTGTCGTGTATGAATTATTTTGTTTTTTTTTTTCTCTCTTGTTATATTTTCTATGTATAATATAAGTACTTGTGTTATAACGTGAAATGTAAATGCAACTTTGTTGCGTAGAACAACAACATAAATAAATAATATATGCGTAACTATTACGAAGAAAGCCTTCAAATAAGTATTTACAGCGGCTCTTAAATAAATATTCCTGATGGTTGATCCTGATGGATGGTTGAGGAGAACTCTCAGAGACAGGGTGAGAAACACTGAGATTAGAGAGACCTGTCAGACGGAAGATATCGTAAGATGGGGTAGGAAAAGGCGACGATACTGGAGAGACCACGTGGACAGGATGGATGAGGGCAGAATACCCCACATTGTTGCACATAACATAGCTGGTGTTCCACATCCCAAGAGGAAGGCATCCGTTCAACTACAGATCAATGATCTAGAACAAGAAGAAGAAGAGGAAGAAGAGGTTGATCGGGTTGACTGTAAGACATTGGTTTTGCAATAAGTCCACCTTTTGGCACGCTACATTGTCTTGTTTTTGTAACTATACATATTTACTGGCAAATAAAGATTTATTTATTTATTTATATGACACCGACACGACAGTTAGGTACACTGGCACTGTAGTGTCTAGTATGGTGATGTATTATAAATATTATAGTTAGGCATCAGCCACTGAAAGGTGGCATCGTCAGGAGATAAGAGTGTCAAATAATTTTTCGATGTTACATCCAGGAGACATTAGAGAGCAACATCCAAATCATCAAGCCATTGCAAGGCGTTTGGAGTGGCGTTATGCATGTATTGTAATTGAAAAGTAAATAGACTATAGGTTACACAGGGTGTGAGGCGCTAGTGATATAGATAGGTAGTAGGTAGTATATAGATATAATGTAGTAGACTAGTATAGTGACTAGACGTTAGCTAGACTAACATGAACATTAATTCATTATATTACAGGTGAGTACCTCATATTACTATATATCTTATGGAAGTACACTGCGGCATACTACATATATTAGTAGTGCGATCTAAGATGACTGCTTGCTTCATATAGATGTCTAATAGAATTGTAATAATCTACTGGCGACTATCTTTATGTATGAAATGTGGACCAGGATGTTCGGCACTTATATCATTAGCAGGTACTAGGGCGAGGTACCTACAGGTAATCCTGAGGTTTGCTCCCTCTTCTTCCCAACAGCAGAACAGAGCAGGGAATCTTCCATCAGATTGTTAGACAGACTCCCGCTGCAGTGCGTGCACTAGAGGATGCATAACACCAGGAGTAAGGGGATGTAATAGTGTTACATACACTCTGTAAGTACAATTATTACCCCATAAACCAATACGTCCAATATTAGTACTGTTTAAGTGATCAGATAGAATATTGTTGCATGTGATGTTATGATAGTTCATCACACTTGTACTTGTACCTACCTAATCTATAAACTTTCATTGTATTTCAATTCAGTTTCTTTATAATATTAATGCTTGATGTGCAGTGTGTATGATGTATAATGGTCACCATGTATTGCACTAGTTATAATGCCTTCAAGTAGTTTGTCTATAATATGTAGTTGTACATAGTAACATCATATCATGCCTCATGTTTCATGTCGATATAATCTCACTTGACTCGCCTAATAATAATATTGGATCTTATCCAACTCCTCTATAAGATATTCATTGTATTGTTCTACGGTGTAGCCATAGCTTCTTCAGGCATATTGTACTGAGTGTACATGTAATTACAATATACATGCACTTCAGATATTTAATAGCAGTTGGGGAATTATATTAAATACCCTTCAAACATTACAGTAGACTTATCTACATTAATATTTTATTTCGAGGAAATTTCACCACACAATATAATTGTACTGAGTACCTACCTATACTAGCATACATTGTTATATACAAGTACGTGTAGGTTTGGTATTTGATAAAGTAGGTACTTAATTACCTGCCTCCTACAATTAGACAGTTTTGTTAACATCTTGATGTCAGGGCTGGTGTAAGTACAGAGACAGGGGGGAGGGGGGTAATTAGTCACTGGAAGGAAATAATTAAGGGAGCGTGAAATTGAAAAGCAACAATGTAGGCCTAGGCACTTATATATTTGTTCGTATATAAGTGCCTAGGCCTACACATACAGTAAGCCTATATAGGTGATACTTGAGTGCCTATACTTATTTGATTATAAGAGGCATCGCCCTATCACTCATTCCATTAGGCCATTAGGTCCTCGTCCTCCTGTAGACCACTCGGTACTAATTATTACATTACAATATAATGTGGAGAGCCTCCTTCCTTGTTAACATAAAGTACCTACATAGTTGTGCATAGTACTGAATATGCCCAGTCAGTATCTCGGGGCTTGTGACACAAACACAAATACTTAGTCGTGAAGTGCACAATACATCGTCAGCAGTGAGATTCGAATCCCCATTTTGTAAGTCCGCACTCCAATCACTTGCAGCCATTATGTCAATACATTATTTAATAAAGTTTAGTTTCTTAATTTCTCATCTTATTGAGAGAGAGAGAGTGCCCCCCCCCCCTCCCCCCAGCCTAGTATTAACCGCAACATACAATCGTAAAAGGAAATGTGATTAAGTTCTCCCCCCTCTCCCCTCCCCCCACATCCTGATGTTGGAGGTTCTTCTCAAGGACATACATCTCCAGTACTCCTACTGTGTGAGTGGTACTACATACTATGCGAGTATAATGTAATATTAAGCAGAGTACTGAAGCAGCTAATGACATTTATGACATTTGTCACCAAGTGAGAGGAGAGGCTCCCTTATACACTCACTCCTCTGTATACTACTCTTCCTAATGTGTTATGTATGATACTCTATGTGTATATGTATACATGTAATTACCCTATACTAAGCCACTCTATACCGAGCTGGGTAGGTACAACATTATCTTTTACTCAATGTATAGGTTCTACTATAGTTTTGTTTTGTATCTCTGTGTGGTTTTTGGTTAATAAATATTTATTTATAGGTATTTGGTATGAATATTTTAGCCAGAAGTTCCTGCCTACAATTGCATCTGTACCAAATACTGTATCTTATTTGCTAAACTATCTGCTAGTAATATTAGAGTGATATGTATGAGGTATAGGAACTAAGTACTATATAGTATACAACATCATGTGAAGGGACAAGTTAGGAATATAACTTCCCTATCATGTCTCATGTCGAACACTTCCTGTGGGTAGGGGTAGGTACCTCTATATGTATACATAATATATAACTTGTTAAGACATCAAACAGTATTTCTCTACCTCCCCTCCCCTCCGCCCCCACTAATATAATGTCGCGTATAATTACTCGCGACTTTACTTCACAAGACATTTAAACATAATATACCTTATATAAGAGTAGGTACCTAGTACCATATAACAATATGTAATTATCACTGAACCCGAGACCTCGTGGTGTGGAGTCACTGAGTCTTATGACTTAGTGACTCCACACCATGATAATGTCACCACGTATTGTGTTGTGACACAATATAATGTCAGTGAGGTTGCATATAATCAGGAGAGTATGTATGAGTAGGAATCTTAATAGAAGAGGTCTGAGGAAGCACTGCTTGGTCTGATCATGTCGGCTAGATCCTTATATGGATAGACACGTCTTGAGTAAAAGGAATAGGAGAGAGTATATTACTGAAGTGAGGAGTTTGTGTAAAGACAGGCACTCTCTGCTTACCCTGATAGATAGTGGTTCATCTCTCTCCCATATAGTATGTATATGTATTATTATATCGCGTTACATCTGTATACTGTATGGGGAAGAGGGATTGGGAGACGTATGGCATCACTAGGTTGGTATACAAGGAGGCCACGATACACGACACGATACAATACAGAGCCATAAAGGTAAATTTATTTGCCAACAAACATTATGGTCTCACACTACAAACTACTTACGAGTACAGCCACCATTCAATACTCTTAACTCTACTGCCTTACCTTACCTGTATATAGTGTCTGTATAGTATAGTGTATAGCTTATCCTATACAACCTGCTATAATAACGACTTACCCTCGTACTGTGATACTGTAGGGAGTAGGGAGTGCTATACATACTATACATATGTATACACTATACATACACACACTCCCCACCCCACACACATCAAGCTAAAAGGGTTTCATAAAAAAACTACGTTTCAAGTGTTCAGCTGACTTATTGTAGGCAGTGGAAGGTAACCTACCTATACAGTACCCATACATTATATACTAACCTAGGTAGGTACAATTAAAAACAATGGATAAGGAGGCTGTGTGTATATACTGGTACATTACTATGTAATACAAATCTCTGGTAGGTTATATAAATTGCTATGAAATTCTTCTCTAGGAATTCATTGTATTCTACAGAGTAACAAACGAAGCCTCATTTCTAAATAATATGAGGGTGTATCTGTATAGTATGTATATACCTACACAGTACACACACACACATATAACATAATCTAAACATAAAAGTAGCTAGCGTACGTGAATGATCGTCCTTCGGGACTGTCGTGAAAACCTTCGTGTCGAAATTTTGAATATACGTCATCCATTACTGAATTTATAGACACCTAATAAGTTTCAAACATAAATTACATAACTATAAATAAATTCGTAAGGAAATCTTAAGACGGTTTATACTTGAATGTATCTAAAGTACTCCATTAGTCCTGAAGATGGTTCCAGCACGTGAGCCGAAAGCTCGACATACAGTAAGTAGGTACCTCCCTCTACTGCACCCTAGTCGTATGAAGAAGATATATACCAGGTACCTACCCACAGTAAGGGCGTGATGCTGAAGATCTATGGTTTATTTGTATTTAATAATATTTAGCATTTCAATTAAGTATTTATTTTATTTTATTATATGGGGTGTATTATGTACTGCGACCTATAAGATCTATTGTACTCCCCCTACTTTGCCCATCTGGTAACTACCCAGTTAGAGCAGCCCCTCTAGTCCTAGGCGTCTTACGAAGTTCAGCACTCGGAGGGGGTCTAGGGTGGGAAGTGATTCCACCTCTATCTGGTGCTTGCCCAAAGTTCTCAACCTCATGAATCTTACAGCATCGCAGTCTACCAGAAGATGGTGGGGAGTTTCCTCCTCCTCCTCACAGAATCTGCATGTGCCGTCCTCTTCAAGTCCCAGTTTACGGAGATGCTCCCTAAGCCGACAATGACCCGTTAGGAAGCCCGTGAGTGTCTTAAGACTTGTTTTGTTCAGGCTAATACAGGCTTTAGTTCTTCTGAGGTCATAGCCCCCAAGAAGTTCTTTTGCCTGTCTAAGACCAGGAAGATCTAGCCAGAGTTCTTGTCTCTTTCGTTAATTAAGTAAGTATAGTTGTTTTGCTTTTAAGACCTTGATGTTTCGAAACGCAAGTGATATTGTGAGGTGTTTAGTGTAGCAGGCCTTTATATACTAGTTAGAAGTTATGTATAAATCATAATGTAATGATGGTGGTCACTGGTCATTCACAACATTCCAGCTTTTCATATCAAAATACTTGTAATATAATGTAATATGTAAGTCTAGTAGATACAATGGATGGGCGGCTCATTGTAACTGTGTAATGTTAGTTGTTAGGTCACACCACACCACAGTACAGCACAGTATAGCACACCACAGCACAGCACAGCACAGCACAGGATAGAGATATAATTAGAATGAATGGAATATTATACCTACTTGTACATATATAATGATGTATTCAAATCAACGCTAACTTTAGTCTTTGACTTCCCACCAACTACATATTATATGTATTACCTACTGTAGGTATTATATACACACACCACATACATGTCACCTGTACTGTATAACAATTAGCAACACACTATACAATACTATACCTACTATGGGATATACAGTGTAACACATATTGGGAATATCTATATTACCTACAATACTTACTTACATATGGATACATGATCAAATCACACATGCTAACATATCACAAGAAGATGTGTAACACATCACTAGAGGAATGTATATATACTATATACTAGGTATACCTACATAATGTATAGTGGAATAATTAGATTAGTTCTGTAATGTTGGTATGACAGTGAGGTGTGAAATGTTAATTCCTTTATTATGGAATGTAAGCCTAATTACTAATGTAATTAGTTATACACTACTCTGTAAACCTAACCATAGTGCGTGGGTCTATATTGGGAGGGAATTACAACATTTTAGGACAATCTAGTGTACATACTCGTGTACCTAACTGTTCTCTTACACTTAGGAACATTGATCAATGCAATACATTCTGTGCTGTACCTAATGGTAGTTGCTAGTTGATGGCAATGATTAAGTATTGAAAATACTTATAAATAAATATATAGTGATAAGAAGACAACATATATAATATATATATAAGAATCATGTGTAGGTACATGATATAATGTAAGTACCTATAGTACCTACCAACAGTAAAGTAAAATAATCTCTCCGCATGTTGTAAAAAGTTTCTACAGAATATAATATGTCGTTATAGATTATAATTCCCATACCATACTTACTTAATATATTATTTATAGTCTCTCTAATCTGAGATTCACACCTAGAGGTACTTATCCTATATTTAAATCATTTCAGGAGAGAATTGGTGATCGATAGACTTTTATAATTTCCTTTCAGCTAATAACATATTTACATAACATTATGTAACTTAAAACAAACATCCCGCAGGACTCTAACTTGTGTACATAGAACTAAATAGTTAGCTGAGCAGTGGGCAACTAATGTAAGGCGTAGTTTATAATACTTACGGTAACTACTATCAAATTGATAGATTATTACTTAGATAGGGTTTACTTATAGTTTAGTGTAACGAGTCATATAAGATAGATGCGCCACTGCCTCTGTGAGGTGTGACCGTATAGTTTACTTAGTATTATCTCCACTCCACCCCTGCATGTGAGTGATATCTGTATCACATACATATGTCTTATTACCTACAGCTATATCTAGACTAGATATCAGATATCATGTACAGTACACCCATCCTATAAAGTTGTATAAGGAGAGATAATCTCAAGTATTTGGCATATCATGGCATGGCAATGTGATAAGATAACAACATATACTCTACTATATCAACTACACTCCAACAGCTAAATACTAATAAGTACATTGCAATCAATAAATATAATAAGAATCATTACTTATAGGCCGCCTTATCTTAGAATACAAATGCAACTCTCTACATGAGCATTCAGGGATACGTATTAGTATATTCATTTCTTCATGTATCTGGATACTGCATAAATACTGGATGGTAGAATGTAGTTAAGTCCCCATAGACCTAATAAATAGTGATCCCCTCTCTCCATATCGCTGTCTTTATACCTAAACTTAATATCCTAATTACCTAAACTTATAATATACATATCGATATAACTATATGTATACATAGCATTCCTATAATTCTATGAAAAAAATAATTGAAGATTATACTGGCGTAGAGATAGCTATACCTGCATAGTACATGTACATTCTCTACTATAGTATGTGTAGTGGAGGTAGCAAACTATGTTAAAATGAATGTGTCTCCAGCACAGTCCCAGATATCAATCTTCTCTCCTGTGTATGGAGGTAGTATAGGCTGTAGATATCTTATAGTATTCAACTTCACGTCAGCACAGCACAGCAGTATCACAGCACATGGAGTGGAACATTGTACCTACCTACCTATACATATATATGTAGGCCTACCTGGAGGGGTTCATGGACCGCTGTTACACACTGAATGAAAGAATTAACACTTTCGTTAAAATTACTGATTTATTTAAACTACATATGAAATTCAAATGTTCCTAAGCAGTACATAGTAAGTGTAATATTTTGTCAGCTTCAGGAATTGTCCAGTACAAATGACAAATGTATGTAGAAGTCGGAAGAGTATGCACATTGCACATGCACACCTTTACAGATCCAGGTATTAGATATACCTACCTATATACCTACATAATATATATTGTAGGTAAAATATGTAACAAGTGTGTTGTCTTGCAGGCCAGAATATTCTGCTTTTAAGCAGGCCTTTGGCTACCATGAGAATTGTTCATTATGATGAATTGATAGTAAGACACATGCAGTGTGTATGAGGAAGTCTTGGTGTTAGACAAGTTATATCTACTAAATGTTAATACACATTCCATATATAAGGCACCTATATACTGTGTATATCTATATGTCATTATTCATTAATTAATAGGACTAAAATAAATCCACAATAACTGATTTGATCAGATATAAACTTAGTTCCCACATCACTATATAATAATTATTATATGATGACGTCATTATAAGTATAGGCACTTACCTACATGTATTATCCCAAATCTCCGTCTCAAAATAACAATTACTAGTCAAATATGTAAGTAGGTACTGGGAATAGTCATTCATATTGTGTGTACTGTGTACTGTGTACTGTGTGTGTATTAGTCTATGTATATAGTGAGTTATTTGTGGTACACTGTGTGTAGTGTGTAGTGTGTAGTGTATAGTGAGTAAGGTCAATACACATCTATTATTAGTTATTATATAATGTATCGATATATTACATACTATAGCAATACATCAGTTAGTAGTCAGTGTACTGCAGTATATAGTACAGAGACTCTTACAAGAATAACTAGAACTCCAATATGTATAGTCTCATGTCTTCAGAATATTATAATGTAATGTAATGACGTTAGTGAATTCATTCTACAGAAATATGTTCTAGGTGAGTCGATATTGTATTGTGTATAGAGTATATAGTGTATAGTGTGTGAGTGCGTCATACAATGTCTCTGAAGTGAAGTGATTATTAATTGCCTAGTTATCTATTCCATTACCAAATGTACGAATTTCCCCAGTAATGAAATAATGATTCACCTTATACAATATACTATACACCAGACACCTGGTACCTATACCTATACCTACCTATTTATTTATTTTATTAAACACAATAAATCAGTAGAACTATATTTCTTATACATAGCTACATATTATAATATTACATACAATGGGTTTTCGTTTCCACTAAAGCAAGACTTGTGTGTGGGAGAAGTGTTCAGGTTTTATTAATAATAATCAATCATTACTACAATAAATAACTTAACAATAATATAACACTATGTAAATAATCTGCATATACTTACTTACTATTAGATATTATATAGACACATCACTAACACTGACACCAACCATATACTCGTACAAGTTCACTAAATAGCTAACGATGAATGATTAATTTAATATTTGCAGGTAAGTCCGTCATACAACTCTTCAGTAGGTACTTGTATTATAGTCTAGCTAGGTGATATATCCAGTGGTAGGTACCTACCTGTCCTGTGTGTATAATACGAGTATATCAGCCCGTGAAACAGTATGGAGATAGGTTAGTATTATACACATATGTAGTCTAGTAGGTATATAGGTATAGATGGGATTAGGTATATATGAAATATGAATGTAGGATGATTGGTTATTGTATGTGAGTACTGAGTAGGTACTATCATGTCATGTCATGTCATCTGTAATCAGTTACTTATATATTATATTATATTATATTGAGCTGAGATCACAAAGAGATGAAAGGGAAAGGAAGTCCTCCTATACCTACATACCTACATACTATATGTAGTACACACACACCATGTCATCTTCTTCCTTCCTTCCTGACTCAGGTTACTTTGTAATACATTCGCGGAATGGAATTAGGAATTCTTATATTAACTTCCTAACTTCACTATATATGAATTGATAGAGGTATATCGATACTCTTATAGAAAGTCTACGTTACCTCTAGAGGAGTGATAGACCAAGTCATAACTCACCAGAATATCCAAATATGATTTAATATACCTACATAGTACATACTTTATAGTAAGAAATAACTCATCGTCGAGATATTGACACTTTTTAAAATTCCGTGAAATTCTACTCTCTCTGACAGAGAGACCTCATAAGCCTCATAATGCACAATGTATGTAGGAGTTACATAATTATTGTCTTATGTAGGTACCTAATAGGTATAATGGTAGGTAACCTAGCCTAGCATACCTAATTATTTTATAGTAATTTAAAATATAAATTAATATAAGTACCTATATGTATAATTTCCACTGCGACCCTCAGATTGAAACTACCTGATGCATGACTATATGAATATACAGGAATCTATTTATTTTATTATTATGAGGTATATCTACTAGGTATAGGTGGGTAGGTAGTATTAGCATATTATAGTAAGGGAAGTATAGGTTTAGTAAGGATTGATTTTGTTTCAGAAGTATAGTAAGTACCTCTACAATACATACATAATGTAAAGTAAAACATATTGTATAATGATGTGATGTGATGTGATGTGACACATGTAGGGTAGGTATATATTATAATATCAAAGAGAGGAGATAAGACAGTAGGCAGCTTGTCATGTACAGGCACTAGAGGCAGGATATGATACATATTGTATACCTACCTACATATGTAGTATAAGGGTATAGGTACCTGCCTATCAATATTACATGTAGGTACCTACTACTAGGTGCAGTGACAACTGTTTGATATATATATGTAACTACATTATATATAGTACATATAGGTATATAGAGAGGGGCAAGGGAGGGCAATTTCTATATGCAGATATGTAGATACTATGCAGGGAGACATGTTGTCTTGCAATCTGGAGGAGTACCTACCTAATCATGTTTATACCTAACAAACTACACACCACATCTAACATCACGCAGGTAGAGCATTAGACTATATACATTACCTACTACTGACTAACTGTACTGCAGGTATATTATATACCCTGTAAATATTATATGTAGGCACCTGACTGTACCACTAATCACAGAGGACATCTCCTTATGAATGAATGCATTACTAGTCATGTTTATATTGAACACAGTGTATAATACTATACCTACTTATATACGTATAATGTTAACGGGTGACTATTTGGAAGGGTATCATTTGTGGAATGCTTCATGTCATTTGGTATTCTGTGTGGAGGGGAGGGGAGGGGGGAGGGGCGGGGGAGGGAATGCGAACTGACAAGTGTCCCGGCATCCAGGACGGAGGGAGGGGGGGGGGGGGGCAACCCTAAGAAATGTGTAATATAAAAACCCAACAATAAAATCTCTGATATTGCTCCATAAATACTTGAGGAGAGGAGAGGAGAGGAGGATATTATTATTATTATATCAGGCAGACAGAGAAACATAGGAATTCCCCTTCAGGATGCGTCCACTGAGTATACCTACTATGTACCTACTACCCTACACGCCTAAAGGAATATTATATAACGAGGTAGGTATTATACATTGTACAGTACATACAGTACAGTACGGAGTGTAATATTCCATTACCTCACAAGTAATAAACACCTTATAATCCTGGATCAGGATTCCATCAGGACTGGACACAGCACAGGTAGCACTCTCTTACTTAGGTATATAGGTAGCAGTGGCGTACATATGATATACTGTATAGTACAGATAATTAATTACTTGATTAGGTATTACATAGATATAGTGTAATACTATGTATGGTAGGTACTCTCTACTCTCTCCATTCAACACCAGATTCATGACATGACATTACAGACAATATGATGTCACCTCACTGTGTGCGGTGTGTAGAGTGGATCCTACATTATACTGTATGGGAGGCACACACACACACACACACACGCAGGTTATATTAGTGTACGCATAGTTCATATACTAATCAATGTTCAATGCTATTTTGTTTAACATTCCACAATACTACAATACAATGTGTACCTAATGTAATGTAATGTAATGATGGGAATATTATATTGACTCTGTGTAGGTAGGTACCTCATCTCACCTCACATCACATGTCACCTACCTAGTAGTAAGGTAGTTTGGATTTCTTTCATTCTATACGTTTTTTGCAGTGCTGAATAAGAATCCGATAATTGCCAACAAAATTTCGTGACGGAACATGGTGGAAGATGCAAAAAATGGCGGAAACATTAATTTACTGGCGATTTTTTTATTAGAACTCGAAAACTGGACATTATGTAGGTAAGTTATCAATTTCCCATTGAGGGGGTGTGTTTATTCGGACTGGATTAAACCTTTATTGATAAAGTGTGTGTGTGTGTGTGTTACCTGCCTAGTGCCTGGTGCCTACGTGTAAATACTCGTATCAGTATTAGATAACATACCACAAGCCGGGTGGTGTGGTTAAATGTGTTTGGTTATTGTCTCTCTACTAAGTCTACAGTAGGCTGTACTCCGTATCCCCCCTACCCCCCTGCTATACAGGAGGGCGGGGGGCAGGGGGGGAGGTAATTGAACGTATCGCGGTATTATCTGGATTAGTTCTCTGTTGAAATGGTTTGGAATCATTTCAATAGAATATTAGAGAGAAGACTTGAATGAATTAAGAGGCAAACGGAGCGAGGCTTGCATACAAAAGTTTAATCTTACCCAATACCAATAAATTCTCCGAACTTTTCAATAGGTCCTCCCCCTGCTAAGTATTGAAAGGCTGCTCTGTGTGCCCTCGGGGAGGGGAGGGGAGGGGTGTAGTGTGGAGGGGAGGGGATGGGGCCATTGAGACTTACTTCCCTCTTCCTCGGTGTCGAGTGTTTCCTGGTCAATTGCCTTTTCACTGAGAGCTGAGAGCGACTCTGTACTTGTGTGGAAACCTAAATGGCGATTCACTTGAAGTTTGGTGCTTTATGTTACCTTCACGTGTTCCCCATACAATACAATACAATACAATACAATACACCATACATCACTGTACTATATGTATACTATGTACTATGGAGTGAATGGTGTATGGAGTATGGAGCGTGTATACCAAGGGTGGCCAACCTTTTTCAGCAGCCGGGCCAGAATCTAAAAATGAGATTACCTACCAGGCCGCACAACCAATTTTACAAAACAAAAAATAAATATATAGGCTTCTTTCGTGGGGGGAAGGGGGGGGGGGGGCAACAGGAATTAAAATATTGTCATAGCCTAAAAAAGTGAAATAGCGCCGCAGGCGGTTTTTTTGTGAAACTGGGTGTAGAAGGCTCACAACAATATGTATGGAAAACATTTTCTAATTGAAAAGATCATTCCAAATAGCGCCGCAGGCGAAATTTTTAAGGGAAAAATGGGTGAAGTGATGAATTTGATTGTCTTTTGTTTAATTAGAAAAGTTTTTTTTTTACTTTCTCACTGCTCCGCGGGCCGCGGGTTGGCCACCCTAGGTGTATACAATACGACTTGAGTGTGATTGGCTGTTCTTATGATTTCAGTACAGAGCAGCCTGATGATGTGTCAGATGAGAAGCACAGTTAAGTAAGTAAGACTATTGGCTAACAGTTCACTGGAGAGTATGAGGAGAAGTAATAGAATATTCTATAGCTACATATAGAGGTGCTGGTGCTGTATACTTGTGTAGTGTAGGAGATATAGCAAGTGATGGGATGATTGATGTATTATACATATACATATGTGTGTCTATGGGCAGAGTATAGGTAGGTACAGAAACACATACAACATTATATTGTTATCTTAATGTTTCCCGTTGACTGAAGATACTTGATGTCTCTCTACTCTCTACTCTCTACTAGTCACACCACACATCTCACCTACAGGAAGTATAGGAAGGGAGTTCTCTCACATACAGTCTATATGCCTACCTACATATCATCATGCATCATCACATCACCTAATGTACCTCTTATTCCTCCGAGTGATACAATATACTCTCTGTTACCCCTACATATATGTATGTATACATATATATTGTATACCTTTGTAAGTACCTACCTGCCAATAGATTGTTCAATAGATTTAGGTAGGTACTTAGGTACTTACAGCCTTATTCAATAGATTCGCCTAATACAGATCTCAGAGGTTACTTAGTTAGTTGCCATACTAGGGCTTAAGTAACACATAAAAAACATTTTATTCAAAAACCTTACTTAGCCGTCAAATAACTAATCGCGAAGTTATTAGGGTTTCGGCTGGGTTTTGATTATGTTTGCTACTGTATTCCATAGAAATGTCTTAAAAACGTGCAAAATTCCATAGAAATTTGTTTATGGTTATCTTTTTGGCGCTACTTTCCGTCTACTTTCCGTGGTTCTTCTATGGTTTCAATGTGTTTTGACTTTGACATATTTGTCAATTTGTGTTAAAGTATTGTGATGAAATGGATGCAGTGTGGACATAATGCCCGATAAATTCTTTAAAAATTCGCCTAATTACGCTTTGCTTACAGTTGTTATATTTTGTAGTGTTTGTAACACCTTGAATGTCATTCGATTTGTAGCTAAGTACCTACGTAAATTCAATAATATGTCATATACTTTTTTTCGACGCGATCTCTGGCGATCTCAAAACAACTCATCTGTAGGAAACATGTGTGATGGCTGTCATGATTGTATTAAAATGTCAAAAATATGCCTAATTACACTTTGATTAGTGCCCCTGATACCTAGATTGTTTTTTTTTACTCAATTTGCAATAAATTACGCGTGTTCAATAATAATACATTGTTTTTTGGTTGTGCTTGAAAACAAATCACCTGTTATAATCGCTGTAATGACAGCCATATTGTTCCGTATTAGCGGTAGTACACGGCTAATACACCTCATGGCTTGTATTAAAGTTACGATGCTGAGTAGCGGTTACATAAAGTTAAATAAAGCTTATGAATAATGTTTTTCGCTAGTACACCCTTATTATACTGATTAACTTTTAAGTAAAGTTTATAAATAAGACTGTTAGTATTTAGCTTATAGTTTCGGTAGGAAGATATTGTTAGTTATATTTAACTTTGTACTAAACTAGGTAGGTACTATAAGCTACATATATTATACAAACACATTAGCAGATAGATAAGTACTTACTTACCTGATTGTATATAAATAGTGTTGATTGTTTGCCTAGTGCCTAGGTAACATAATATTATTAGTACTTACTATTAGTATGCAAACACAAACATAGGTAGTACAGAACAAACAATCTCACCTCTTTATTTAGAGTTAGAGGGTGTAACCAGTAACCAGCCAGAGTTGTGTGCATGGGTTACTGTACAATGTACATGACTGTAGGTACCTGCTACATTATATAATATATGACGTCACACAATATGCGTGCATTGTGTGGTGTGGTGTGGTGTGGTGTGGCAGTTCATACTGCATCACCTGCTCTGCTCCATCATCTCATCAGACTAGTCTAATCTAGTCTAGAGGCCATCCACACCACACACTACACAGTACTAGCACAGCACCTCTATACACTCTACACTCTACAGTCCACAGTGTGAGGCCTGCATACTGTCTACCTACTGTATACTGTATGACAAGGAGGACATGAACAAGACGTTCCCTATGTAGTAACCTATAGTGAATAAAGAGGATCAGATGCCAGTAGGTGTAGCTAGGTACATACATATATAATAGGTATAGGTAGATATAGAAGAATGTCTTGTGTAAACTGTATACCTTATATTATATGCACCAGCTGTGTCACTACGAGTATTGACTTATTGAGTGCAAATACTCTCACCTTACAGTATACACTATATACACCCACATGTGCACCATATAGTATGTATTTCTCAATATTCCTGTATAATATATGCTAGGTGTGATACTAGTTAATTAGATTTAGGGGTATGTAAAAAGGGTCAAGTGTGTATTATATTAGTCTGTATGGCAGGACCTATATACTATAGAGATATGGTTGCCTGACAATCAGTGGAGTAGTATGCCACCTACTTACCTAGTGCCTCCTGTATGCTGTATGCTGTGTAATGTATACTGTATAGTGCTATAGGGAGTAGGGAGAGTGTGGTATAGGAAGACACTTGACCTGCCACACACACTTCATCCAGGGCCGGATCGACTACGTTGTGCGCCTGGTGCAGTAATAATTATGCGCCCCCCCCCCCCACCCCCATGTTTCGTAAAGGAAAAAATTGACAATAATCCAAAATAACAGTAAGCATTTCCTTTAACCTCGCCCTAGTAAACAAATGTTACGGTAGGTGTTGAATGTGGATTGAGACCCCTGATTTTCTGGAGTAAAATTATTCTCAAGTTGAGGAAATACCATTTCTACTTCTTGTGATGTGGAAGGAATACTTGGATGAGTATCTGAAGATACATCAGCGCAGATTGGATTACATGAGACTTGGCACGTGGAAGGAATACTTCCTAAATAAATATCCTATTAATCGGATAAGCCTCTCGTTGTTGTCTGTGTTTCTTGTATTGCCATCCAGACTTATTTTTTTCAGTGGAGGAGACATATTGAAAGCAAAGCGAAATGAAATATTATCAAAAAGTAATTCAAATTATACGTAGGTACTCACAAGAAAAGTTATCGCAACTTTCTAATGATTCTATATCATATATATTATGCAATTTCAAAATGTACTTATACTTACCTACACGTTTGTAGAGTGTGGCATGCGTACGTAAACCGCCAAAGAGATTTACACTGAAGTTTTGAATATTGTACAATTATTATTATTCGAGTCTTAATGCAAAGCACTTACGTTTCGCTGATGACATTATTATCTTGAGTAACAGCCCTGAAGAACTGGCCAAAATGCTACGGGAAATGAATGAGGCATCAAAGAAAGTAGGACTTATTATGAATCTGAAAAAGACCAAGGTGATGGGCACAGAAGGCTCCCAAATTATGGTGGATGGGAACTTAATAGAAAATGTCCAGGAATATGTATATCTAGGACACACCATAAGACTAGGTAGAGAAAACCAAACTGCCGAGGTCAAAAGACGAATTGGACTAAGCTGGGCAGCCTTCGGAAAAATGAGTCACATTCTTAAGAACCGCAAAATCCCCATTAACATGAAACGGAAAGTATATGAGATGTGCATAGTACCAGTTGCAACATACGGCCTAGAAGCAGTGACACTGACCAAACAGAGCATCGAAAAAATAAGGGTTACCCAAAGATCCATGGAAAGAGCCATGCTGGGTATCAAACTGAGAGATAGAGTAAGGAACGAAACGATACGGCAAAGAACAGGGGTAACAGATATTGCCCAGCGTATCGCATCTCTCAAATGGCGATGGGCAGGCCACATGGCTAGAGACCCAGACGATAAGTGGTCGAAGAGGGTCTTAACCTGGAAACCCAGAATTACCACCAGGGGTGTAGGAAGACCACCACTGCGATGGAGAGACGACCTGGTAAAATACGTGGGTACCAACTGGATCCAAAGAGCCCAGGATAGAGCGACGTGGAAGCAAATGGAGGAGGCCTTCGTCCAGGAGTGGACGGGAATAGGCTGACGAAGAAGAAGAAGAAGAATGCAAAGCAGAAAATGGAAAACCAAATTAAATTATAATTTGATAATATATAAAGATATAAAAAAACATTAGAAAAACTCACAATTTTCGCGCCAAACACAAAGACTACGAACTGTAAAGGCACAATCTAGAGATATCTATTGAAATGAAAAAAACCACACACTAAAAAATAAAATAATAAACTATTAACTATACCTAGTTCACTTTCAAAATAAAATGATAAAACAAATTAACATTAATATAATAACTGTTTGTAATAAATTCACTCAGTCACCGCAGCCTGCAAGATACAATAAGGTGTTGAATTGTGAAGACTGAACTGAAACTGAATGCTGAATAGTGTCTCAATATTCCGTCTCAGTATGGGTATCATAATATTATGATGGTCAATATTACAACGCTAGAACAATACCTACCCCTACCCGCACAGATGTTGACAGATGAGACAAATTTTGACGATAGAAATACTGAAATGCGAAAAACCATCTGGAACCTAGCTAAACTATGTAAACATCGTGTCGTCTGTATAATCTACCTACCTATAGGCAAGAGAGTTGGGTATCTATATGCATTGTGTATACCTGCTCTTGTTACATTGTGGCTGTCTGGATGGGCGCGATTAGGCGCGAGGTGGAACAAATATTCCATCGAATGTTGGCGCCTCTAAAAGGATAATAATACTTAACACTCCATGTTTTAGAGTCTATTCTTGCATTATGCGCTTTTCTGTCATTGTGTGTGTGTTAATATGTATAGGGGATTCATGAACCACGGGTGAGCGGGCTTTGGTTCACCCATACATATAAAGAAACCTTTACTAAACTTTATCATTAGTTTATATCATACACAAGGCCCTTTTTGTTGGCAAGATGTGGTGTTTACAAGTAGGTACCCTGATGTACAATGAATGCGCGGGATTTTTAAATTACGTTTACCAGCAATATTCTAGGGATGGCGTTGGTGAAATACCTACTAATAGTTATGCGTTATAGTAAGCGCGCGTATTATCAACGCGCATTATGTTTTTCTGTGTTTTATATAGGCATTATTGTAATTCAATGTGGCGCCCTCGTATTTTCGGCGCCCTGGTGGGCGAAACCACTTGAACCTATGGGAGATCCGGCCCTGACTTCATCAATTCAACCCATCATTTGTTATAACTCCCTCCCCCATCAGTATACCATCTCACTCTCTACATCAGCTGTATACTGTATAGTGTATACTGTATGGTGGAGCAGGTACCTACTCACTACTCACCTACCTGATTCTGCCGAGCTAAATAGCTGTGAACTGCCAGCCTATAGGTACCTCTACCTATAATGTTCCAGTCGAAAAATTGACTGCATCTAGTGAGTATAGTACCTATACCTACTAGTAATACAGGTCCTCTACTCCATGTGTGTGTATGTGTATGTATACTATAGGCCTAGTATGTGAGTGTAGTAGTGGTTAATATAATGTTTGACACTTCATTGCTAAATTGAAAATTCCCCAAGAGATATTGTGGCTATATTATAATAGGTACAGGTAGGTGTAGGTGTGTAGGTTCCTATCCTACATAACATATAACATCTGATGATACTATAGCACGCCACTACTCTTATACTGATGGGTATTCCCAGTTCTCTAAATAATATTACCTATAGAATATAGACAGGTTGTTCTCTTGTGAGACGAGTTACCATTCAAGTATACGAGTAATATAATAGTGGTTACATATTAATATAACAGAGCAGACCTGATATGATAATGTAGTGAGTATTATAAGCCAGGCAGTTGTGCAGTTTGGTCGGTAGTTGGATACCTAGGTATAAGATGCCTTCCTCCACTATGTGTGACCTTGATACACACTATGTTCATTGGGTATTCCCCCATATAATATAATATATAACATAATATGAGGTAGGTATGTCTGTGAGACCATGGCACAACACAACCATACACCAGTGACTGTATGTCACGTACATCTACTGTAGTATGTATTAGTATATTTAGGTGGTCAGTCAGTAGTGAGTGAAGTGAGAGTAGAGAAATGATTGTACCAGGTACCTGTATACAATACACAATGCACCTATAGTCCTATATGACCTTATAGTAGCACCTACCTAGTGTAGTATAATGTATAGGATGAGTGGAGGGGGGAGGGGGGGTGTAAAGATTGATGGGGGGGGGGGTGGAGTGATGAGGTACAATTGTTGAAATATTAGATAGCCCGCTTGCCACCATATTATTATGCTGTCTAGTGTCATAGTCTGCCTGGTGGTATATTGTGAATATATTATATACTTAGTATATACTCACCTTAGTAGGTACCTACGCATGATGTGAATAGGTATAGGTAGTAACATAGGAGATATTATTAGGTAAGGTAAGGGATGTGTATATAGAGGTAACTCTTTACATAGTATACTATCTGTGTAGTAGACAAATCTGTTAGTTGGGTAGGCGAAGAAAAACCGCGAAGAGGGACCTTTTCGGGGGGGTCAGGGGGGGTTGCGGCAAGATTTTGATAGGCAACCCTAGTGCGATGTAAAACCCTATTGGTAAGCTATCATTTGTACCACATTTCGATCAAAAAACAGATACGTCATAAATTAAGCAGCGGGCTCTCGGACTATAATGTGTCCTCCCTGTGTTAGTTGATTAGGTACTATATAGTATATATACATAATACTATACAGCTACACACATGATGTTAGGTATAGGCACTAGGGTAATTATATTAGGTCATATTATATTATGATATGTGATATGAGAATAGAATTTAATTAATATGAGGTAACTTTATATGTCGAGTGACAGGTACTATAGGACTATGTAAGTACTATACCATACACTCTATGATCATATAGTACGATATTATATTATACAAAATCAGTGACTCTCATAACTTACAAACCTCACCACCCATTCTGAAGGTTCTACTATACGCTATATACTCCACTGCCCACAAAGTAAAGGAACATCTACCCTTGTAGTGGCTGGCCCGGCCCGGACATACTGTATAGGATACATAGTGAACATCCCGCCTAATAAGTAAGTTAGGTAGACCTATAGGTGCACACTGCACAGTATATGTGTCGTGGTCCCATCGTAGAATTGGTCACATCTAGGGAATCCAATCCCGCAAATGCGGGATCCCGCAAATGCTGGATCCGCGCCTTTTTTTGCGGGATTAAAAATGAGGGATTAGTCATGCGGGATCCCGCATGTTTGCGGGATCGAACAAGTTCATTGTTTTCCATCGTTCGTAGGCCCATCCAGACACCTGTCTTCAGTTTTTACAATTATCAGCACATACATTACTATACTACAATTCATATTGTAAACAAAAAAAAAATAAAGAAAATCGCATAATCACTATCAGACGTAAAGTTAGGAAGATGAGAGGTACCATTCCTAATTCTGTGCTATCAGATCAATGCTAATCAGAGTGTCAAAATAAATCGTTTTAACATTTCGTCAATTGAGTAAAATACTTCCCCAACGAGGTAGGTACTTCTTCACCCCTCCGCGGAAACGATTTGAAATCTCCGGGAAGCACATTTAGCTTCTACACACTGAGGCACACGAAACTTTTAGACATCTTTGCTAGTCTGTGCCTTATAGGTCTTATGTTGTCTTTTGACCTGGTATTGGAGTCTGAGTTCAGGGGAGTATTATGTATAAACACTCTAATATGAAGATGATGGGCATGGTGAGGACTGGTGAGGAGTTTCTTAAAGGAATCTCCGCAGGAATCTCTGGGATTCATACCCAGCATGGTTCTCACTGCTCGTTTCTGTAATATAAAAACTTTACTCCCGTCAGCCTCCCTCCTCCAGATATAGTACATATTTCTGTAGAAGTATAAGTAATATACAGACTTTGCAGCATCAAGTCCACAGGTGAGCGTATTTTTTTGATAGCAAATATAGCCGAATTTAACTTACTTCAAAGTACCCCAATGTGCGAAGACCACTGAAGCGTTCGGTCTATTGTTAATCCATGAGATTTGCCTAGAAGTACGGGTAAAGATGTCGCTCCTAATGCGCCTGAGCTACCCGGGGATATAGAGGGCCTTAAGCCCGCGGGATTTTCCTTCAATGTTAATCCAAGGAACTTATTTTTGTCAACTGTTTCTGAAGATTGACCAGAAAGTGTAGCCATCACTGAATCCACCCCCAACGGTCGCTTAACAGAAAAGTGAATATCACCCGTCTTCGTGATTTTTAATGCGAGATCATTGTCACTAAACCACCGCCTCACCCCGTTCATTTTTCACCCCGTTTAATTTCAAGGTCTTCATCGATACGTCCTTTTTATTTGCAATATTGTCTTTTTTGTAACAAGGATGTGTCATTCTCAAACATTGTAATAAAATCATCCTCTTCAACACTGTTAGGCAGATCATGCATCAATAAATAAGAAAAAATAACGGGCCCAGTGTTGACCCCTGTAGTACTCTAAATCCAAATGCAGCAGGAGCTGCTGTGGATCTGCCATTGTTAATTTCTATTAGATGGTATCCATTATCAAGGTATGACTGAAAAAAGAGTTTTCCCTTATCTCGCACCCCGTAAATACCTAGTTTTCTACTAAAATCGAGTGATCCCGCAATCCCGCAAATCCCGCGGGATCCGCGGGATTGATGACCTCAATCCCGCGGGCTTGCGGGATCGCGATTTTGATGCGGGATTGGATTCCCTAGTCACATCATGATGTGCCCAGTCATTTCATGAAATGGTGGCATTTCATGAAATGACCAACCGATATCGGGCATATCGTCCAACACACAACGTTTGACGATTTGACAGCTCACGTTTGGCCATATCGTTGTGTAGGATCTTCATAAAAATATAATTTGAACTACTTAGCTTTTTTGTCATTGTCTTTTTATTTAAAAAATAAAACATGTAAGTAATTAAATTTAACTGTATTTTTCTCTTCAACTAACTGATTTTTCGTTTGTAAAACCGAAACATTGATATTGTTTTCGACCGCCATTGCAACGAGATGTAAACAAAAACAAAGCGAAGCGCTGCCAGCGCCCCAGCGGTAATTAATGCAACTATGCTTATTCGATATGGCTACATTTCGTTTCATCCGTCTTGTCACACTTTTTGTATAGAATTACTATGTAGCCAGTGGCCAAGTTATATGAAACAAGGAGTAGTCGAATTTTGGTCATATCATGAAGTGACCAAGCGTTTAGTTAGAAATATCGACAAACGATAACTATTCATCGATCTGCCCAGGGGACATTTGGGCACATCACGATGTGGCCAACCAACAATGTTACATTTCATGAAATTCTATGATGGGACCACGACATATGGGTTACATGAAAGATGTTCGAAAAACAGTATTTCGAATTCCAAATGTTCGAAGAACAGTTGTTCGAAAAACAATAATCAGAATAACAATAGTTTGAAAGTAATATGTTCGAACTCACATTTGTTAGAAAAGCAAAATCATCGAATCACAATAATTCGATTCCCATTTTACAGGAATATATTTAATTTTCTGTAAAGTTTCGAGGCGGGTTATATAAATAGGATTGTCTTATATCTCAACCGACTACCAAAACCCCATTTTTGTCGCAATGTTTTGACTTTTCCTTACATACGTCATCCAACCATCCAACAGACTGCGATTTATACAGGTTCCCTCCAACTGCGAATGAAGTGGATGAGTTCATAAGGAGCTAATGTCACTTTTAGTGTTACTAAGAAAATGAGGCGATTACTTACTAAGTACGGTACCTGATTATGAATATTATCAAAATGATTTATTTCCGTATTTTGACATTTTAGTTAATACAGTTTTTTTTATTACTAACTGAGTAATATTAGTAAAATAGGTATTTTAGTTAAGCACACGTTTTTTCTTCTTCGAATCATAATATAAACATCGTCATTTGAGGTGAAATCCCGGGACATACATCCGTTTAGTTTTTACAAAAAATATTAAATTAGCAAATTGTCTTTAAAATAATTTATTTAAAAATGCAAAAATAGTGTACCTACCTTGAAATCCATAAATTAGTCTAATGATCTTATTAAAAGATTCCGGCGTAAATTAGTGGTAGTTTCTAAACTTTAAATTTGGATATACTTACTATTGAGATTTACGGCTTCTTACATTTTCTAAAAAAAAAATCTAATTATTTTTTGTATTATTATTTTCTTTTAACTAAAGTAGCCAAGAAATGACATTGGTACTTATTGAACTGAGTTTCGTGTCGCCATGTTGCCGCCTTTTGTCATTTGTTGCCAGTGAAAAATAATTGATAGAAAATTATCAGAGATCTTAAGGTAATACACTTTTGTGGTATTATTATTGAAACTCTTTTTGCATAAACAAACAATAAATTATGAAAAATTTAGAATTAACCAGTGTCTAAATACACATAACATTATACCTAGTTCACAAATTATATTAAATATGGTACAACACGCAGTTGTGTTGACGGCGACACTATATTGGCTTGCGCCTTTAGCCAGTAAACTTTTTTCGAACAATTGTAATTTCGAACAATTGTTCGTTCGAAAATATGTTTTTCGAAATAAAGTGCGTCGAACTATTGTCATTCGAAAATTTGTATTTCGAATTATTGCCATTCGAAATGTTGTTTTTCGAAGTATTGTGCGTTCGAAAATATGTAAATCGAACAACTTTCCTGTCACCGACATATGTATAGTATAGTATAGTATAGTATAGTATAGTATAGTATAGTATAGTATAGTATAGTATAGTATAGTATAGTATAGTATAGTATAGTATAGTATAGTATAGTATAGTATAGTATAGTATAGTATAGTATAGTATAGTATAGTATAGTATAGTATAGTATAGTATAGTATAGTATAGTATAGTATAGTATAGTATAGTATAGTATAGTATAGTATAGTATAGTATAGTATAGTATAGTATAGTATAGTATAGTATAGTATAGTATAGTATAGTATAGTATAGTATAGTATAGTATAGTATAGTATAGTATAGTATAGTATAGTATAGTATAGTATAGTATAGTATAGTATAGTATAGTATAGTATAGTATAGTATAGTATAGTATAGTATAGTATAGTATAGTATAGTATAGTATAGTATAGTATAGTATAGTATAGTATAGTATAGTATAGTATAGTATAGTATAGTATAGTATAGTATAGTATAGTATAGTATAGTATAGTATAGTATAGTATAGTATAGTATAGTATAGTATAGTATAGTATAGTATAGTATAGTATAGTATAGTATAGTATAGTATAGTATAGTATAGTATAGTATAGTATAGTATAGTATAGTATAGTATAGTATAGTATAGTATAGTACCTCTACCTATGCTTTCTGTCAGGCGAGAGAAAAAATGAATGAAGATAAAACAATATTTATAGCCTTCCTTGTAGCGGGTGTAGGTGTAGGTGCGTAGTGCCTCCTGTAGGGGTAGGATAGTAGGTATACTGTACCCACCCCACCCCACCACCCACACATCAGATAACTTACAATTTATATGACAATGATACAATTAATCGTCTGTAAAGATCCTCTACTCCAATGTGCTGTGCTGTGCTGTACTATATCTACCTGTACCTACACACATCCCATTACATGCTATACTAGTAAGATAATAAATACATTTTTAATAGGCAATTGTGAAATTCATAATACTTATAAATACTCTCCGGTCATTACAATACATTATATCATACGATAGTACACATAGCGCCCTTATGGTGGGTCCATACTCACAAAACGGCGCTATAGAAATTATCTTGTTATTATTATTATTATTACATAGCGGAGATAGAGAATATACTAAATAAAAGGTATGTCATTCATAAGGGATATCATAGCACAGTACAGCACAGCACCCTCTGTATATATATATATATAGGTACTTAGTACATATATAGACCTGTAGCTAATAGTTAGCAACTTAGTGTTATCTTTACACATATGACTACACATTACACATACTTACATGTACCTACTATATGTACACGCACTGTATATGTATGTATGTAATGCCATTGAATCTTCCTTATAGTCTGATATATCTAATCCTCCTCTCCTTTATCTCATTCAGATCACATACTATGTAGTTAGGTATATAGGTAGTGTGGTGTGGTAGGTACCTACTTCAGATACACTATTTAGTATTTACTATGAAATATTAACTTGATAATTACTTGTATATCCTACAGGGGGGGCGCCCCTCCATCCTGCCTCCCCCGCTCCTCCACCCCCCTCTCCCTCGTCATTTCCCTAAGATTTAGTGTCGCGTTATCGCTGAGATATAATGTGAAAACTTGGATAAAACTTTACCAGAATTATCCAATATCAGATACTTATATAGTACCTATACTCGCCATTCCCTAAATGCGACCCTGTAAACACAACCACTTGGTTAGGGGGCGCACTCAGGGCCGTCTCTCCCATTAGCCATGGTGGGCACTTGCCCAGGGCCCCGCGATCCAAGGGCCCCCCCAAGCATTGTTTGCAAGCATCATATTGCATTATTTTCCGAAAATCTAACAATAATTACTGACTATAAATTATAAAATTTATCAGATTTTTTGGTATTCTAATGTACAGGGGCCCCAACAAACAATGCCTGTCTTCCTCATTACGATATAGGGGCCCCCTAGTTCCTGCTAGATCACGAGTTGATGATATTACTTATCAGATTTTTTGGTATTCCAGTGAACAGGGGCCCCAAAGAACAATGCCTGTCTCCTGTCTTCCTCATTACGATCTACGGGGCCCCCTTGTTCCTGCTAGATCACGAATTGATAATATTACTTATCAAATTTTTTGGTATTCTAATGAACAGGGGCCCCAACAAACAATGCCTGTGTCTTTCTCATTACGATCTACGGGGCCCCCTAGTTCTTGCTGATCACGAATTGATGATATTACTTATCAGTTTTTTTGGTATTCTAATGAACATCAGGGGCCCCAACAAACAATGAATGAATGAATTTTGGATTTTGAACTACATTGTTTGGTAAAAAAAATTCGCCTGCGGCGCTAATTAAGTCTCTTGCGTTTATCTTATCACTTCACTGATTTTTCAAAAAAATTTCGCCTGCGGCCTATAATTCCAACCCTGCTAAAATTGTATTGTACTTGCGGCCCGTCGCTCATTTATAATTTCAAATGCCCCTTCATCCAAAAAGTTTGCCCAGTTAATTATTTCAAGCTTTATTGAAAAAATTCGCCTGCGGCGCTATTTTGTGATACGCTTTTTATTTAAAGAAAATAAATCAAACGATAGGTATAAGAATCATGACCTTTTTTCACTCAGTCTCAAAAAAAGTCGCCTGCGGCGCTATTCACACTTTTAGTAGCACAATGTCATATTTGTATGTGACGACCTACACCGCCCCCCCCCCCCCCCAGTCGACAATTTTTTCTTGCTCTGCATAGGTGCCCCATTAGAGTAAAGTGCCCAGGGCCCCCAGTAGGTTAAAGACGGCCCTGGGCGCACTTATTACTTATTATTAGGTACTGGTACAGTGGTACCTACCCTGGCCTACTATACATTCCATATAACAAGTCACACGGGTATAATCAAATTATATTACAACGGTTGGTGTTGCTTGCTATATCTACCTGCTACTATATGTATAGTACTAGTCCTTACTTACTTACCTAGTGATAACAAAATGCTTATAATAATGTGCTGTATCCTAACATACATGGAATATGATAATGCTCCTGGTATTCAGATCATATATTATACAGTATGCAGTATGCAGTATGCAGTATACAGTATGCAGTATACAGTATGCACTACAGTATGATGAAGGGAAATTAAACACCGCTTTATATTATGTATAGATTATAAATCAACTTTCCTAATTTGATTGTTGCAAATGTATAGAGTAAGCTGACAACATTATATTTCCAAATACATACATATCCCTATATACAATATGTGATTCAATGGAATTATTGCAGCATACCTCGTATCTTTAATATTATCATATCTATATAGTATTATAATATAGCAGAGTGTAGGCCTACATATAGTATAGTATAGTACATATCTATAGTATCTAATATACGAGTAGGCATATAATCTATAACCTGAAGGGGCAAGTATTAATAAGTGCTGATCAAACAACCTCCTATAATTCCATAAAACTTTTACACCCAATACTTACACCTACTTACATATTATTATATATAGATCCCTTCCACCCCTCCCCCCTCCCCCCTCTCTACGCAATGAGAGATAATATAATAATATTATTATCCTCTCCCCCCCCCCCGCCTTGATATCGGAATTGGCCTGAATTATTGACAAGGGTAGCTCCCCCTCCCCTCCCCCCCACCAGGCTACCCGCTGAGACAACACTTAGGATTTTATTTATTAAACAGGACCCCTTTGATAAACTCTAGGGACTCTGGATACTCTGGGTAGTAGAGGTACCTGCCTCCAGTGGAGCCGCTAGGAATATTCAAATAATTATTAGGTGCGCCTGTACTCTGTACAGCTATAGGGGCACATCATATGAGGCCGTACTAAGTTAACTTGGGAAAATGTGTCGGGAAAAGGACGACTATGTATGGATAAATGGGAATAGGTTTTAGTGACTTTAGTGGGCAAATGTTTGTAAATAAGCTTTTAAAAAGTGTCTACATTTCCTACATATTATATACAAGTTGAAATTGAAAATTACCCCTGATATTTCAATAAAACATGAGGTTATTGCAATACTTTGTTAGGTAATATAATTATATGGCGTAAGTACTTTAGTTTGCAAGATGCAGCATCGCCTGAATATCTGGTCCGGGTGCAATGCCTGAATAAGTTAGTTGATAAAATACTTAGGTAACCCAGTGAGCCTATACATATATAGGGCCTAGCGGATATCTTATTATATTCAGTTTTTCTACATTTATGTAAGCTAAAATTGATAAAGGTCGGTTACTTGAAAAAGTTGAAGCGATAACTAATACTAGAAGGATTTCTACTGAGAGCATATCTCTCTTTGACGTATATACTTTGTAGATATATTTCTACTCGGAAATAATTTAACCCATCTTAGTTACCTCTACCTATATTACTATAACACATAGTAAACACTGTGTAGGGGTGGGGGTGGGGGTGGGGGTAGGACAGCCTGGGTTATTGCTAGGTACTAGGTAGAGGTAGTACTGAGGCAATTGTAATAGAAAGTAAAGTGAATATTAGAGGGTCTTATAGTAAACTTGGTGATTTTCTTTAATGAATTATAATTATAAGGCAAGAAGGGAGGAAGAAGCCTAGGTTTCTTCTCTGTAATTAAACTTCAAACAAAGTCTGCGATGATGTCTCTCCTAAGGGTAGGCAGAGAGTGCAATATACATTGTACAAGATATACCTACTCCATGTAGGTACTGTACATACCTGCATAGTAATTAGTATATAGTACAATATATACATACCGCTGGTCTTGTACAGAACACTGATGGTGTATGTATGGTACACCTGTATATTACATAGATACAGTTAGTACCTAGTGATAGTAAAGGAACAACAGATGAGAGACTCCGCAGTCTATAATAACTGATGTTCCAAGCAGAGGACTTACATACCTCTAACCTCTAACACTATACACAGTTATATTATACTTGTATAATGATGTCAAATATAATTACATTAACATCTAGTGGCAGTGGTGTAGCTGCTACATGTAGCAGGCAGGCACCCAGCACCCTCCATCCACCTGGTGGTCTGCACTGCACTACACACTGTACAGAGAGGCACACCGCACCGCACACTGTTGCGGTCATCTTACCAGCCAGCACTCTGCACTCACCAGTCACCACTTAGCAGCGAGGCACAGGGGGTCAAGGAGGAGTTGACTGTCTCATGTGTGTGAGGCTGTATCTGTATAATATTATTTATATTCCTTCATTAGTGGATGCTGTAATCACATGTAGGTGTACTGTGTATAATATGTTGCATATGTACATACACTATATGTAATATAACGATTACTTGAGTCTCATTGTGAATTTGGCAGTAAGTAGTGCAGGTAGGTACCTGCCTCTATATACAGGTATACCTATATAACATGTAGCACGTATGTAGTATATAGTCTACTCTGTCTCGATGTAGAGGTCTACTAGAGGTAGGTATGTCATTGTGTTATACACTCCACCTACTTGTGCTTCATATTATGTTCCTCTGGTGGAACACTGGAGATGGTGGAGATATACAGTACACTGCATACTAGATGTACTCTTACAAGACCAGACCAGAGCAGACCAGAGCAGAGCAGACGTTTAGTTTAGTGTGCTGGACATAGCCAAGACTTTGTAGTATTTCATATTGGGGGGGAGGGGGGGGTGCATTGTTGTGTTGGCCCGGCATCACTCTCTGCTACAGTCTATACAGTATACTCTATACAGTGCAGTGCATTGCAGTCAGTCCTGTAATAATATTATTATGAAAATATTCGGGGGGCGCCTAGACGTCGCCAGCAGGGCCCCCTAGTCCCCCCCTTCCCCCCTGCTGAGTGCTGACCACACCACGCATATATCATTTCTATACTTCGCAACGTTGTTGTTTTCAAATGAAATAAAATAAATTCTATAAATGTAATATAGTACATATAGTGCAGTCGATGAAGCAATTTTGCCAACATTAAATCAGGTAGTCGTGAATTTTTGGTATGTTATGTAGGACGATGGGGTAGTTAAGAATCCAAATTTGCACAATTTTTCTCCCTCCGCCCCCTTCGCCACCTTGAAAAAACCTTAAAAAATTGCCACCAGTTATATATTATGCACTACAACTTAGTTATTTCGCGTTTTAGGCACTAAACATCACAATAACTTCGTTATGGCTTATTTTAGCCAGAAAATTTTATTATCATCCTATAGAGAATTTAATTTTCTACAAAACGCGTATAGAATTATCTATATTGTGCTTAAAACAACGACGAAGAGATAGATTTAGAAAAAAACTAAAAAGTGTTTTTTATGATTTCCTATACATTTTCTGATTTCACATACCGTTCGAAAATGTATGAAGAAAAGTTGACTCAATTAAATATACGCTTAATTATATCGATTGTTCTTACAATTAATGACACATATTTTACCTTGTTGGAATCAGCAAATATTACGGAAAATTTTCTGATAATTATTATACAAAATATATAGTGAAATATTTAGATTAGAGATGTTCTAACAATTAAAATATTTTTTCTGATAAATATTTAATTCGCAAACAATCGTCATAATTCCTTCAAATAGAAAACCATGTCTTAAAATGTTTTAAATTGAGTACCTATATCCTTAAGGAAGATTTAAAATATAATTAAAATTGCTTTAGGTTTTTACTCAGTCGAACGAAAATTAAAAGACAGTGCAATTCATCGACAATAATGAAATGAGCTTTTATAACAACCTGTATCTTTTCCACCATGCGACATAGGACACTCTGTGTATATTCTAATGATAGATATTTGAATGTATTTTAGTCTAATAATCACATGATTTCAATTTGGGTTTAGGCTGAATGATACACTGTGATATACGAATTTCCTAAAATTTATTCCATTTTCTAGTTTTTGAAACACAGAGAAAAAACCTGAATATTTTTTATAATTTATTTTCTCCAGCAGAACTCAATAAAGATGTGGATACTTAGTTTTAATACATTTTAAGAGAAAATGTTATATTGATTAGAAAAATTACAATGTTTACCAAAATAATATTTTTCTGGAATTTTTGCCAACTTTCGAAGACCTATAGCCAAAATATTTCACTATATTTTTGTATCTTATGTATCATAAAGACTTCCGTCATATCAGTTGATTCCAAAAAGGTAAAATATTCCTCATAAAACTTATCAATAATGGACAAAATTAAACTAAAACGTAAAAAAGACAACTTTTTCCCATACATTTTCGAAAAGTATGTAAAATTCGAAAATGTATGGAAAATCATAAAAATCACTATTTCGTGTTTATTCTAAATCTGTCCCCACTCCGCTATTTTGAGCATAATATAAATTTTGATATACGCGTTTTGAAGTAAATTAAATACTCTATAAGATGTTATAAGAATTTTTGGGCTGAAGTTAACCATGACGGAGTTATCGTGATGGTTTTTGGCTAAAAACTCTAAATTGAAAAAATACAGAATTTTGTCCAATTTTGAAGCTTTAAAGCTCCGTTGGTATTTACTTTAGAGCAAAATGTTATAAACAAAAGTTGTAGGAAATTTTATATTGTACAAATTATAAAATAACTCATTTTGACCTAAAACGCGAAATAACTAAGTTATAGTGCATAATATATAAAAAGTGGCGATTTTTTAAGGTTTTTTCAAGATGGTTAAGGGGGCGGAGGGAGGAAAATTGTGCAAATTTGGATTCTCAACTAATTTATTGTCCTACATAACATACCGAAAATTCACGGCTACCTGATTTAATGTTGGGTCTCCATACTAACGAATCTTAGATCTACTGGCCTAATATTATACACACACCAGGCGCAAAGCTACCTAAGAACACGACTCCCATCGAATTACCTTTTGGATAAAATGATAATGTCTAATCTGACGTAATCCAATAAGAAATGTTAGTCCTGGCTTCCTTCTGCAGAAATCCACTCTTCGTCACTGACATACTCATGTACCTAAGTACCTACTACATTTGCACATACTGATCAGCGCAAAGGCGATCACTGGATCAGTTATTAGCCACGGAGTGTAAGCAGAAGGTGTGTTTTGATTTATATTTGTAAGTATGTATATGACAATCCCTAGTCCCTCTAGTACCTAGTGCCTACCTACATAATGTGTAGGTAATTGTTGTCCTATACCTACTGGATGATATACCTAATCTGATGTAGGTATAATATACTATTACATAGTAGATAGAGATAGAGAGATGGGACGCAGGGTGGGGAGGGGAGGGGAGCGTGGATTAGTTGCAAGAAGTGACCTTTTTTTTTTTTTTACTTTTATATTGGCCTCCACCCGTTCGCGAGTGATTTAGCCATTGTCAAGTATATTATTAAATTAAATCGGTGATTTATCTATACATACATATAAGTGTATACCTATATTGTACAGGTGTTCGACATTCTGTACTACAACACCGAGTGATCCCAGGCGACGGGCAGTAGAACAATAATAATATCATTCATACCCACCATCACACCGAATCCCAATACTGCAGTACAAAATGTCACAAAAATATTATAATCGCGCACAACACAAAAAACACGACATTATAATATAACATCAACAACGCTATTCATGTAGTATACGGTGGTACAAAAAAATATTTACACTGAATTATTATTTATTAGATTTTTTTTTTTTGATATACATATTTTTTAAACCTTTTATTATTAACAAAGTGGATGATTATAATACAATTATACTTTTTTGTCATATCTTTTAAGGTGATTGACTAAGCTAGTATGTATCTTACTACTCTTCATTGCCAATAACGATTGAATATTTACTGGTAATGTGACGCACAATTCTCTTATATCGTTTAAGAATTCTTCATTAGGCATTAGTGGGCAATTAAAGAAGATGTGATTAGCTGTCTCCTCCTCCACTCCACACTCGCAAAGTGGAGAGTTGACTATCCTAATTCTTGCGAGATGAGATGCTAACACGCAGTGTCCCAGTCTCAGACGCGAGATCAAAGAAACGTTTATTTTTGATATTGATAGTCCATGGAACCACGGCTGGGATGGAATCTCCGACTGGACAAGTTTGTAGTGAGATCCAGTCGGAGACTCCACGAAAGCCGCATTCCACTCACATCTAATAGCTTCTTTCGACGCAGTCACGCAATCGCTGGCGGGAAGGGCAAAAGAATGGGGGAGTGAGCCGCACGAGTGGGCCCGTTTAGCCAAGGAGTCCGCCAGCTCATTTCCAATTATTCCTACGTGTGCTGGTATCCATACCAAGACGATATCCATATGTCTTAAGGAAGTTGTGTAGAGAAAATACTTTATGTCGCATATAAGGTAATTAGTTTTAGAGGTAATTCGATTTGATAAGGCGTTAATTAGGCTTAAAGAGTCAGTAAATATCACCGCTTGTCGAAAGTTAGATGAAAGGATTTCAAATAGTGCTTCCTTTAGAGCAACGCATTCAGCTGTAAATATCGAAGCGGATTGAGGGAGCGAAAACATTCTTTCGATGTTCAACGAGGGGACACAAAAGGCGGAGCCGCAGCCGTCCTGCGACTTAGAACCGTCAGTGAAAAACCTTAAATGGTTTGGCCAATTTTGTTCTACCCTTTGGTTGAAGATTCGGTTCACGTATACGGGACTCATTGACGAAAAAGATTTATTGATATCGATTCCTTCCAATATATTAGGCGAGAACATCAGAGCCTGGTATGGGATAGAGAACATAGGAATTTGAGAAGAAAAGGCAGATGAGAAAGTGGTGTTTATGTGATCCCAGGACGAGCATAACAAGGGGAAGATTTTATTTCTCCAATAAGGACGAACCGAACATATTTCAAATAGTGTTTGCAGAATTGGGAATATTGGGTGTTCGTTTTGGTTGAGTCTACTGATGATAAATTTGTTGGCTAGGAATTTCCTTCGAAGATACAGGGGCATCTCCACGCATTCCGCCTGTAAAGCCACTATAGGACTAGATCTCATTGCACCAAGGATAAGGCGTAAGCTTTTTGATTGTATCCTACCCAATTTAATGCTCAAATAGTTTGGGAGCGGCTCCATTAGGAAGCATCCATAGTCAAGATGACTTCGAACCAATGCAAAATAAAGGATTCTCATCGTGGAGGGATGTGCCCCCCACCAGACCCTAGAAACAGCTCTTAGTATGTTCAAGCCAATTTCACACTTCACCATGACATGCTCTATATGCAAGTTCCAGGATAATTTTCTATGTAAAATCATGCCGAGGAATTTAACTGATTCAACTGTGGGGATAGGAGTGTCGTCAAACTTAATAGTAATAACGGGTGTCTCGTGTTTATTTGTAAAGATCACTATCTGGCTTTTTGATGGAGACAAAGTAAGTCCGTTATCATTGAACCAACGATTAATCGGTTCTAGCGCATCCTCTAACATTTTGGCAGTCCGAGTAACTGACTGTCCGGATCCGGAACTATAAACAACAAAATCGTCAGCGTATTGTAATATATTGCAGTGTGGAGGGATCATTTCTTTGAGGTCATGGGTATATATATTGAAGAGAAGTGGACTTAAAACGGAACCTTGAGGTAACCCTTTGTGAGACTCTCTGCGGATTATGCCAATTGGTGTTTCAATCATAAGTATTCTATGGCACATAATGTTAAAGATCAGGTTACATGTTGAAGTAGGAATACCAAGAGAGATCATTTTATTAAAAAGAAGGGGGAGGATGACATTGTCGTAGGCACTGTTGATGTCTAGAAAGCAAGCGACGAGTTCCTTCTTGTTTGATCTGGCTATTTGAATGTCTGATACCAGCATGCTCAGGCAATCGAGGCATGATTTTCCTTTTCGAAAGCCAAATTGAGTATTAGGGAGAATAGAGTTTTTTTCAATGAACCATTCCAATCTTGCCTTGATCATGCGCTCCAAAATCTTCAAGAAGCAGCAAGATAAGGCTATTGGCCTGTACGAAGAACCAAGAAATGGATCCTTTCCTGGTTTCGGAATAGGGATGATGCTGTGGACTTTCCAGGAATTAGGAATTACGTTAGCTTTTAGAATAGAGTTGAATAGTTCAAGCAAAGAGATGAGTAAGTCGTGGGTAAAGTGTTTAAAAAATGAATATGGGATGAGATCAGGTCCAGGCGAGGAGTCCCCGCAAGACTGTATTGCTGTTTGTAATTCATTTAGAGAAAACGGGGATGTGAGAACGCACGGAGGATCACTGTGGACGGATCTTTTCAGCACTTCGGTTTTATTTTGTACGTAAGGCGAAGATAATTTATCTACAAAATCATTAACCCATGACGTGCATCTATTGCTATTAAATTTTGAACGGAAGGAGCCTCTAAATCTACGTATTGAGTTCCAAACTTCAGATATACGTGAGTCGGGAGAAAGTGAATTACAAAATGTTTTCCACCCTTGGCGTTTTTTCTTTCTTAATAATTTTTTAGTCTGAGCTTGAATTTTGCGAGTTTCTAAATAATTTTCCATTGTCATATTCCTCCGATAGGATTTATTTGCCTCAGACCTACGGTGGACCATATCACCACATTCTTGATCCCACCATGGAGGTGAGGGTTTGCAATATTTGTTTGAACGAGTTTTTGGTATAGATTTTCTCGCAGCCTCATGGATAAAGTTTGTCAATTTTTCTGCAAAACTATCGATATTGTTAGGGTCCTCTCCTGAGAGTGACCCAAAATTGGATTCGATTGACTCATTAAAACACCTCCAGTTGGCTTTCCTGTTATTAAATAGTTGTTTTTTGTGGGGCGATATTGACATTTTTACATTGTTGTTTACTATGCAGATTGTTATAGGATAGTGATCACTAGAGTGTGGGTCACCTAGAACATCCCAAGATGACAATTGTGTGAGATCGCTTGTGCCTATTGAGATGTCAACAGCGCTATCATTCTGACCAGGGCGCGATACTCGAGTTGGTCTCCCGTCGTTCAAGATAGACAGGTTCAGTTCGTCAGCGAAATCGATAATAGCTCTGCCATCACGGTCAGTGTCGGGGCTTCCCCATAAGCGAGCATGAGCATTAAAATCCCCCAGGATCAGGTACGAGATTGACAACCTAGAAACAATAGATCTCCAGAGTGACACATCAAAACGTGTTCCGGTAGAATACATTGACACGATTGATATATCTAAGATATTTACAGCGACAATCTGAAAGTTCGGGTAATGGGGAAGATCGATTTGATCGTAAGAAAAACAGTTTTTGATAAGAATTGCAGCCCCACCCCAGCTGTCTGAACGCCGGTCATCTCGTACGCAAGAGAAACCCGGGAAATTCACATAGGAATGTCCGGTGAAATGCGTTTCGGATAGGGCGACTATGTCTATATTGTACGATTTAATTAATGATATTATTTCGTCACGATTGATTACTGCACCACGGCAATTCCATTGGAGGATAGAAAAGCTCGCTATTTTATGTATCGACGCCATTGTCATTGCTTAATTCGAGTGAGTTAAATGTTTTCATGAGATTAGCAGCGATGGACGGTGAAAAACATGATGGATTGGAAATTAATTGTAAGAGAATAAGGGAGATTTTTTCAACGAGGGGTTTAAGAAGGTCGATGGGTAAATTGTCAGAATTAGAAACGTGGGAAGGGGATTGAAGGGCGCATCCATCCGGAGGGTTGGAGACTTGCCCATTAGTGTACAAAAGGTTAGCTTCATGTTCTTTACGATTGTAACCAATATTTGGGTTAGATAACTTACGAGTGGGTTTAGATGAGTAGACAGTTCGAGTCATGGTGGATGAGGCGTGTGATGTCGGCGTGAGTACGGCAGACGGGCGAGAGGATGAAACCTTATCTGCATATGAGACAGTTCTTGGGTGAGCAATTAAGGCTTCTTTGTAGGATACGTTTTTTAGAGCCATTGTTTTTTTTACTTCATGCTGTCTCTTTAACTCGGGGCATGAGAGATTGGCTGCCGTATGATGGCCTCCACAGTTTACGCACTTAATTTCTGGGTTTATGCAGTTATCGCTGCTGTGGGGCTCTCCGCATTTGAAGCAACGGGGGGACGAGCGGCACTGTACTTTCGTATGACCATAACGGCAACAGTTGAAGCAAAGGATGGTGGGGAACACATAGTTGTCTACACGGAATGCATTGTGGAATATATAAACATGTTCTGGGAGAACCTGTCCTTCGAATGTCAATACAATCGTCTGTGTAGGTTTCCATTCTGTACCTTCCTGAGTCGAAACCTTCCTGTTTAGTCTTCTGGCCTTGACCACTTTGCCACAATTTTCGGGGACTTCTAAAAACTCCAGAATGTCGTCTATGGTGACGTCATCCGAGACTCCTCGAATGACACCAATCTTAGTAGCGCGAAATGACGGAATATATGCTTTGTACGAGTTATCAGTTATGAATTGGCTTTCCAGGAAGTCATTTGCCATACCCGAGGATCTGAAAGAAATGGAAATTTTATACTTACCTTCGGCTCTAATAGAGCCGTTGGAGATGCCTGTCACCCTGGAACTGTATAGCCTTTTGCCGAAGTCCAATGGTCTTATCGGCTTTGTAGTATCTGCATGTTGAACGAAAACTTCGAACGGACCGGCGTCATTTTGGCGATATTTGAATACGGGCGTAGGTGGACGGGTTTCGTCGAGAGCAGGAACTTTAGAGCGACTGACGTCAGGGGACATAGAAGGATCAGGAGAGCGCGGTCTCTTGCGGGGGTCAGGTGGATCGGTCTGGGACTCCATCATGGGAGTCCCAGGCTGAAGGGACAGGACCAGGGAAGGAGGAAAGATACGCTTACGCCCAACTATAATTAATAAAAAAAAAAAAAAAAAACGATAACGAAATTAAAGATAAAAAAAGGGCGCTTAGAAATTAATCTCTTGGGCCACCCGGTACTTCTATAAACTAATATTATATATACTAGATATACAGAAAAAAGAAATTGATAATAATTTCGAGAAAGCAAAAACACACAACCGTCACCAACCGAATATTATTGTCAACTGAGAAGTGACCTTATCTTCGTTATATTATATTCTCCCGATGATTATATACCTCATGTAATATAATATAATAACATACATATACAGGGTGATTGGTTCCGCTATTCAGATATTTTGAGAGGTGATAGAGGGTGTTCTGAAACGTAGATCTGCCAAAGGGATGTCATCCCAATTGTTAAGGGTTGCGGAGTTACACCCTTTTAAAAAAATTCCACCCCCGACATCGACTACCATCACATTTCACGGAATACGTCTGATGCTATGAGTCCAAAATTAATAAAAAAATATTTTTCTGTCTCGTAATAAAACAATATTTTAATTGATGTCAAAAATATTTAATAATAATAATAATAATACAAAATTTCATTTTTTTTGTTGAAAGTTTTGACATCTTTTAATTTTTTCTCAATAAAAACTATTAACTAGTACTTTTTTTTCTTTTAATAAATACACTAGACCCTTGTAAATAAAAATGCCGAACATTATCTATCCATATTTTGAACCAGTTTTATCAAATCTTCGATTTTGTAAATACATATTCAATAAAAGTTTCATCAGAAATTTATACTTCGCTACTGATTACCTCTTTAAGTAGATTCGTAGAGGTAGTCACTAGCGAATTTTAATAATTTTTAATAATTTTAGCAAAGTTTTATTATTATTATTAAATATTTTTGACATCAATTAAAAGCTTGTTTTATTACAAGACAAAATTATTTTTTTTTATTAATTTTGGACTCATAGCATCAGAGTTATTCAGTGAAATGTGATGGTAGTCGATGTCGGGGGTGGAATTTTTTTAAAAGGGTGTAACTCCGCAACCCTTAAGAATTGGGATGACATCCCTTTGGCAGATCTACGTTTTAGAACACCCTCTATCACCTCTCAAAATATCTGAATAGCGGAACCAATCACCCTGTATATGTATGTGAGATATTGCATAACATAACTGGTAGGTAAGTTGGGATAACACTATATAGTAAGTTAGTTCTTTAAATTAGGCAGTTCCACCCTAACTGTTTGACTGTATCACTGTACTCAGTACTAAGTAGTGTGTGTGTGTGTGTGTGTATGGAGCAGGCAGGTATACTGCACCAGACTGTAATAAGTGATTGATTGATTGACACTTATTCTCTGTACTGTACTGTATGTGATGCACTACTCGTATATACACGCAGTCTCTCCACTCTCCAGGTGCATAGTGTATAGCATGTAGTCTCTATATAGAACGAGTGCGGTGGTATAATTCATTTAGCGATTCATTCAATAATTACTTATTCACTTCACACTCAGGTGGTCAGGGCGCCACTACACTACACTATACTGTACTGTACTATGTACCTATATCACACATTAATATATTACTCACTGAGACTGCCTAGTGCCTAGTGACTATACTATGCTGGACTACCTCATATCATGCCATCTTATACATGTATACAGGGCATATAGGGAAAGTATATGTATAGGTGTGATGAAATAATACACATATACACATAACAACTTGTTTATTTATACATAATATAACATATACCTACTAGTTCAATACTTAATCCATAACAGGAACACAAAATATTATATAACATAACATATGGAATATATATTGTATTAAGGAATTGTAGCACAAGCCATTCACTCCACTAATCATATATTGTATGGATATACTACTCGTATAGTAATATTCCCATAGTCTCCACTCCACTCCTGTCCTACTCCTGTATAATCTACAGCTGATATAACACGGCAAGTAGGTAGGTACTACATATATACATCACTTGACACTCTCACAATAATCAGTAGGTATATAATATAACAAGTATCTATGTACATCAAGTCAGTACCTACTATACATCTTGTACTGTACCTGTAGTCTGTACCTACTCCACCCTAATGTAAGTATTCGAGGTAGATATGATAAGACTATTATACAATACAATATTATCACATAACAAAACAATACATTACACCTAGGTACCTACCTACATATAAATAAACAAATTAACAACTTACCTACTTACAATAAATGCAACAATATTCATTATATCTAATGGCTATATCCCACGGTCCGTGAATCCTGCTTCGTCCGTAGATTCGCATGCCGTGGGAAGGAGTGAGTCCGTGAATCTACAGACTTTTTCATAGCGATTTGTATGGCGGTACGTGATATCGCAGACGTGCACGGATCGTGGGAAATAGGTTGCCTGTGAATCCGCGGACACACCTTGATGAATCCAGATGAATCCGTATAATCCATAGCGTTTGGATAACTTGCAATACAAGTGTTGAATCCAATATACATATACGTAGATATTTCTTTAGGAAACATCCCAAACAGACAGTTTTTTTCATTTTATTTCTTCTTTTCTATTTTAAAATGTATTTTAATTAAAATTAAACTTTTTTTTCAATTATTTCAATGTTAATTTATAGTTTGATAATTACAAAATGTGTAATATAATTATGTGTGTGTGTGTGTGTGTGTGTGTGTGTGTGTGTGTGTGTGTGTGTGTGTGTGTGTGAGGGTGTGTGTGAGGGTGTGTGTGTGTGTGTGTGAGAGGGTGTGTGTGTGTGTGTGTGTGTGTGTGTGTGTGTGTGTGTGTGTGTGTGTGTGAGGGTGTGTGTGAGGGTGTGTGTGTGTGTGAGGGTGTGTGTGTGTGTGTGTGTGTGTGAGGGTGTGTGTGTGTGAGGGTGAGGGTGTGTGTGAGGGTGTGTGTGTGTTGATTCTCAAAAAATAAAAAACGTTTTATTAAAAAATATAATTATGTATATATTTATGTAGGTACCTATTAGCTTATTACGTTACTTCATTTTCTATAGTATAACTATTAAACGTAATACATATATATTCCATTTGTCGCCGCCCACAAGTTTTTTGTGTATATGAGTAAAAAGGCGTGTGGATGGAACGTTTGTCTTGGCTCGTTTACGTAACAGACCGTTGACGCCTTTTTACTCATGAACGCAAAAAACTCGTAGACGCTCGCAAGCGTGTGGCGGCGACATTCACTTTTACTTAAAGTATTATACCGAATCGGTAGGTATTACCTATATAATTGGCACCAGGAATGACGTCACAGTCTTTTCCCACGGCATTAAGGTTCAAAATCGCGTGACAATCGCATGATAAAATGGTAAAAATAGCGTTTTTTTAATTTTTTGAGGTTAATTTTGCGTCTATCAAAAAACTTTTACGGTTATTCCCTAGGTTTTAATGCATATTATCAGTACAAAAAAAAATTACTCAACGACTTTCAGGAAACGAGTTTCCGTCTTTCGGAAAAAAGATCAGAGGTGTTTTCCATTTTTTTTTGAGAAATCTATACAAGATATAAAAAATCTTTTACGGTTATATACAGTTATATAAAGGTTCAATGCATCTACCCTATTTTGTTCCAAAGCATAATTAATAACGGTTGTCGAGATAGAAGGTGACCCGTTTTTAGAAATTTTTGAAATGTCGGTATGCATACTCTTAACATTACTTACTGTAAATTAATACTGATTCAAAAGTTATTCATAGGTACAAAAATACATAATAAAAGAATATGATACTAAATTGATAACATGTAGCTACCTACGTTAACTGAAAATAACGTGTTGTAATTTTTGCTAGTCGGGTAATTTGTATATTTTTGTAACAATTTTACAATAAAAATAATTATTATTCGATATATTTTCGGATATATATTCACTAACAACGAGGGTTGTCAACCGTACTAGAGAATAATAATAATATTGAAAGTGAGTTGCAAGAAATATATGGATCGCAAAATACTATATATTTTTTTTTGGCAACATTAAAACTAAGAAAATATCAACCAAATCCGCTTCACTTGTAAAATTTAAACGCAGTTTAAGAATTATATCATTGCCTGCAGTTTTCGACTGACGAATGAGTGTGTAATTTACATTAATTTGAAAATTGAGAAAACCACACTTTTCTAGCAAATAAAAATATTATAAAATTCAAGCAGTTCATAAAATGACAGTTTTTATTTAAATAGATAAGTAGATATTTATTTATTTATTGCACATGGAACAGATACAGTCACAAAAACAAACATTGGCAGGTACATTAATACAAAAATATCAATACACAAGACCAATTACATCCGTTCACAATTAGCACACACGCAAAACAAATAGATTACATTACATAGTTAAAAATATATATCTTATATCTATAAAACATTTATGGTAGGGAAGGAGGAAGCATGGGAAGAGGAAGAAGAAGAGGAAGAAAGGAGGGGATAATGAAGGAAGCAACAAAAAAAGAGTTAAGAACTGATATCAAGAACAATAAGATAATGTGTATGTTTTCTTTTATTTTCATAAAATTATCGAATAACACCCTGATACATATTTGTACACTTCATAACAAGCTTAAAAGCTTGTGTCGTGAAGTGGGGTATGTCGGCATCGAGGATCGAGCGCGTTAGCAACCAGGCTTCCGATAACTTTTTAAAATTACTTATTGATGCAGATGGAATAATCAGCTGAAAAAATGTTGACAACCCTACTTACATGTTTCAGCGCGTGTATACACAACGGTTTCCGAAGAAAAACCCATAGGAGTATTTACGATGATGTAGTATGAACCCCAAAAAACACAAAAACCCTTCAGAAATATGACGTACTTAATGTAGTTCTGGACAATTTACATCCAGACCTGCATTAAATTGTACCACAAATGTGTTATAGTTTTGTATTGTCTATGTGTTTATTGCTTTCATTCTTTTTTGTTGTGTTTATTGATTTATTGCATTTGATTTTGTGTTGTAAACCTGACGATTCCAAGTGCCTTAAATATGGTCTACAGATGATTAAAAACCAATAAAAAATCCTCAAATAATAAAAGCTTAAACTTTTTAGTTGGATTTCAGTAGATGAATTATTTATAAAATGTTGAAATCATTGTCTATCCCATTTTAGATCCGCTTATTTATTCGTATTTTTTAATCTATTCTAGTTCCTAATATAATTTACTCGAATACTAATCGATACAATTAATTTTATTTACAAAATCCAATTAGATTTGTGCTTTAATCCCTAAAAAAAAATCTTGTGTGGCTTTTGTACGGCTTTTGTGGGATTTATTTATTTTGAGCAATATGCTTATGGGTTTTGTACGGCTACAATATACAACGAGAGTGAGGGAGAAAGACATACCCGCATAATTCGAAAAATAAAATCAAAATAAATAATGTATAAATTTAGATTCCCCAGTTGCCATAGAGTGGGGAACATTATATTTATTGAATTAATTTTTCTGGAATTTTGTTACATCGAATTATAAGTCGATGTGGTGCATTTTATCAGTATGATGCCAATCTTTCAAATGTCTCCCTTCAAAAATTATGTACCTAATCTATTAGTCTAAATAACACACGAATGATAAAGAAATTATAATTTTATTTAAAATGAAAAAAAGTTTAAGGTACCAACCATTATATTTTTCTAATACCACGGACCTGAAACAGCACAATTTTTGCACTTTTACTGGGCCGGTATTCTTTTATTCTGATAATATCGACATTAATAATATTAAAATAATATTAAAAATAAATAAATAAATTATTTAATGGGTTCTCTAATTTCCAGTATGGCAGACATTTTTTCCCGTACAAAATAAATATAATATACACCCTGACACATAATGCGCCCGCTACACGCTCGCGAGTCACCGCGACCTTTTGGTTTTCATGAGTAAAAAGGGGTGCGGATGGAACGTTTGTCTTGACATGTACGTAACCGACCGTTGACGCCTTTTTACTCATGAACATCAAAATGTCGTGGTGACTCGCGAGCGTGTAGCGGGCCCATAACGGGACTGAGAGAGATTAGCAGCTAATTTGAGAAAAACCGGTGTTGAAAAATAACGCGTGATACAAGATACAAAAACTCCGTGTGACAAACTTTAAAAAATATCACCCACAAACAAGTTTAATTAATGCCGCAGGCTATGCTTTCTTTTTTTTTTTTGTGACAGAGATAATTATTATTATCTATTTATTATATTATATATTTATTTATTGATTGCTTCAACGGACTCAAGATATTTTTAAAATTTACAACGTTAAAGTTAAAAATATTAATACAATGAATTATTATATTATTATAAAAATAGGGAACTATTTCCCCATACCCCGTGCACGAAATCATCCATCCGGAAGGGATTAATCCAGATTCGCGTACGAATCCGGATTCACTTGTCGTGGGAAGGCACCCTAACACTAGATAATACATAATATACTAGTACCTAATATACTTACCTAATCAATTATCACTATACTTTGGTATAAAAATGTATTTATTTCGTATTAACTACACACCTAGTTATACTACCTATATTTATACCTATATTACTTATATAGATAATTCGAGTTAGTTCTACATACACATACAGACACCTCCTATATCTCTTCCTCCTATATCCTGTATGGTGTATAGTATATCCTGTATGGGATACCTCACTACCTGCCTGATGCCTACTGTACCTCACCTACTGTACTGAAACCTCACGTTGCAGAATAAACATTAGACATTAGTAGCTGTACTTGGAACTTATCTCCCTGCAGATGTATGACCTATATAGACTGTAGACTGTAGAGTGTCGCCTGATGTCCTGTATCATATCATACACCACAATATACAATCTATCTTGTGTCTAGGAATCTATACAGTTATACATACTACCTAAATAACTTGTATATAGGTGAAAATAATATACTTTACCCTTAATCGCCTACTTACTTCATATGATTGTGTGATTATACAGAGAGACTACACATACATAGATTATATCACAAGAGTGTTCCAGTTATACCTCGCCTCCTCCTGAGCCTGAGCAGAGTATGATGTCTTATATAAGGTATAAGGAGGGCAGCACATCTCAGACTGATGCCGGGTGCAGGGTAGTGGTACCATTACATCCTATGCTGGTCCTCTCCCTCTCACTCACCACCTCCATGTCCTGCTGTGTGTGTGTCAGGTGCCACGGCAGCCAGGGGAACTGTGGAACACACATACTATACTATACTATACTATACTATACTATACTATACTGACCAGTGACCACGCATAGTGGAATATAAAAGGATTGTTTGATTCAAACTTGACTTCTCTCTGATAAACTTTCCATGGGGAGGAGTGTGAGGGGTGAGGAAGGGGAGGGGAAGGATGGATGACAACACGGAAGAGGCGGAACTGGAACAATTCGGGGTCCACACATACAAAGCTCAGGGTGTGTATGTATGTGTATATACCTATATGTATGTGTATAATATAAGTAAGTGACTTACAGTGTTGGTGAGCTTCCTCCAGACGATGGTGAGGATGGGGGGCCGCATGAAGATGAAGAAGATGGTGATCCCCTGGAGGGCGTTGAAGAGGTCCGAGAAGTACCAGAGGGGGGGCGCCCCCCCCACGGCCCACGACAGCACCTCCAGACTCCAGCTGATCCCCATTACCAGGAACAGCACCAGGCATAACTTGAATCTGTAGAGAGGAGGGAACAGTTAGTCACGTCATATCTAGTCTCTCCTCATGTCGGCCCTGTACAATGTGTAGGTAGGTACTCGGACATACACAGACAGAGGTAGGTACCTAGTACAGTATCTAGTACCTACCTACAGACTGAAGGAAGTAAGGAATGGAGATGAGAGATGAGAAGAGAAGAGAATTATATAAAGTTTCTCCAGGCAGAGCTTATCTTCCGCTATGAATGTTTTCCATTAAAAACTTCACAAGTTTTAATCGCGAGAATCTTGTGTGGTGTGGTGTGGTGCCTACTTAGTATACTTATGTACTTGTAGTACTGCATGGGGTAGAGAGAGTATACCTACACACAGTAGAGTTATATTATACTAACACTTTCTTGTACTTCCTCCAGCGCTGCCTCCCAGTCGTGCCATCCTGCACCACGTCAGGGTCCGTGAGGGGGAGGGAGTGGCGCCCCATGGAGGCCAGTGGGTTGAGGACCCTGGCCTGCCGACTGAGGGAGCGAGCCGTGGCCACGAAGAGGCCTATATTGGCCACCAGGAGGACGGACACGGGACCGTAGAAGTAAAACCACGTGGATGTGTCGGCTGAAACATCACACATTATATATGCTGGGTTAGGTGTACTGCTATATGTACTCAGTAGGTACAACATGTCATGTATAAGTATGTACTAGATGTATGTAACTAACATTGGAACCAACAGGCATCAGCTCCGAAGTTGGGTTTGTGTAGAGACACAGGAAGGCCAGGGGTCCTGTCCAGCAGCAGGGTGACTAGAGTGATGAGGGAGGGAGCCCCCCAGCCCCACACCCACCAGCCCTTCAGCCACTGCCTCCTCCACCACTCCTCACAGCCGCACCACAAGCAGTGGCGCCTCTCTGCCTCGTCTCTAGTCACATCAGTTCTGCACACAGGCCAGGTGTTATTATATTATATGGCAGTATATAGTTATATAATACAATGATATGGTTGCATTACTGAGTATAGTATGGAGTGTGGAGAGGAGACTATACTACAGTACATATACTAGGTACTCCTGGCTCATGTTGCATTCAACTAGAAATTCTATCGAGAAATATTTCACGATGTTATGAACCGGAAAATTTTTCCCATCAATTTGTTTTAATACCCAAAATAATATGTATTACATTATGTACATAGAACTCTACTGCCATATGTGCAGCGGTATATAGTTAGTTATCTAGATACATGTTAATACTATACATATAGATACATATAGATACATATATATGTATCTATATGGAGACTTACTTGACATTGAGGTAGGTGTCCACACAGAGAATATTCAGCCAGAAGAAGCAAGCCAAGAAACTGAACTGGATCGTGTAAGCTGAATACAATAAACATACATACATAGGTGTATATTATGTTAGGTAAGTATAGTATTATATAGTACCAGGACCAGGTATGATATTGGTGATTATGGATTGTACTCTAGATACCTAATGAGACTATATAGAGTATGGAGACATGGAGACTTACCAGCTATGATGCAGAGTGTCTGGGGGAGATGAGAGACAGCCAGCTGAGTGAGGGAGAGAGAGAAGAAGGCGAATGCCAGGCAGGCTGTATGAGCCCCCAGGGCCTGGCAGTGGCGGGCTCCTGTGGCAGCCCACACCTCCCGCACCATCCAGTGGGAGACACTGGTCACCACCAGGAAGGGAACAGACACCAACATCACTGCGTAACAAGGATATTAATAAGTCAATAGATTATTATGTATGTTAGTAGGTAGTAGGTATGGTATATCAGTTACCTATTGCTATAAATATATCCCACGTGGACTGCGGGGAAGACGGCGCTCGGGGGGCGTTGGGGAAGCAGACTAGAGGAAGCACCAAAGGTTCCCCCGAAGGCTCGGGGCCCCAGAAGGCCTCCATGCAGAAGTCCTTAGGGTGGAGGAGCGGTGGCCTGTGGAAGGGCGCCACGAGGGAGCCGTTCCTCAGAAGATAGAACTCATCCTCGCTGTACTTACTCGGGTCCAGCAGATACCTGGGGAGTATATAGGTAGGCACCTCCATAATTATCTAATAAGGACTTCATATGTGGGAATAATAATAGATCAACTTCACGTCATACACTACAATCGGCAAGTCCATATTAATATACATCTGCATGGTATGACACTCACCTTCCATACTGACAAGGATTCCCCACGATGGTCTCCCACTCATTGATGTCATAGTCCCAGATGCCTGTGTCGTTGAAATCAAAGAAGATCGGCTGGAAGGGGATGGTGGAGGAGGCGCACACCCTCACACCTTCAGCGCCCACTGCGGCGGCGGCGGAGAGGTTCTGTCCCACGGGACAACACTTCCCCACCACGGCTATCTTGGTGCCGCGCCTTCCCTGCCCCTGCCCCTGCATCATATCACACCTACATTGTATCTATATAGTATAGACTATATGTAGGAGGTGGGTATACATAATATTTGGAGTGCCTTGTCTACGCATACACATACACCCAGTCTGCCTACATTATACCTTATGAGGAAGCGCGCGGCTCTCCCCGACTGACCTGCATTGAGGACGGACGCGTTTTGAGTAAAGATAGTACGAGAGCACGAGAGAAGGATTTGCATGAGTGTTTGAGATAGGGAATCTGTCCTGTCTGCCTACTCCGCAAGGGATGATATACCAGAAGAGAAGAGAACTAGCGGTTGGTGAAGTTGAAGTTATACCCTGCACACTGCATGCTCCCGTCATACGGATGAAGGCCTCAATATACGAGTATTGTAGAAGAAAATATTTCAATAAAATAGCTCTGTCAATTGTGATTTTCACTTTTTCTCGAAACTTGCTTTTGTCACTTAGCGGCCTTCGTCCAAATGATGGTAGCATAGTGCAAAGTGTATAATATGGGAAACAGATTTTCACCGTCGAAACTTCACCGCAGAAACATCACCGCATGATTCTCACCGTAGGTTAACTTCACCGCAAGAAATTTCATCGAGGTAAACTTCAGTGCAAGAATCTTTACTATACGAAAATTTTAAAGCAAAATAACTTACCTATGAAAAAAAAACTAATAAGAATAAGATTTTGCTAAATCATTTTTTAGATCTAAAAGGAATTAAAGAATAAATCAGGTAGGAATTAAAATAAGCTTTCGTATTTTACCTATATCGGAAAAAATCATAAATAATGAAATATTGAAATGAAAGGCATTGTTCGATATTAATGCACGTGGGAGGGTCTCGCAGATCGCTCCCCTTGGAAGATGATGGAGGAGAGATTGTTGCTTTCTGGGAGCGGAGGAGGATATACCTAGTGAGTGCCGACCGACACGATAATAAGAAGGTGAGATAATTTTGACAACCACAGTCGCACGACAGCCTTAGAAAATGCATGCAGTTCTCTGCCTATCCCGCACGGATCCTGATTAAATTTTCCATGGGTGATGTTAACTATACGATGAAGCATCCTCGCGTGAAGTTATCCGCGGTGAAGATTCGTGCGCTGGAGTTTGCTGCCGTGGAGTTTCATGCGATGAACTCTTCTTTTATTAGTAACACAGTGGGCGGGGGTTTGTACAGAATAAACAAAACAATTCGGAGATCATATTATAATGTTATCAGAGTCTCTTGGGCAGTCGAGTCAGTTGAGTGTTGATCGCTTTTAACTTCAGCTTCATATTGTATCTGTAGTGTTGTAGATAGTACCTTCTTTCTTACATTACATTATTACTATTAAACAAACTATGTAGTAAAATTAGATACTTAATACAAGTTAATTATTATGGCTATTAATTCATATTATCTGTATGTGGGGGGGGGGGGGGGGAGGGACACATATGGTCCAAGTTATTTCATCTGTTTGAAGGAAAGACAAACACTAGGTGAAACGTGCACTACCTCCTTAGTATACACACACACAGCTACATTTAGGTTTATAATTAGTTGCCTTATACCGTGTACTATATTTAGAGTTAGCAGTAGGCACTAATACATGACTAGAAATGTATTGATTTTTTCACGAACTACGTTATGTGTTGTGTTATGTGTAGTGTAGTAGGTATATATAACTCTATAGCCTCCTCCCTCTCGCCACCCATTCAGCATGAGGTATTATTATTATATGGCCCAGCCTAATTATTCCCTCCTGAGAGTTCATACCTCATATAGTCACTATACTCAGTAAGTCAGTACCCACTGTAGTGCTACGGCCTCTGTACTATACTACCTACTTGTACTTTCACACAAGATGTTAGGCTACCAGCTACACATTGTACACTATACAGTGCAGGAGGTAGTACATATAATATAGAAGGCAGCATTTAACATATAGACGGGATGAAATAAATAATAACCAAGACTACATGTACATAGGTGTGTGTGTGTGTGTGTGTGTGTATTATATAGGTAGAGGTACTGAACAACCTAACTAACATACAACCTGGAGGACATGGTATGGTGAGATGTAAGAGTGGATGTGAGCTATGTTCTAATAACTAATAAGGTACCTACTCCATTATATTATGAGATGTTCTCAGAACCTCATTCTGTATACTGCCTTGTACTGTACCTAATATATTCACTATTCTAGTTACAGATATATATCCGTAAAGTACATTAGGTCTGATTATCTACTGAGTACTGAGCAGATCCCATAGCTACTTATAAATAATAGATAGTATGAGTAAACAAGTTGTAGCTAAATTATACCTAATTATATCAGAAACCTGTCCTGGTCGTGGTCCTAGTCCTAGTCTATGTACATACCTACCTACATATAACAAGGATAATATTATTATATAATAAGATACCTACCTCTACACAACAGGTGAGATGCATTCATACATACATACATACACTATATTATATATGTAGGCACTTTATATGTTACAGTAACAACCTGTAGATTATAATAACATTATATATATAGTGGGACCTACCTGGTCATACAACAGAGTGGAGGCTGTGTCCTCCTCGGGGGCCATGCGTCTCCTCCTCGCTGGAGAGGGCCTGTCGTACGGGCGGGCCGCCAGGCTGCGGGCCAGGCCGAGGCCCAGGGAGTGCGGCCCGGCGGAGCTGGGGGCCGGCAGGGCCATGCCCTCCGTGTCCCAGTACTGCGCCCCCCCGCCACTATACTCCAGCCCCAGTATACTCCACACCACACTGATCCTCCACATGTACAAGACCCTCATGTTACACCGCACTGCACTACCACTATCACTCTATATTAATATAATCATCTCAAGTTATGTTATAATAACTTTGCTATAGTTTAATAAACAATATTCCCACGTCACATACAACATATCCGTATAGACTCGCCTCGTATAGTGGAGTGGAATGTATACAGCGCCGGGAGCGTCGCGTCGCACACAGCTCACCGTAACACGCGCCGTCACTGACTGACTGACTAGCTGAGTACTGTACAGTACTGTATAGTGAATACTGAATGACTGAGAGAGATTGTGTGTGTGTGTGTGTGTGTAGTACATACATACTGTATTATATTCGTATATAGTGAGAGAGTATGAACAACATTGTATTATATTCCCCTCCCCTCCCCCCTACCTCTAGTTGGGATTCCCTCCAGTACCTACCTACATATAATACACTACATAATATAATACGATGCAAGATGTTCTCACTAGGTACTATATGTACATATGTACTACACCACGTGTTGTATCTATTTATAATATGATGACTGAGATGAGATGAGATCAGCTGTAGTATCATGAATACTCCTATGTACCTACAACATGGTGTAAATCAAAAAGGTATCTTTTAAAGAATATTTTTTGTAACCGTACGTGTTTTCTATCACTTAAGGAAGCCAACGTAACCTTAAAGGAACCTGAACCTAAATGCAAAGTACATGAGATGTGCAACGTGCATAGTACCATGCAGTTGTATTGCAACATGAGGCCTAGAAACAATGACACTGTTTAGTACGGAGCACCGAAAATATAAGGGTTACCCAAACATGCATGGAAAGAGCCATGCTGGGCCTGAGAGATAGAGTAAGAAACAAAGCGATACGGCAAAGAAAAGGAGTCACAGCGAGTCACAGTCAACCCAGCGTATCGCGTCTCTCAAATGGCGGTAGGCAGATCACATGTCCAGAGATCCAGATGGTAAGTGGTCGAAGAGGGTCTTAATCTGGAAACCTTGAACGACTACCAGGAGCTTAGGAAGACCACCACTACGATGGAGACACGACCTAGTCAAGTACGTTGGTGTCAACTGGATCCAGAGAGTCCAAGATAGAGTGGTGTGGTAGCAGATGGTGGAGGCCTTCTTCCAGGAGTGAACGGGAGTGGGCTGATAAGAAGAGAAAATGAGGAAGTCAGGTTTTCGATTTCGACAATATTCTATAACCATATGTGTTTTCTGCCATTTAAGGAAGCCAGGTTGACTGAAAATAAAATACAGGTCGTTTTATGTATACAGGGTGTCCCGTTAATCAACGTCATTCCGTGGAGGGGTGATAGACCGGCTCATAACCTACCAGAAAATCGAAACATGACCTTAGTAAAAATCGCTCATTCTCGAGATATCGGCACTTTTTTGTTTTTCGTGAAATTCGACACCTTCGATCAGTTTTTCGATCGCAACGATCACAAAATTCAATATTATGGGATTAAAATTTTTGATTCGTAATCCTGAATAATTCAGCTATTTGATTATAATCCAAAATAAAACCTATTAATTCACAATTTTTAAAAAAAGAACATCGTTTCCGCCTCTCGAGTTTTTTGTTTTTTATTAGCAAATTTCGACTCCTTTACACTGTAAAAATTTAGTAATTAATCTGTCAAATTATATCTAAAACTTTCTCTATTAGTGTAGTTTTAAAAAAGGTACAAAACTGGATATAGGTCCCTTTACAAAAAAAGATATTCCTGTTTTACTTCAAAAGGACCTCATTATAAAAAAAAATCTAATGCAGGGTTATAGCTTCCTTATATCCAATATTTGGACAAGTGATAGAGGATGAAAAATATGAAAAAAAGTTTAGAAAATGTATGTTAAAAAATCAACCGTTTTGGAGTTATAGCCTTTTGAAAATTGTAAAGTAAGAAAATTTCTCATTTGCGTTTTTTGACAATAACTCACAAACTACTGACTCGATTTTGACAAAACAAACTAAAAATCATAGTCAATAAAATAGGCTTACGATAAAAATCTTAATTTGTTGCCTTTTCCTTAGAATCTAGTGAAAATTCTGTAAAAAAATATAATTATTTCTCAAGAATACATGTTTCTTAACAGAATTTTCACAAAATTTTGAAGAAAAGGCTACAAATTAGGAACTTTATCTCAAGTCTACATTATTTACAGTGATTTTTAATTTATTTTGTCAAAATCGAGTTGGTGGTTTATGAGTTATAGTCAAAAAACACAAATGAGAAATTTTCATACTCCTCAATTTTCAAGATTTTTTAAACTTTTTTTCATATTTTTTCATCCTCTATCACATGTCCAAATATTGGACATAAAGAAGCTACAAGCCTGCATTTCATTTTTTTTATAATGAGGTCCTTTTGAAGTAAAACAAGAATATCTTTTTTTGTAAAGGGACCTATATCCAGTTTTGTACCTTTTTAGAAACTGCACTAAATGAGGAAGTTTTTACAATAATTTGCCAGCTTAATGTCATACTAAATTTTTACAGTGTAAAGGAGTCGAAATTTGCTAATAAAAAACAAAAAACTCGAGAGGCGGAAACGATGTTCTTTTTAAAAATTGTGAATTAATAGGTTTTATTTTGGACTATAATCAAATAGCTGGATTATTCAGGATTACGAATCAAAAATTTTAATCCCATAATATTGAATTTTGTGACCGTGGCGATCGAAAAACTGATCGAAGGTGAAGAATTTCACGAAAAACAAAAAAGTGCCGATATCTCGAGAATGAGCGATTTTTACTAAGGTCATATTTCGATTTTCTGGTAGGTTATGAGCCGGTCTATCACCCTTCCATGGGATGACGTTGATTAACGGGACACCCTGTATAGTTAGTGGTTCAGGGCGGTAGGGTAGGGGGGAAGTTGACAAATACGTGAACGTTTTTTTTTTAATATTTATTATTTATTCATCGCGAAATCAAAGGGGGGTAGGGTTAGGGGGGGTGGGGATAGGTCGACAAATACGTGAACTTATTTTAAATATTTATTTTTAATTATTTTAATCGCAAAATCATAGGGTGGAGGGGGGGGGTAGGGTAAGAATTATATTACCCAAATAAAAGCTGAGCTTCTACAAGGAAATGCCATATATTTACGACCCGAAGATACAGGTGTACGTCAACGATCTGGAGGACCACTCAGTAGAGAAAACATACTCGTACCAGCAGATATTCAATACAAAATGCTAAACTTATGATGTTATTGGTTGAGGAACGGGCTTTTACTGAAAACAGAGCTCACAAATAATTATCGACGCAAATTGAGGGTATTGCATTCATGTTCGAACCCAGATCTGAGAATAGGATCAAAATAGCCATTCCTCTCACCCTCATTTTGGTATTTCAGGAGTAGAGAAAATAATGCTTCGAACCTTAAAAGAGACTCGACCGCCAACTCTGACGAAAAGATACAAGAAGGCATAAATTACATCGAAGGACTCCTATTAAGCAATTACATTGACTCATAGGAATTTTCCAGCACGATTATATGCATTTCAATAGGAAATTGTGTAAAATTAATAATTTATATTTTTCCGGACCGACAAATACAGGTGCCTTAGCTATCTGTCTTCTAAATATTAATTGAATCGATGATAATCTGTTACTTCAACTACACGAAGATAACGGCGGGCCCAGTTCCAGGAGCACATTCAACTTCAAACCAGCTGTACGAATGCACGGACGCATTCGCCAAACCAAAAAAAGGAAAAATCGTTACATGTTTACACACTGTTACGAAAAATACTCAGTATAGTTTTTCTCATTTGGTACGGAGTGACATTGAAGATGTCGACGTCGCAAAACTTGTCATTGAAATTTATAAATATAAACTTGTCATAGAAAATAACAAGTCAAAAAGTAAGTTAATATATATTGTCATATTGATTAATGTACCACACACTAGAAGGGACTAACTAGAAGGGATGTAATAAGAAGAAGATATAGGATGAAAGGAAAAATCGTTACATGTTTACACACTGTTACGAAGAATACTCAGTAAAGTTTTTTTCATTTGGTACGGAGTTTTTTTTTTATTATTTTTATTTATAATCAGGTTGGGTTAGGTCACGCTCGGGTCGGGTTAGGTTAGGTTAGGTTAGGTTAGGTTAGGTTAGGTTAGGTTCCCGTGAGGGGTACGGGTCCCCCATCGGGCGCCTCCCCAGGTGGTGGATAGGGGAATGCCTCACAGATATGTGTGGTACCGGGGAAATCAAATACCCGGGGCGAACCAAAACCCAGGCAGGAACATGCCTTAGTCTACAGTCAGACATGTTCTAAGGGACCTCACCCCAACAGAAAAGGTGGCAGGAATCTGTCAACATCCACTTGTTAGTGGGAGATTCTAAGGGACCTTACCCCAACAGAAAAGGTGGCATGAATCTGCCAACACCCGCTCGTTAGCGGGAGATTCTACAGGAGCTGACCTAGAAGAAAACAGCACGACCTCGAAACATGGAATGTCGAAATTAAACATGGACTTACCCCAGGGGGGTACCACTGCTTCCAGCAGTGGGAAATCCCCCCCCGAAGTTACTTTGGGCTGCCCCTCGGATTCTGGGGAGGGCAATTTTCGATCTGAAGTGAGGAGAGTAGATGGAGTAAGAGAGAGGAGAATGGAGAAGGAAGAAAGTAGGGAAGAATGTCATATAGTAGAAAAACGCATAGGAAAAAATCAAAAGCCAGGAAACTTTGAAGTAAATCCTTTTGCAAGACGAGACTCAATTAGTCGAACACCTCCAAGCTCACCTGTAAGCCGGAAATGTCAGGGGCCTGACGAAGACATGGAAGAAGATAAACGGGTTACCGTCCCTGAGTCGGACGAAGACGCAGTAGCCCTGTGGGCGGAAGAGCTCTCTGAAGATCCTGTAGCTGAAAGGCAAAATTCAAGAACTGGCCCAGTTTATAGACGCGAACAAGAACGTCCACAGAGACATCAAACGAATATCATCACAGCTAAATGGGTTGCTGGTGCAGTTTACCACATACAAGGAATCGGAAGAGAGACAGATACTGGAGGAGCGCATAGATCTGACCTCAAAGTTAGCTGAGCAAGAGCAAAGGATATCTATCCTCGAAGAGGCACTTCTCGATTACAAAAAGACAGATCAGACGAGCTGCCTCAAATGCAGGGATAAAGAAAAATTGGAGCCATTCGATCCGAGCTCGTGCGACGAGCTGGACTTCCCGGCACTGATGATTAAAGTGAGAGAAAAATGGACCGAGGAAAGCCTGAAGAGTGTACAAATAAAGAGAGAGGATTTGCTCAAAGCATACAATGGAAGACTCGTATACGTGCATGGCGAGGAAGACAATAACAGTGACAGCACGAAAATATTCGACAGATATCCAGAAATCTTGGAAAGTCGAAAAACAGCGTGCCAAAATGGCAACTGCGCGCATATCACGCAGGCAATCACTTACGACTCTGACAGCTCACCAGTGACTATTAAAAGGAGTGTCTCAGTGTTTTTCGCGGCTACTCCCCTGGAAGATGAAAAAGGACTCTCTGACTTCTATGACTTTTTATGTCAACTAAGAGAATTAACTCTTAAAGAAAAGGAGACAAATATCACAATAGTGGCCCCAAAATCAGTCAAAATAAATATTCTTAGGAAATTGGTAGCGGCTATCTTTCTAAAAATGGAGTGCGCAATTGACTTAAGGATAACTCATCGCAATCCAAAAGCAGAGACACGTGAAAAGCGACTCGAATCGCTGGAAGGTGACACAATATTAATCGAGACAAACGAGGCATCATACGCGGATGTGGCCCGGAAGTTGAAGGATGGTCTACGTAACAAAGAAGATGCAGAAAATATCAACAATATAAGAAAAACTAGAAAAGGAGGGATAATCCTCAAAACATCTAAGGAAGCAAAGAACCTGTCAGAAAACATCAAAAGTATTCTTAATGAAAGCAAAGTTAGAATTCTTCCAAAGGTCAAAAAGAAGGTCCTGCACATAAAAAATATAGACCCTTCGGCCGATACCGAAGATATCAAGAGGACCCTGCAGAAGATTGGTATCGCACATCCAGATCTATGCGAAGTCAGATCTTTAAGACCAATTGGAGAGGAAAATCAAGCTTGCACAATAATTATGGAAAAGGGTGATGGAGATAAAATTTTGCAACACAGAAGACTTAGAATCGGTTTCTCAACTTGCACAGTGCGAGAGAGAACACACATCCAACAGTGCTATCGATGCTGGAATTTTGGACATAAGGCGTCATCGTGTGCGGAAAAGGACCGGTCCAATCTATGCAGAAAGTGCGCACAAAATGGCCACAGCGCAAAAGAATGCACAAACCAACCATTCTGCTCGCTGTGCGAGGTAGCAGGACACGCGGCGGGGTCAAACCGATGCGCCGTTCTAAAAAAGGCGATTGAGGAGAATCAAAGAGCAGGAAAAAAGACGGACCATAGTTCAAATAGAAATAAAAAAGAAACAAAACAGACAACTCGAGATAACAATATACATGAAGGACACATTTAACATCTTGCAAATAAACACGGGCAGAAGTCTGGTATCGCATGACATGGCTCAGATAGTGGCCAGAAACACACAGGCGGACATATTGGCTATAAGCGAACCAAACCTGAGTAAATGCAGAGGGACGCACTGCTACGCAAACGAAAAAAAGGACGTTCTTATACAAAACATTAGCAAAAAATATAACACAACAAAATATAAATCTATTGACGGGGCAGTTAGAGTAGAGATCGAAGATATTGTCATATACAAGGTATACTTGAGCCCAAATACTTGCACGATACAGGACTTTGAAAAACAGCTCCACGAAATACAAACGGATATGGCCGACAAAACACACAAAAGGCTGATAATACTTGGAGATTTTAACGCAAAGCATCCAGCATGGGGGGGAGACAAGACGAATAAAAAGGGTGTGTGCCTGTTAGAATGGGCAAACAGTCTTAACCTTAATATACTAAATGATGGCAAAAAACCCACCTTTGTTGGACATAACGGCATATCATACATAGATATCACATTAGTAAACACGCAAGCCATGAAAGATACCACATGGGAGGTCCTGGAGGACGAGCCTTTGAGTGAACATCGGTTTGTATTGACAAAATTGGGACATGGAAAAACCAAACTAAAACGCAAATACATATACGGAGCCACAAATCCGACAACTCTGTGCGATGAATTCAAAAGAATTACGATAAATAAAGAAATAAACGCAGAAGAGTGCGAAAGGGCAATGGTAGAAGCTTTCAAACGAAGTACAGTAAAAATAAGAGCTAACGATGAAGGGAAGATGCCCTACTGGTGGACAGCAGAAATACAGGACCAAATAAAAGAAACGCGAAAGAAGAGGAAGAAATTCCAGAAGTGCCAAAATAACTCCGAAAGAATGATCTTAAAAAAGGAATACAAAGACTCAAAGGACGCCCTTAAAAAGGCTATAGTAACATCAAAGAGGAGAAACTGGGACCAGCTATGCACAAAACTGAATGAGGATATCTTCGGGGACGCGTATCAAATAATAAAAAATCAGCTACGCAGACCAAGTCCTAGGACTCAACTCCAAAAAGAAGAAAAAGAAGAGGTTTTTAAGCAATTATTCATGACAAAACCGGCTAAGCTCCTACCCAAAGTCTATGGCCCAGAAACGTCAGACGTCTGGAGGACGGTTTCCGAAAGAGAAATGAGAGAAGCCATAAGAAAAATCAAGCCAGGCAAAGCCCCAGGTCCGGACACAATCCCACCGGACGTCGTGAAATTATTAGTGTTAAAGAACATGGAATATTTCAAGGTACTGTTTGAAGACCTTATAAGAAATCAAAAATTTCCCAAGTCATGGAAAACCGCCAGACTGGTTCTCATCGAAAAACCTAAAAAGTCAAACGCAGAGGAAACAAAATACAGGCCGATATGCCTGCTGAATGTTCTTGGAAAACTTTTTGAAAGTGTGATCAATAACAGACTGATAGCGGAACTCGGTGAATCCGGCTTGAATGAAAATCAGTACGGTTTCAGGAAAGGAAGATCCACAATTGATGCTATAAATAAGATAATACACCTAGCAAAAGAGGCAAAAAAGCAAAATAAATTAAATGCCTTAATTCTGATTGATGTTAAAAATGCCTTTAATACAGCGTCTTGGCCCACTGCAATCAATAAATTAAGAGCTAAACAAGTAAGTCCCTACATGGTGAATATTATTACAGAATATTTCACAGAAAGGCAGGTAATACTGGAGAAAAATAATAGCATGGAGATAGGCGGTGGAGTCCCACAGGGCTCGGTCCTCGGACCCACACTTTGGAACGTCATGTATGATGACATCATGTCGCTAGACGTACTTGAGGGAGTCGAGCTGGTGTGCTACGCAGACGACCTCGCGATGTCAGTAACTGCCGCGACACAGACGGATCTGGTAATCAGGACAGAAAAGGCTCTACATTCCGTTACTTCGTGGATGAAAACCAACCACCTAGAAATAGCAGCCCAGAAGACCGTAGCCATAATTCTCAGCGGAGAGAGACGCGTACGAAACATACTGTTTGAGATGGAAGAAGAGAAGGTGACCCCTTCAAAGGAGGCCAAGTATCTCGGAGTAACGCTGGATTCCGGAATGAATTTCGGCAAACATATAAAGTACGTCGGTGAAAAAGCACAAAAGACGGCAAAAGCGCTTTGTTCAATATTGCCAAATACAAAGGGACCGGCACACAAAAAACGCGCAGTATTGGCATTGGCAGTCCAATCGGTGATTCTGTATGCCTCACCGGTGTGGGCAGAAGTAACGAGAAAAGAAAAACATGCAGAAGCTCTCCTAAACACACAGAGGACAATGGCACTAAGAATATGTAGGGCGTACAGGACAGTATCTACCCAAGCAGCTTTGGTGTTATCTGGACTGGTGCCGGCTACACTAGTGGCGGAGGAAAGAGCCCGTATATACCGTAAGAAAAATGAAATAACACCAGATGAGGTAAAGGAAGAGAGGAGACTCACTATCGCCAAGTGGCAAGAGATATGGAACACCGCCCCAAAAGGCAGATGGACGCACACACTAGTAAATTACTTAACAACATGGACGGAGAGGAAGCATGGTGAGACTACATACCGCATGACGCAGTGCATGACAGGACACGGCGTGTTTGGAGAATTTCTCTATAAAATACAGAAGGCCCCTAGTAGGGCTTGCACGTACTGTGACGCGGAGATAGATGACGCCAAACACACAGTCTTTCAGTGCCATAGATGGAACACGGAGAGAAAAAACCTAGAAAGAAAAATAGGAACGACGTCTCTGACACCAGAGAACATAGTTCCAGCGATGTTACAGAAAAAATCAAACTGGGACGCTGTAGCAGAATTCTGTGAAGAAGTAATAAGTGCAAAAGACGAAACTACCTAATTAAACAAGACAGATGCTGCACCAAGGTAGGCCAATAGGCGGGGACTTGGCTGCAAGCAGAAGAAGAGGGGGGGTTTTAGCCGGTGCGAGTCCGGCACTACCCGAACATAATGGCCGGGTGTCCATAAGGGATTTCCCCTCCACAAAAAAAAAAAAAAAAAAAAAAAAAAAAAAAAAGGTTAGGTTAGGTTAGGTTAGGTTAGGTTAGGTTAGGTTAGGTTAGGTTAGGTTAGGTTAGGTTAGGTTAGGTTAGGTTCCCGTGTGGGGTTTTCGGTCCCCCATCGGGCGCGTCCTCAGGTGGTGGATAGAGGAACGGCTTCATGGGAACATTCCTGTGGTGCTACCAGGGAAATAAAATACCTGGCGCGAACCAAAACCGAAACTGTCCCAAGCTAAGGTGTGAGATTCCGTGCCGAAGGCTGAATGGCACTGGGGACAGACCATCAATCCCAGTGTCGCGAACGGATCCCTGGGGGCACCAGGCGACACCCCCTTGTAACATAGCCCTCCATGCATAAGAGGCTCTGTGTGTGGCGACTTTATTTTTCCTCATGACTCGTGGGAACAAAAATGGAAATTAATACCAAAAATGGAAGCGGAAATGGAAATGGTGACGACATCGGAACGACTATGGACTTGACTAAGGATTACAAAACGGCGGATAGGAACGCAGCAGAAGAGAGGAGGATATTTGCACGCAGGGATTCCCTACGTAGAACCCCACCCCCAGGCTCACCAGTCGTACCTCTCGACATCAGCCTAGAGACGACACCAGGCGACAGGGTGCCAAAAAAGAGAAAGGTTGCCCCCAGCCCTGACCAGCCACCGGGAATTGAAGGGCGCACGGAAAGTAAAAAGCTCCCACCTAAAGAGCTAACCAGACTTAAAAGCAAAATAGAAGAACTCTCCCAGTATGTGAAAGCGAACAAAAATGTCCATAAGGATATCAAACAGATGACTGCACAGCTAACGGGATTGATGACCCAATATGTCACTAGACAAAAAGCGGACGATGAATTGCTCGAGGAGAGGATGTCTAACCTAAACCGAAGATTGGACGAACAAGAGCAAAAAATAGGAACTCTAGAGGTGGAGCTCTTAGCTCATAGAAATAAAGGCAACAACAACACATTCCTCGAAGAGGCACTTCTCGATTACAAAAAGACAGATCAGACGAGCTGCCTCAAATGCAGGGACAAAGAAAAATTGGAGCCATTCGATCCGAGCTCGTGCGACGAGCTGGACTTCCCGGCACTGATGATTAAAGTGAGAGAAAAATGGACCGAGGAAAGCCTGAAGAGTGTACAAATAAAGAGAGAGGATTTGCTCAAAGCATACAATGGAAGACTCGTATACGTGCATGGCGAGGAAGACAATAACAGTGACAGCACGAAAATATTCGACAGATATCCAGAAATCTTGGAAAGTCGAAAAACAGCGTGCCAAAATGGCAACTGCGCGCATATCACGCAGGCAATCACTTACGACTCTGACAGCTCACCAGTGACTATTAAAAGGAGTGTCTCAGTGTTTTTCGCGGCTACTCCCCTGGAAGATGAAAAAGGACTCTCTGACTTCTATGACTTTTTATGTCAAATAAGAGAATTAACCTTTAAAGAAAAGGAGACAAATATCACAATAGTGGCCCCAAAATCAGTCAAAATAAATATTCTTAGGAAATTGGTAGCGGCTATCTTTCTAAAAATGGAGTGCGCAATTGACTTAAGGATAACTCATCGCAATCCAAAAGCAGAGACACGTGAAAAGCGACTCGAATCGCTGGAAGGTGACACAATATTAATAGAGACAAACGAGGCATCATACGCGGATGTGGCCCGGAAGTTGAAGGATGGTCTATGTAACAAAGAAGATGCAGAAAATATCAACAATATAAGAAAAACTAGAAAAGGAGGGATAATCCTCAAAACATCTAAGGAAGCAAAGAACCTGTCAGAAAACATCAAAAGTATTCTTAATGAAAGCAAAGTTAGAATTCTTCCAAAGGTCAAAAAGAAGGTCCTGCACATAAAAAATATAGACCCTTCGGCCGATACCGAAGATATCAAGAGGTCCCTGCAGAAGATTGGTATCGCACATCCAGATCTATGCGAAGTCAGATCTTTAAGACCAATTGGAGAGGAAAATCAAGCTTGCACAATAATTATGGAAAAGGGTGATGGAGATAAAATTTTGCAACACAGAAGACTTAGAATCGGTTTCTCAACTTGCACAGTGCGAGAGAGAACACACATCCAACAGTGCTATCGATGCTGGAATTTTGGACATAAGGCGTCATCGTGTGCGGAAAAGGACCGGTCCAATCTATGCAGAAAGTGCGCACAAGAAGGCCACAGCGCAAAAGAATGCACAAACCAACCATTCTGCTCGCTGTGCGAGGTAGCAGGACACGCGGCGGGGTCAAACCGATGCGCCGTTCTAAAAAAGGCGATTGAGGAGAATCAAAGAGCAGGGAAAAAGACGGACCATAGTTCAAATAGAAATAAAAGAGAAACAAAACAGACAGCTCGAGATAACAATATACATGAAGGACACATTTAACATCTTGCAAATAAACACGGGCAGAAGTCTGGCATCGCATGACATGGCTCAGATAGTGGCCAGAAACACACAGGCGGACATACTGGTTATAAGCGAACCAAACCTGAGTAAATGCAGAGGGACGCACTGCTACGCAAACGAAAAAAAGGACGTTCTTGTACAAAACATTAGCAAAAAATATAACATAACAAAATATAAATCTATTGACGGGGCAGTTAGAGTAGAAATCGAAGATATTGTCATATACAAGGTATACTTGAGCCCAAATACCTGCACGATACAGGACTTTGAAAAACAGCTCCACGAAATACAAACGGATATGGCCGACAAAACACACAAAAGGCTGATAATACTTGGAGATTTTAACGCAAAGCATCCAGCATGGGGGGGAGACAAGACGAATAAAAAGGGTGTGTGCCTGTTAGAATGGGCAAACAGTCTTAACCTTAATATACTAAATGATGGCAAAAAACCCACCTTTGTTGGACATAACGGCATATCATACATAGATATCACATTAGTAAACACGCAAGCCATGAAAGATACCACATGGGAGGTCCTGGAGGACGAGCCTTTGAGTGAACATCGGTTTGTATTGACAAAATTGGGACATGGAAAAACCAAACTAAAACGCAAATACATATACGGAGCCACAAATCCGACAACTCTGTGCGATGAATTCAAAAGAATTACGATAAATAAAGAAATAAACGCAGAAGAGTGCGAAAGGGCAATGGTAGAAGCTTTCAAACGAAGTACAGCAAAAATAAGAGCTAACGATGAAGGGAAGATGCCCTACTGGTGGACAGCAGAAATACAGGACCAAATAAAAGAAACGCGAAAGAAGAGGAAGAAATTCCAGAAGTGCCAAAATAACTCCGAAAGAATGATCCTAAAAAAGGAATACAAAGACTCAAAGGACGCCCTTAAAAAGGCTATAGTAACATCAAAGAGGAGAAACTGGGACCAGCTATGCACAAAACTGAATGAGGATATCTTCGGGGACGCGTATCAAATAATAAAAAATCAGCTACGCAGACCAAGTCCTAGGACTCAACTCCAAAAAGAAGAAAAAGAAGAGGTTTTTAAGCAATTATTCATGACAAAACCGGCTAAGCTCCTACCCAAAGTCTATGGCCCAGAAACGTCAGACGTCTGGAGGACGGTCTCCGAAAGAGAAATGAGAGAAGCCATAAGAAAAATCAAGCCAGGCAAAGCCCCAGGTCCGGACACAATCACACCGGACGTCGTGAAATTATTAGTGTTAAAGAACATGGAATATTTCAAGGTACTGTTTGAAGACCTTATAAGAAATCAAAAATTTCCCAAGTCATGGAAAACCGCCAGACTGGTTCTCATCGAAAAACCTAAAAAGTCAAACGCAGAGGAAACAAAATACAGGCCGATATGCCTGCTGAATGTTCTTGGAAAACTTTTTGAAAGTGTGATCAATAATAGACTGATAGCGGAACTCGGTGAATCCGGCTTGAATGAAAATCAGTACGGTTTCAGGAAAGGAAGATCCACAATTGATGCTATAAATAAGATAATACACCTAGCAAAAGAGGCAAAAAAGCAAAATAAATTAAACGCCTTAATTCTGATCGATGTTAAAAATGCCTTTAATACAGCGTCTTGGCCCACTACAATCAATAAATTAAGAGCTAAACAAGTAAGCCCCTACATGGTGAATATTATTACAGAATATTTCACAGAAAGGCAGGTAATACTGGAGAAAAATAATAGCAAGGAGATAGGCGGTGGAGTCCCACAGGGCTCGGTCCTCGGACCCACACTTTGGAACGTCATGTATGATGACATCATGTCGCTAGACGTACTTGAGGGAGTCGAGCTGGTGTGCTACGCAGACGACCTCGCGATATCAGTAACTGCCGCGACACAGACGGATCTGGTAATCAGGACAGAAACGGCTCTACATTCCGTTGCTTCGTGGATGAAAACCAACCACCTAGAAATAGCAGCCCAAAAGACCGTAGCCATAATTCTCAGCGGAGAGAGGCGCGTACGAAACATACTGTTTGAGATGGAAGAAGAGAAGGTGACCCCCTCAAAGGAGGCCAAGTATCTCGGAGTAACGCTGGATTCCGGAATGAATTTCGGCAAACATATAAAGAACGTCGGTGAAAAAGCACAAAAGACGGCAAAAGCGCTTTGTTCAATACTGCCAAATACAAAGGGACCGGCACACAAAAAACGCGCAGTATTGGCATTGGCAGTCCAATCGGTGATTCTGTATGCCTCACCGGTGTGGGCAGAAGTAACGAGAAAAGAAAAACATGCAGAAGCTCTCCTAAACACACAGAGGACAATGGCACTAAGAATATGTAGGGCGTACAGGACAGTATCTACCCAAGCAGCTTTGGTGTTATCTGGACTGGTGCCGGCTACACTAGTGGCGGAGGAAAGAGCCCGTATATACCGTAAGAAAAATGAAATAACACCAGATGAGGTAAAGGAAGAGAGGAGACTCACTATCGCCAAGTGGCAAGAGATATGGAACACCGCCCCAAAAGGCAGATGGACGCACACACTAGTAAATGACTTAACAACATGGACGGAGAGGAAGCATGGTGAGACTACATACCGCATGACGCAGTGCATGACAGGACACGGCGTGTTTGGAGAATTTCTCTATAAAATACAGAAGGCCCCTAGTAGGGCTTGCACGTACTGTGACGCGGAGATAGATGACGCCAAACACACAGTCTTTCAGTGCCATAGATGGAACACGGAGAGAAAAAACCTAGAAAGAAAAATAGGAACGACGTCTCTGACACCAGAGAACATAGTTCCAGCGATGTTACAAAAAAAATCAAACTGGGACGCTGTAGCAGAATTCTGTGAAGAAGTAATAAGTGCAAAAGAAAAAGACGAAACTACCTAATTAAACAAGACAGATGCTGCACCAAGGTAGGCCAATAGGCGGGGACTTGGCTGCAAGCAGGAGAAGAGGGGGGGGTTTTAGCCGGTGCGAGTCCGGCACTACCCGACCATAATGGCCGGGTGTCCATAAGGGATTTCCCCTCCACAAAAAAAAAAAAAAAAAAAAGGTTAGGTTAGGTTAGGTTAGGTTAGGTTAGGTTAGGTTAGGTTAGGTTAGGTTAGGTTAGGTTAGGTTAGGTTAGGTTAGGTTAGGTTAGGTTAGGTTAGGTTAGGTTAGGTTAGGTTAGGTTAGGTTAGGTTAGGTTAGGTTAGGTTCCCGTGTGGGGTTTTCGGTCCCCCATCGGGCGCGTCCTCAGGTGGTGGATAGAGGAACGGCTTCACGGGAACATTCCTGTGGTGCTACCAGGGAAATAAAATACCTGGCGCGAACCAAAACCGAAACTGTCCCAAGCTAAGGTGTGAGATTCCGTGCCGAAGGCTGAATGGCACTGGGGACAGACCATCAATCCCAGTGTCGCGAACGGATCCCTGGGGGCACCAGGCGACACCCCCTTGTAACATAGCCCTCCATGCATAAGAGGCTCTGTGTGTGGCGACTTTATTTTTCCTCATGACTCGTGGGAACAGAAATGGAAATTAATACCGAAAATGGAAGCGGAAATGGAAATGGTGACGACATCGGAACGACTATGGACTTGACTAAGGATTACAAAACGGCGGATAGGAACGCAGCAGAAGAGAGGAGGATATTTGCACGCAGGGATTCCCTACGTAGAACCCCACCCCCAGGCTCACCAGTCGTACCTCTCGACATCAGCCTAGAGACGACACCAGGCGACAGGGTGCCAAAAAAGAGAAAGGTTGCCCCCAGCCCTGACCAGCCACCGGGAATTGAAGGGCGCACGGAAAGTAAAAAGCTCCCACCTAAAGAGCTAACCAGACTTAAAAGCAAAATAGAAGAACTCTCCCAGTATGTGAAAGCGAACAAAAATGTCCATAAGGATATCAAACAGATGACTGCACAGCTAACGGGATTGATGACCCAATATGTCACTAGACAAAAAGCGGACGATGAATTGCTCGAGGAGAGGATGTCTAACCTAAACCGAAGATTGGACGAACAAGAGCAAAAAATAGGGACTCTAGAGGTGGAGCTCTTAGCTCATAGAAATAAAGGCAACAACACATTCCTCAAAGAGGCACTTCTCGATTACAAAAAGACAGATCAGACGAGCTGCCTCAAATGCAGGGACAAAGAAAAATTGGAGCCATTCGATCCGAGCTCGTGCGACGAGCTGGACTTCCCGGCACTGATGATTAAAGTGAGAGAAAAATGGACCGAGGAAAGCCTGAAGAGTGTACAAATAAAGAGAGAGGATTTGCTCAAAGCATACAATGGAAGACTCGTATACGTGCATGGCGAGGAAGACAATAACAGTGACAGCACGAAAATATTCGACAGATATCCAGAAATCTTGGAAAGTCGAAAAACAGCGTGCCAAAATGGCAACTGCGCGCATATCACGCAGGCAATCACTTACGACTCTGACAGCTCACCAGTGACTATTAAAAGGAGTGTCTCAGTGTTTTTCGCGGCTACTCCCCTGGAAGATGAAAAAGGACTCTCTGACTTCTATGACTTTTTATGTCAAATAAGAGAATTAACCTTTAAAGAAAAGGAGACAAATATCACAATAGTGGCCCCAAAATCAGTCAAAATAAATATTCTTAGGAAATTGGTAGCGGCTATCTTTCTAAAAATGGAGTGCGCAATTGACTTAAGGATAACTCATCGCAATCCAAAAGCAGAGACACGTGAAAAGCGACTCGAATCGCTGGAAGGTGACACAATATTAATAGAGACAAACGAGGCATCATACGCGGATGTGGCCCGGAAGTTGAAGGATGGTCTATGTAACAAAGAAGATGCAGAAAATATCAACAATATAAGAAAAACTAGAAAAGGAGGGATAATCCTCAAAACATCTAAGGAAGCAAAGAACCTGTCAGAAAACATCAAAAGTATTCTTAATGAAAGCAAAGTTAGAATTCTTCCAAAGGTCAAAAAGAAGGTCCTGCACATAAAAAATATAGACCCTTCGGCCGATACCGAAGATATCAAGAGGTCCCTGCAGAAGATTGGTATCGCACATCCAGATCTATGCGAAGTCAGATCTTTAAGACCAATTGGAGAGGAAAATCAAGCTTGCACAATAATTATGGAAAAGGGTGATGGAGATAAAATTTTGCAACACAGAAGACTTAGAATCGGTTTCTCAACTTGCACAGTGCGAGAGAGAACACACATCCAACAGTGCTATCGATGCTGGAATTTTGGACATAAGGCGTCATCGTGTGCGGAAAAGGACCGGTCCAATCTATGCAGAAAGTGCGCACAAGAAGGCCACAGCGCAAAAGAATGCACAAACCAACCATTCTGCTCGCTGTGCGAGGTAGCAGGACACGCGGCGGGGTCAAACCGATGCGCCGTTCTAAAAAAGGCGATTGAGGAGAATCAAAGAGCAGGGAAAAAGACGGACCATAGTTCAAATAGAAATAAAAGAGAAACAAAACAGACAGCTCGAGATAACAATATACATGAAGGACACATTTAACATCTTGCAAATAAACACGGGCAGAAGTCTGGCATCGCATGACATGGCTCAGATAGTGGCCAGAAACACACAGGCGGACATACTGGTTATAAGCGAACCAAACCTGAGTAAATGCAGAGGGACGCACTGCTACGCAAACGAAAAAAAGGACGTTCTTGTACAAAACATTAGCAAAAAATATAACATAACAAAATATAAATCTATTGACGGGGCAGTTAGAGTAGAAATCGAAGATATTGTCATATACAAGGTATACTTGAGCCCAAATACCTGCACGATACAGGACTTTGAAAAACAGCTCCACGAAATACAAACGGATATGGCCGACAAAACACACAAAAGGCTGATAATACTTGGAGATTTTAACGCAAAGCATCCAGCATGGGGGGGAGACAAGACGAATAAAAAGGGTGTGTGCCTGTTAGAATGGGCAAACAGTCTTAACCTTAATATACTAAATGATGGCAAAAAACCCACCTTTGTTGGACATAACGGCATATCATACATAGATATCACATTAGTAAACACGCAAGCCATGAAAGATACCACATGGGAGGTCCTGGAGGACGAGCCTTTGAGTGAACATCGGTTTGTATTGACAAAATTGGGACATGGAAAAACCAAACTAAAACGCAAATACATATACGGAGCCACAAATCCGACAACTCTGTGCGATGAATTCAAAAGAATTACGATAAATAAAGAAATAAACGCAGAAGAGTGCGAAAGGGCAATGGTAGAAGCTTTCAAACGAAGTACAGCAAAAATAAGAGCTAACGATGAAGGGAAGATGCCCTACTGGTGGACAGCAGAAATACAGGACCAAATAAAAGAAACGCGAAAGAAGAGGAAGAAATTCCAGAAGTGCCAAAATAACTCCGAAAGAATGATCCTAAAAAAGGAATACAAAGACTCAAAGGACGCCCTTAAAAAGGCTATAGTAACATCAAAGAGGAGAAACTGGGACCAGCTATGCACAAAACTGAATGAGGATATCTTCGGGGACGCGTATCAAATAATAAAAAATCAGCTACGCAGACCAAGTCCTAGGACTCAACTCCAAAAAGAAGAAAAAGAAGAGGTTTTTAAGCAATTATTCATGACAAAACCGGCTAAGCTCCTACCCAAAGTCTATGGCCCAGAAACGTCAGACGTCTGGAGGACGGTCTCCGAAAGAGAAATGAGAGAAGCCATAAGAAAAATCAAGCCAGGCAAAGCCCCAGGTCCGGACACAATCACACCGGACGTCGTGAAATTATTAGTGTTAAAGAACATGGAATATTTCAAGGTACTGTTTGAAGACCTTATAAGAAATCAAAAATTTCCCAAGTCATGGAAAACCGCCAGACTGGTTCTCATCGAAAAACCTAAAAAGTCAAACGCAGAGGAAACAAAATACAGGCCGATATGCCTGCTGAATGTTCTTGGAAAACTTTTTGAAAGTGTGATCAATAATAGACTGATAGCGGAACTCGGTGAATCCGGCTTGAATGAAAATCAGTACGGTTTCAGGAAAGGAAGATCCACAATTGATGCTATTAATAAGATAATACACCTAGCAAAAGAGGCAAAAAAGCAAAATAAATTAAACGCCTTAATTCTGATCGATGTTAAAAATGCCTTTAATACAGCGTCTTGGCCCACTACAATCAATAAATTAAGAGCTAAACAAGTAAGCCCCTACATGGTGAATATTATTACAGAATATTTCACAGAAAGGCAGGTAATACTGGAGAAAAATAATAGCAAGGAGATAGGCGGTGGAGTCCCACAGGGCTCGGTCCTCGGACCCACACTTTGGAACGTCATGTATGATGACATCATGTCGCTAGACGTACTTGAGGGAGTCGAGCTGGTGTGCTACGCAGACGACCTCGCGATATCAGTAACTGCCGCGACACAGACGGATCTGGTAATCAGGACAGAAACGGCTCTACATTCCGTTGCTTCGTGGATGAAAACCAACCACCTAGAAATAGCAGCCCAAAAGACCGTAGCCATAATTCTCAGCGGAGAGAGGCGCGTACGAAACATACTGTTTGAGATGGAAGAAGAGAAGGTGACCCCCTCAAAGGAGGCCAAGTATCTCGGAGTAACGCTGGATTCCGGAATGAATTTCGGCAAACATATAAAGAACGTCGGTGAAAAAGCACAAAAGACGGCAAAAGCGCTTTGTTCAATACTGCCAAATACAAAGGGACCGGCACACAAAAAACGCGCAGTATTGGCATTGGCAGTCCAATCGGTGATTCTGTATGCCTCACCGGTGTGGGCAGAAGTAACGAGAAAAGAAAAACATGCAGAAGCTCTCCTAAACACACAGAGGACAATGGCACTAAGAATATGTAGGGCGTACAGGACAGTATCTACCCAAGCAGCTTTGGTGTTATCTGGACTGGTGCCGGCTACACTAGTGGCGGAGGAAAGAGCCCGTATATACCGTAAGAAAAATGAAATAACACCAGATGAGGTAAAGGAAGAGAGGAGACTCACTATCGCCAAGTGGCAAGAGATATGGAACACCGCCCCAAAAGGCAGATGGACGCACACACTAGTAAATGACTTAACAACATGGACGGAGAGGAAGCATGGTGAGACTACATACCGCATGACGCAGTGCATGACAGGACACGGCGTGTTTGGAGAATTTCTCTATAAAATACAGAAGGCCCCTAGTAGGGCTTGCACGTACTGTGACGCGGAGATAGATGACGCCAAACACACAGTCTTTCAGTGCCATAGATGGAACACGGAGAGAAAAAACCTAGAAAGAAAAATAGGAACGACGTCTCTGACACCAGAGAACATAGTTCCAGCGATGTTACAAAAAAAATCAAACTGGGACGCTGTAGCAGAATTCTGTGAAGAAGTAATAAGTGCAAAAGAAAAAGACGAAACTACCTAATTAAACAAGACAGATGCTGCACCAAGGTAGGCCAATAGGCGGGGACTTGGCTGCAAGCAGGAGAAGAGGGGGGGGTTTTAGCCGGTGCGAGTCCGGCACTACCCGACCATAATGGCCGGGTGTCCATAAGGGATTTCCCCTCCACAAAAAAAAAAAAAAAAAAAAGGTTAGGTTAGGTTAGGTTAGGTTAGGTTAGGTTAGGTTAGGTTAGGTTAGGTTAGGTTAGGTTAGGTTAGGTTAGGTTAGGTTAGGTTAGGTTAGGTTAGGTTAGGTTAGGTTAGGTTAGGTTAGGTTAGGTTAGGTTAGGTTAGGTTCCCGTGTGGGGTTTTCGGTCCCCCATCGGGCGCGTCCTCAGGTGGTGGATAGAGGAACGGCTTCACGGGAACATTCCTGTGGTGCTACCAGGGAAATAAAATACCTGGCGCGAACCAAAACCGAAACTGTCCCAAGCTAAGGTGTGAGATTCCGTGCCGAAGGCTGAATGGCACTGGGGACAGACCATCAATCCCAGTGTCGCGAACGGATCCCTGGGGGCACCAGGCGACACCCCCTTGTAACATAGCCCTCCATGCATAAGAGGCTCTGTGTGTGGCGACTTTATTTTTCCTCATGACTCGTGGGAACAGAAATGGAAATTAATACCGAAAATGGAAGCGGAAATGGAAATGGTGACGACATCGGAACGACTATGGACTTGACTAAGGATTACAAAACGGCGGATAGGAACGCAGCAGAAGAGAGGAGGATATTTGCACGCAGGGATTCCCTACGTAGAACCCCACCCCCAGGCTCACCAGTCGTACCTCTCGACATCAGCCTAGAGACGACACCAGGCGACAGGGTGCCAAAAAAGAGAAAGGTTGCCCCCAGCCCTGACCAGCCACCGGGAATTGAAGGGCGCACGGAAAGTAAAAAGCTCCCACCTAAAGAGCTAACCAGACTTAAAAGCAAAATAGAAGAACTCTCCCAGTATGTGAAAGCGAACAAAAATGTCCATAAGGATATCAAACAGATGACTGCACAGCTAACGGGATTGATGACCCAATATGTCACTAGACAAAAAGCGGACGATGAATTGCTCGAGGAGAGGATGTCTAACCTAAACCGAAGATTGGACGAACAAGAGCAAAAAATAGGGACTCTAGAGGTGGAGCTCTTAGCTCATAGAAATAAAGGCAACAACACATTCCTCAAAGAGGCACTTCTCGATTACAAAAAGACAGATCAGACGAGCTGCCTCAAATGCAGGGACAAAGAAAAATTGGAGCCATTCGATCCGAGCTCGTGCGACGAGCTGGACTTCCCGGCACTGATGATTAAAGTGAGAGAAAAATGGACCGAGGAAAGCCTGAAGAGTGTACAAATAAAGAGAGAGGATTTGCTCAAAGCATACAATGGAAGACTCGTATACGTGCATGGCGAGGAAGACAATAACAGTGACAGCACGAAAATATTCGACAGATATCCAGAAATCTTGGAAAGTCGAAAAACAGCGTGCCAAAATGGCAACTGCGCGCATATCACGCAGGCAATCACTTACGACTCTGACAGCTCACCAGTGACTATTAAAAGGAGTGTCTCAGTGTTTTTCGCGGCTACTCCCCTGGAAGATGAAAAAGGACTCTCTGACTTCTATGACTTTTTATGTCAAATAAGAGAATTAACCTTTAAAGAAAAGGAGACAAATATCACAATAGTGGCCCCAAAATCAGTCAAAATAAATATTCTTAGGAAATTGGTAGCGGCTATCTTTCTAAAAATGGAGTGCGCAATTGACTTAAGGATAACTCATCGCAATCCAAAAGCAGAGACACGTGAAAAGCGACTCGAATCGCTGGAAGGTGACACAATATTAATAGAGACAAACGAGGCATCATACGCGGATGTGGCCCGGAAGTTGAAGGATGGTCTATGTAACAAAGAAGATGCAGAAAATATCAACAATATAAGAAAAACTAGAAAAGGAGGGATAATCCTCAAAACATCTAAGGAAGCAAAGAACCTGTCAGAAAACATCAAAAGTATTCTTAATGAAAGCAAAGTTAGAATTCTTCCAAAGGTCAAAAAGAAGGTCCTGCACATAAAAAATATAGACCCTTCGGCCGATACCGAAGATATCAAGAGGTCCCTGCAGAAGATTGGTATCGCACATCCAGATCTATGCGAAGTCAGATCTTTAAGACCAATTGGAGAGGAAAATCAAGCTTGCACAATAATTATGGAAAAGGGTGATGGAGATAAAATTTTGCAACACAGAAGACTTAGAATCGGTTTCTCAACTTGCACAGTGCGAGAGAGAACACACATCCAACAGTGCTATCGATGCTGGAATTTTGGACATAAGGCGTCATCGTGTGCGGAAAAGGACCGGTCCAATCTATGCAGAAAGTGCGCACAAGAAGGCCACAGCGCAAAAGAATGCACAAACCAACCATTCTGCTCGCTGTGCGAGGTAGCAGGACACGCGGCGGGGTCAAACCGATGCGCCGTTCTAAAAAAGGCGATTGAGGAGAATCAAAGAGCAGGGAAAAAGACGGACCATAGTTCAAATAGAAATAAAAGAGAAACAAAACAGACAGCTCGAGATAACAATATACATGAAGGACACATTTAACATCTTGCAAATAAACACGGGCAGAAGTCTGGCATCGCATGACATGGCTCAGATAGTGGCCAGAAACACACAGGCGGACATACTGGTTATAAGCGAACCAAACCTGAGTAAATGCAGAGGGACGCACTGCTACGCAAACGAAAAAAAGGACGTTCTTGTACAAAACATTAGCAAAAAATATAACATAACAAAATATAAATCTATTGACGGGGCAGTTAGAGTAGAAATCGAAGATATTGTCATATACAAGGTATACTTGAGCCCAAATACCTGCACGATACAGGACTTTGAAAAACAGCTCCACGAAATACAAACGGATATGGCCGACAAAACACACAAAAGGCTGATAATACTTGGAGATTTTAACGCAAAGCATCCAGCATGGGGGGGAGACAAGACGAATAAAAAGGGTGTGTGCCTGTTAGAATGGGCAAACAGTCTTAACCTTAATATACTAAATGATGGCAAAAAACCCACCTTTGTTGGACATAACGGCATATCATACATAGATATCACATTAGTAAACACGCAAGCCATGAAAGATACCACATGGGAGGTCCTGGAGGACGAGCCTTTGAGTGAACATCGGTTTGTATTGACAAAATTGGGACATGGAAAAACCAAACTAAAACGCAAATACATATACGGAGCCACAAATCCGACAACTCTGTGCGATGAATTCAAAAGAATTACGATAAATAAAGAAATAAACGCAGAAGAGTGCGAAAGGGCAATGGTAGAAGCTTTCAAACGAAGTACAGCAAAAATAAGAGCTAACGATGAAGGGAAGATGCCCTACTGGTGGACAGCAGAAATACAGGACCAAATAAAAGAAACGCGAAAGAAGAGGAAGAAATTCCAGAAGTGCCAAAATAACTCCGAAAGAATGATCCTAAAAAAGGAATACAAAGACTCAAAGGACGCCCTTAAAAAGGCTATAGTAACATCAAAGAGGAGAAACTGGGACCAGCTATGCACAAAACTGAATGAGGATATCTTCGGGGACGCGTATCAAATAATAAAAAATCAGCTACGCAGACCAAGTCCTAGGACTCAACTCCAAAAAGAAGAAAAAGAAGAGGTTTTTAAGCAATTATTCATGACAAAACCGGCTAAGCTCCTACCCAAAGTCTATGGCCCAGAAACGTCAGACGTCTGGAGGACGGTCTCCGAAAGAGAAATGAGAGAAGCCATAAGAAAAATCAAGCCAGGCAAAGCCCCAGGTCCGGACACAATCACACCGGACGTCGTGAAATTATTAGTGTTAAAGAACATGGAATATTTCAAGGTACTGTTTGAAGACCTTATAAGAAATCAAAAATTTCCCAAGTCATGGAAAACCGCCAGACTGGTTCTCATCGAAAAACCTAAAAAGTCAAACGCAGAGGAAACAAAATACAGGCCGATATGCCTGCTGAATGTTCTTGGAAAACTTTTTGAAAGTGTGATCAATAATAGACTGATAGCGGAACTCGGTGAATCCGGCTTGAATGAAAATCAGTACGGTTTCAGGAAAGGAAGATCCACAATTGATGCTATTAATAAGATAATACACCTAGCAAAAGAGGCAAAAAAGCAAAATAAATTAAACGCCTTAATTCTGATCGATGTTAAAAATGCCTTTAATACAGCGTCTTGGCCCACTACAATCAATAAATTAAGAGCTAAACAAGTAAGCCCCTACATGGTGAATATTATTACAGAATATTTCACAGAAAGGCAGGTAATACTGGAGAAAAATAATAGCAAGGAGATAGGCGGTGGAGTCCCACAGGGCTCGGTCCTCGGACCCACACTTTGGAACGTCATGTATGATGACATCATGTCGCTAGACGTACTTGAGGGAGTCGAGCTGGTGTGCTACGCAGACGACCTCGCGATATCAGTAACTGCCGCGACACAGACGGATCTGGTAATCAGGACAGAAACGGCTCTACATTCCGTTGCTTCGTGGATGAAAACCAACCACCTAGAAATAGCAGCCCAAAAGACCGTAGCCATAATTCTCAGCGGAGAGAGGCGCGTACGAAACATACTGTTTGAGATGGAAGAAGAGAAGGTGACCCCCTCAAAGGAGGCCAAGTATCTCGGAGTAACGCTGGATTCCGGAATGAATTTCGGCAAACATATAAAGAACGTCGGTGAAAAAGCACAAAAGACGGCAAAAGCGCTTTGTTCAATACTGCCAAATACAAAGGGACCGGCACACAAAAAACGCGCAGTATTGGCATTGGCAGTCCAATCGGTGATTCTGTATGCCTCACCGGTGTGGGCAGAAGTAACGAGAAAAGAAAAACATGCAGAAGCTCTCCTAAACACACAGAGGACAATGGCACTAAGAATATGTAGGGCGTACAGGACAGTATCTACCCAAGCAGCTTTGGTGTTATCTGGACTGGTGCCGGCTACACTAGTGGCGGAGGAAAGAGCCCGTATATACCGTAAGAAAAATGAAATAACACCAGATGAGGTAAAGGAAGAGAGGAGACTCACTATCGCCAAGTGGCAAGAGATATGGAACACCGCCCCAAAAGGCAGATGGACGCACACACTAGTAAATGACTTAACAACATGGACGGAGAGGAAGCATGGTGAGACTACATACCGCATGACGCAGTGCATGACAGGACACGGCGTGTTTGGAGAATTTCTCTATAAAATACAGAAGGCCCCTAGTAGGGCTTGCACGTACTGTGACGCGGAGATAGATGACGCCAAACACACAGTCTTTCAGTGCCATAGATGGAACACGGAGAGAAAAAACCTAGAAAGAAAAATAGGAACGACGTCTCTGACACCAGAGAACATAGTTCCAGCGATGTTACAAAAAAAATCAAACTGGGACGCTGTAGCAGAATTCTGTGAAGAAGTAATAAGTGCAAAAGAAAAAGACGAAACTACCTAATTAAACAAGACAGATGCTGCACCAAGGTAGGCCAATAGGCGGGGACTTGGCTGCAAGCAGGAGAAGAAAAAAAAAAAAAAAAAAAAAAAAGGTTAGGTTAGGTTAGGTTAGGTTAGGTTAGGTTAGGTTAGGTTAGGTTAGGTTAGGTTAGGTTAGGTTAGGTTAGGTTAGGTTAGGTTAGGTTAGGTTAGGTTAGGTTAGGTTAGGTTAGGTTAGGTTAGGTTAGGTTAGGTTAGGTTAGGTTAGGTTAGGTTAGGTTAGGTTAGGTTAGGTTAGGTTAGGTTAGGTTAGGTTAGGTTAGGTTAGGTTAGGTTAGGTTAGGTTAGGTTAGGTTAGGTTAGGTTAGGTTAGGTTAGGTTAGGTTAGGTTAGGTTAGGTTAGGTTAGGTTAGGTTAGGTTAGGTTAGGTTAGGTTAGGTTAGGTTAGGTTAGGTTAGGTTAGGTTAGGTTAGGTTAGGTTAGGTTAGGTTAGGTTAGGTTAGGTTAGGTTAGGTTAGGTTAGGTTAGGTTAGGTTAGGTTAGGTTAGGTTAGGTTAGGTTAGGTTAGGTTAGGTTAGGTTAGGTTAGGTTAGGTTAGGTTAGGTTAGGTTAGGTTAGGTTAGGTTAGGTTAGGTTAGGTTAGGTTAGGTTAGGTTAGGTTAGGTTAGGTTAGGTTAGGTTAGGTTAGGTTAGGTTAGGTTAGGTTAGGTTAGGTTAGGTTAGGTTAGGTTAGGTTAGGTTAGGTTAGGTTAGGTTAGGTTAGGTTAGGTTAGGTTAGGTTAGGTTAGGTTAGGTTAGGTTAGGTTAGGTTAGGTTAGGTTAGGTTAGGTTAGGTTAGGTTAGGTTAGGTTAGGTTAGGTTAGGTTAGGTTAGGTTAGGTTAGGTTAGGTTAGGTTAGGTTAGGTTAGGTTAGGTTAGGTTAGGTTAGGTTAGGTTAGGTTAGGTTAGGTTAGGTTAGGTTAGGTTAGGTTAGGTTAGGTTAGGTTAGGTTAGGTTAGGTTAGGTTAGGTTAGGTTAGGTTAGGTTAGGTTAGGTTAGGTTAGGTTAGGTTAGGTTAGGTTAGGTTAGGTTAGGTTAGGTTAGGTTAGGTTAGGTTAGGTTAGGTTAGGTTAGGTTAGGTTAGGTTAGGTTAGGTTAGGTTAGGTTAGGTTAGGTTAGGTTAGGTTAGGTTAGGTTAGGTTAGGTTAGGTTAGGTTAGGTTAGGTTAGGTTAGGTTAGGTTAGGTTAGGTTAGGTTAGGTTAGGTTAGGTTAGGTTAGGTTAGGTTAGGTTAGGTTAGGTTAGGTTAGGTTAGGTTAGGTTAGGTTAGGTTAGGTTAGGTTAGGTTAGGTTAGGTTAGGTTAGGTTAGGTTAGGTTAGGTTAGGTTAGGTTAGGTTAGGTTAGGTTAGGTTAGGTTAGGTTAGGTTAGGTTAGGTTAGGTTAGGTTAGGTTAGGTTAGGTTAGGTTAGGTTAGGTTAGGTTAGGTTAGGTTAGGTTAGGTTAGGTTAGGTTAGGTTAGGTTAGGTTAGGTTAGGTTAGGTTAGGTTAGGTTAGGTTAGGTTAGGTTAGGTTAGGTTAGGTTAGGTTAGGTTAGGTTAGGTTAGGTTAGGTTAGGTTAGGTTAGGTTAGGTTAGGTTAGGTTAGGTTAGGTTAGGTTAGGTTAGGTTAGGTTAGGTTAGGTTAGGTTAGGTTAGGTTAGGTTAGGTTAGGTTAGGTTAGGTTAGGTTAGGTTAGGTTAGGTTAGGTTAGGTTAGGTTAGGTTAGGTTAGGTTAGGTTAGGTTAGGTTAGGTTAGGTTAGGTTAGGTTAGGTTAGGTTAGGTTAGGTTAGGTTAGGTTAGGTTAGGTTAGGTTAGGTTAGGTTAGGTTAGGTTAGGTTAGGTTAGGTTAGGTTAGGTTAGGTTAGGTTAGGTTAGGTTAGGTTAGGTTAGGTTAGGTTAGGTTAGGTTAGGTTAGGTTAGGTTAGGTTAGGTTAGGTTAGGTTAGGTTAGGTTAGGTTAGGTTAGGTTAGGTTAGGTTAGGTTAGGTTAGGTTAGGTTAGGTTAGGTTAGGTTAGGTTAGGTTAGGTTAGGTTAGGTTAGGTTAGGTTAGGTTAGGTTAGGTTAGGTTAGGTTAGGTTAGGTTAGGTTAGGTTAGGTTAGGTTAGGTTAGGTTAGGTTAGGTTAGGTTAGGTTAGGTTAGGTTAGGTTAGGTTAGGTTAGGTTAGGTTAGGTTAGGTTAGGTTAGGTTAGGTTAGGTTAGGTTAGGTTAGGTTAGGTTAGGTTAGGTTAGGTTAGGTTAGGTTAGGTTAGGTTAGGTTAGGTTAGGTTAGGTTAGGTTAGGTTAGGTTAGGTTAGGTTAGGTTAGGTTAGGTTAGGTTAGGTTAGGTTAGGTTAGGTTAGGTTAGGTTAGGTTAGGTTAGGTTAGGTTAGGTTAGGTTAGGTTAGGTTAGGTTAGGTTAGGTTAGGTTAGGTTAGGTTAGGTTAGGTTAGGTTAGGTTAGGTTAGGTTAGGTTAGGTTAGGTTAGGTTAGGTTAGGTTAGGTTAGGTTAGGTTAGGTTAGGTTAGGTTAGGTTAGGTTAGGTTAGGTTAGGTTAGGTTAGGTTAGGTTAGGTTAGGTTAGGTTAGGTTAGGTTAGGTTAGGTTAGGTTAGGTTAGGTTAGGTTAGGTTAGGTTAGGTTAGGTTAGGTTAGGTTAGGTTAGGTTAGGTTAGGTTAGGTTAGGTTAGGTTAGGTTAGGTTAGGTTAGGTTAGGTTAGGTTAGGTTAGGTTAGGTTAGGTTAGGTTAGGTTAGGTTAGGTTAGGTTAGGTTAGGTTAGGTTAGGTTAGGTTAGGTTAGGTTAGGTTAGGTTAGGTTAGGTTAGGTTAGGTTAGGTTAGGTTAGGTTAGGTTAGGTTAGGTTAGGTTAGGTTAGGTTAGGTTAGGTTAGGTTAGGTTAGGTTAGGTTAGGTTAGGTTAGGTTAGGTTAGGTTAGGTTAGGTTAGGTTAGGTTAGGTTAGGTTAGGTTAGGTTAGGTTAGGTTAGGTTAGGTTAGGTTAGGTTAGGTTAGGTTAGGTTAGGTTAGGTTAGGTTAGGTTAGGTTAGGTTAGGTTAGGTTAGGTTAGGTTAGGTTAGGTTAGGTTAGGTTAGGTTAGGTTAGGTTAGGTTAGGTTAGGTTAGGTTAGGTTAGGTTAGGTTAGGTTAGGTTAGGTTAGGTTAGGTTAGGTTAGGTTAGGTTAGGTTAGGTTAGGTTAGGTTAGGTTAGGTTAGGTTAGGTTAGGTTAGGTTAGGTTAGGTTAGGTTAGGTTAGGTTAGGTTAGGTTAGGTTAGGTTAGGTTAGGTTAGGTTAGGTTAGGTTAGGTTAGGTTAGGTTAGGTTAGGTTAGGTTAGGTTAGGTTAGGTTAGGTTAGGTTAGGTTAGGTTAGGTTAGGTTAGGTTAGGTTAGGTTAGGTTAGGTTAGGTTAGGTTAGGTTAGGTTAGGTTAGGTTAGGTTAGGTTAGGTTAGGTTAGGTTAGGTTAGGTTAGGTTAGGTTAGGTTAGGTTAGGTTAGGTTAGGTTAGGTTAGGTTAGGTTAGGTTAGGTTAGGTTAGGTTAGGTTAGGTTAGGTTAGGTTAGGTTAGGTTAGGTTAGGTTAGGTTAGGTTAGGTTAGGTTAGGTTAGGTTAGGTTAGGTTAGGTTAGGTTAGGTTAGGTTAGGTTAGGTTAGGTTAGGTTAGGTTAGGTTAGGTTAGGTTAGGTTAGGTTAGGTTAGGTTAGGTTAGGTTAGGTTAGGTTAGGTTAGGTTAGGTTAGGTTAGGTTAGGTTAGGTTAGGTTAGGTTAGGTTAGGTTAGGTTAGGTTAGGTTAGGTTAGGTTAGGTTAGGTTAGGTTAGGTTAGGTTAGGTTAGGTTAGGTTAGGTTAGGTTAGGTTAGGTTAGGTTAGGTTAGGTTAGGTTAGGTTAGGTTAGGTTAGGTTAGGTTAGGTTAGGTTAGGTTAGGTTAGGTTAGGTTAGGTTAGGTTAGGTTAGGTTAGGTTAGGTTAGGTTAGGTTAGGTTAGGTTAGGTTAGGTTAGGTTAGGTTAGGTTAGGTTAGGTTAGGTTAGGTTAGGTTAGGTTAGGTTAGGTTAGGTTAGGTTAGGTTAGGTTAGGTTAGGTTAGGTTAGGTTAGGTTAGGTTAGGTTAGGTTAGGTTAGGTTAGGTTAGGTTAGGTTAGGTTAGGTTAGGTTAGGTTAGGTTAGGTTAGGTTAGGTTAGGTTAGGTTAGGTTAGGTTAGGTTAGGTTAGGTTAGGTTAGGTTAGGTTAGGTTAGGTTAGGTTAGGTTAGGTTAGGTTAGGTTAGGTTAGGTTAGGTTAGGTTAGGTTAGGTTAGGTTAGGTTAGGTTAGGTTAGGTTAGGTTAGGTTAGGTTAGGTTAGGTTAGGTTAGGTTAGGTTAGGTTAGGTTAGGTTAGGTTAGGTTAGGTTAGGTTAGGTTAGGTTAGGTTAGGTTAGGTTAGGTTAGGTTAGGTTAGGTTAGGTTAGGTTAGGTTAGGTTAGGTTAGGTTAGGTTAGGTTAGGTTAGGTTAGGTTAGGTTAGGTTAGGTTAGGTTAGGTTAGGTTAGGTTAGGTTAGGTTAGGTTAGGTTAGGTTAGGTTAGGTTAGGTTAGGTTAGGTTAGGTTAGGTTAGGTTAGGTTAGGTTAGGTTAGGTTAGGTTAGGTTAGGTTAGGTTAGGTTAGGTTAGGTTAGGTTAGGTTAGGTTAGGTTAGGTTAGGTTAGGTTAGGTTAGGTTAGGTTAGGTTAGGTTAGGTTAGGTTAGGTTAGGTTAGGTTAGGTTAGGTTAGGTTAGGTTAGGTTAGGTTAGGTTAGGTTAGGTTAGGTTAGGTTAGGTTAGGTTAGGTTAGGTTAGGTTAGGTTAGGTTAGGTTAGGTTAGGTTAGGTTAGGTTAGGTTAGGTTAGGTTAGGTTAGGTTAGGTTAGGTTAGGTTAGGTTAGGTTAGGTTAGGTTAGGTTAGGTTAGGTTAGGTTAGGTTAGGTTAGGTTAGGTTAGGTTAGGTTAGGTTAGGTTAGGTTAGGTTAGGTTAGGTTAGGTTAGGTTAGGTTAGGTTAGGTTAGGTTAGGTTAGGTTAGGTTAGGTTAGGTTAGGTTAGGTTAGGTTAGGTTAGGTTAGGTTAGGTTAGGTTAGGTTAGGTTAGGTTAGGTTAGGTTAGGTTAGGTTAGGTTAGGTTAGGTTAGGTTAGGTTAGGTTAGGTTAGGTTAGGTTAGGTTAGGTTAGGTTAGGTTAGGTTAGGTTAGGTTAGGTTAGGTTAGGTTAGGTTAGGTTAGGTTAGGTTAGGTTAGGTTAGGTTAGGTTAGGTTAGGTTAGGTTAGGTTAGGTTAGGTTAGGTTAGGTTAGGTTAGGTTAGGTTAGGTTAGGTTAGGTTAGGTTAGGTTAGGTTAGGTTAGGTTAGGTTAGGTTAGGTTAGGTTAGGTTAGGTTAGGTTAGGTTAGGTTAGGTTAGGTTAGGTTAGGTTAGGTTAGGTTAGGTTAGGTTAGGTTAGGTTAGGTTAGGTTAGGTTAGGTTAGGTTAGGTTAGGTTAGGTTAGGTTAGGTTAGGTTAGGTTAGGTTAGGTTAGGTTAGGTTAGGTTAGGTTAGGTTAGGTTAGGTTAGGTTAGGTTAGGTTAGGTTAGGTTAGGTTAGGTTAGGTTAGGTTAGGTTAGGTTAGGTTAGGTTAGGTTAGGTTAGGTTAGGTTAGGTTAGGTTAGGTTAGGTTAGGTTAGGTTAGGTTAGGTTAGGTTAGGTTAGGTTAGGTTAGGTTAGGTTAGGTTAGGTTAGGTTAGGTTAGGTTAGGTTAGGTTAGGTTAGGTTAGGTTAGGTTAGGTTAGGTTAGGTTAGGTTAGGTTAGGTTAGGTTAGGTTAGGTTAGGTTAGGTTAGGTTAGGTTAGGTTAGGTTAGGTTAGGTTAGGTTAGGTTAGGTTAGGTTAGGTTAGGTTAGGTTAGGTTAGGTTAGGTTAGGTTAGGTTAGGTTAGGTTAGGTTAGGTTAGGTTAGGTTAGGTTAGGTTAGGTTAGGTTAGGTTAGGTTAGGTTAGGTTAGGTTAGGTTAGGTTAGGTTAGGTTAGGTTAGGTTAGGTTAGGTTAGGTTAGGTTAGGTTAGGTTAGGTTAGGTTAGGTTAGGTTAGGTTAGGTTAGGTTAGGTTAGGTTAGGTTAGGTTAGGTTAGGTTAGGTTAGGTTAGGTTAGGTTAGGTTAGGTTAGGTTAGGTTAGGTTAGGTTAGGTTAGGTTAGGTTAGGTTAGGTTAGGTTAGGTTAGGTTAGGTTAGGTTAGGTTAGGTTAGGTTAGGTTAGGTTAGGTTAGGTTAGGTTAGGTTAGGTTAGGTTAGGTTAGGTTAGGTTAGGTTAGGTTAGGTTAGGTTAGGTTAGGTTAGGTTAGGTTAGGTTAGGTTAGGTTAGGTTAGGTTAGGTTAGGTTAGGTTAGGTTAGGTTAGGTTAGGTTAGGTTAGGTTAGGTTAGGTTAGGTTAGGTTAGGTTAGGTTAGGTTAGGTTAGGTTAGGTTAGGTTAGGTTAGGTTAGGTTAGGTTAGGTTAGGTTAGGTTAGGTTAGGTTAGGTTAGG